>JAEAOA010002344.1:290000-707500 GCA_016746295.1 Potamilus streckersoni | reverse complement strand
TCCCACGAGTGTTAGAATTGATTTCTCCGAGATTTTAATTTTAATTTTACCGTTTTAAGCAAACACAGCAAAGTTATATTCGTTCGCGCCTGGAACCCGCAGAATAATATCTGTCAACAGAATATTGCTTGTCTTTAATCGTCCTTGACGATCCTGAAAACAACAACTTCATTTTTGGTCAACATCAGCTAGACGTAAAATATCTTCATGTTCATCTCGTGTTGCATATTTGGATTAATCAATGTCATCCCCCTCCCAGGCAAGCCTCGAGTCATATCTTCCATAAATATCTACATTTGTGCAGTATCAATACCATTATCACGAGCAACGTCCTATTTGTTTTGCAATCGATATCCCTTTTGGTGTTATCCTTCTGAATAGGCCTTGAACAACATCGCCGAGACCATCTCTGCAAAATGTTTCATAAACCGGTAATCATGAATTTATCACTCCATCTACGAATGTTTCCTCATTTTTTTGCTCATGATCACTAACACAGATCCAAAAGATGCATTAATTGAATAACGCAGTGAAATTGTGGTAGATAGTGTAAATGTTATACCTCCGTGTACTGAGAACCTGTACACACCGGGAATCTCAGAAGTATGTTTGATGGAGTTGCTGGGTGGTGTCAAGAATGCTGTATATACAGCGTTGATAGGGGTTATATGATGAACTACACCATCAATAATATTTTTGATAAAATCAAGCTTAAAGACTCTTGGCTTTCCAAAGAAATTAGCGGCTATTCTATTTATGTTTTTGTGAAAATCCAAACAGCGTGTTTACATGATTAGCATACTCAGATCTGAATGACATTAGTCCATCATTGATTGTAATTGACGACGTTATCATCCGGGTTTTGCTATTATCCACGTATTTCTTCGTTGCAGTGTTATCTTTTTGTCTGGTTCTCTAAGACCAGTAATTGTGTTACTAGTCATATTTAGATCGCTAGTTATTATATCACTGGTATTAGAAACGTATTTACTGATCAAGGTTCGGATCGTAGTGTCATTATTGTCCTTGAAACATTTTTGTTGCCACGTCATTGTCTGATTTTGGTTCTCTCAAACCAGTAATTGCCTCACCAACCATGCTGAGATCGTCATACATTATATCTCCAGTTTTTTTTCTGATGCGTCCAGTAATCTCTCCCACGAGTGTTAGAATTGATTCCTCCGAGATTTTAATTTTAATTTTACCGTTTTAAGCAAACACAGCAAAGTTATATTCGTTCGCGCCTGGAACCCGCAGAATAATATCTGTCAACAGAATATTGCTGGTCTTTAATCGTCCTTGACGATCCTGAAAACAGCAACTTCATTTTTGGTCAACATCAGCTAGACGCAAAATATCTTCATGTTCATCTCGTGTTGCATATTTGGATTAATCAATGTCATCCCCCTCCCAGGCAAGCCTCGAGTCATATCTTCCATAAATATCTACATTTGTGCAGTATCAATACCATTATCACGAGCAACGTCCTATTTGTTTTGCAATCGATATCCCTTTTGGTGTTGTCCTTCTGAATAGGCCTTGAACAACATCGCCGAGACCATCTCTGCAAAATGTTTCATAAACCGGTAATCATGAATTTATCACCCTGACCTTTCTAGGTTTACGGTGAGAACGGTGTAAAATCATATTATTTTCTTGTCACCGATTTCATTGCATTCTTGGACGTTGTTGAGACTCGTCTCTTTAATAATCATCGACGATTTTGTGAATAATTGATGACATGTATCAGCTGCTTCATTTATAATTTCTGGAGAATTATTGCCAGCTCATCTTCCACCAATTAGAATTGCTAGTCTATCAACTTCGGCAAGACCATTTTTGGGGCACCGGTAATAATACCACTTCCTCGATCGACAAGACCGCTACCAGTTATATTGTCTGCTTTTTTCTTTTCCACTCTTAAGACCTATTCTCTTTATGCTTTTGCTTTATTTTTAAAACTTGCAACTTCATTTATTCTTCTTTTCGTTTTCTTTCTTGTTCAATATAATATCCAATGCTTGGTTAAACATGTTAAAATTGCTAGTATTTTTCCCAGATTTGATCATCGAGTTGTGGCTGATCTTCAGGTTGTGGTTGAACTTTAGGTTGTGGTTGAGGTTATCGGGGTGGTGGTCGAGATTCTCTAAGACGGCCAACAATATTAGCAGACAATGTCTCAAGAGCTTTTTGTGCTGCCTTGGTTTCTTTGACAAATTTGCTTAGTTGGTTTGACAATTTTTAAAATAACTGTTCTGTGCTTTTGTAAATTATACTTGAGACTTCTGACAAGCCTGATAATTGTTGCTTGACAAAATCACAAACAGGGAGATATTTAATGATTGCCTCTGTTGAGTTAGTTTAGCTGTACTAGATTTCATGGTTAGCGCAGAATTACTCATTTTTATTGGTGTGATTTAATTATCTCACTTACATACAACGCTGCAAGGGACCGAATCCAAAATTCAGACATTCGGCTAAGATTTTAGGAATTGCCTCCCCTTGTCTAAATTTTGGTTGAGAGACCTGTCACCTGACCGCTACATTTTTTTTACCCCCACCAACCCACACAGCAGTGGGCTTGGGCGAGGACAAACATGGATGTATCAAGTCATTAGCGAGGACACATACAAATATGAAAAAAAAAAGTTGCGAACAACTAATAAGAAAGAACGAAATATTTGACATTTAAAGTTAACACATTTTATGACTATTTTAGGAATATTGATAAGAACGATAACGAGACAGAAGAAACTGAAAAACAATGAAGTGTTCAACATTATACGGTATAAAATGAACAAATCTCTTTCCATGATATATAGTCAAAGTGATGAAAGTCAAAGTCATGAAAAATCTTAAGTCCTAAAAAATATCTTTAGCTTCATTTTAAATACAGGTGTATGTTCCAGAAAACAGGGTGTCAGGGTTGAGGAAACCGATAAATAAAATAAGGGAGAAAAATCGGATTCTACTGAGTTATCTCAATCAGTTACAGCAGCAAGAGAACGGTGCAGATTCACACACACACACACACCTAAAAGAA
Organism: Potamilus streckersoni; assembly: GCA_016746295.1. Lineage (NCBI taxonomy): Eukaryota > Metazoa > Mollusca > Bivalvia > Unionida > Unionidae > Potamilus > Potamilus streckersoni. The sequence continues at coordinate 704,457 of JAEAOA010002344.1, read as the reverse complement.
GTGTGGTGTCGACCTCTTCTTTTTGGGGAGGTGGGGACTCCCAATTAAGCCACATTTTACAATCGAGGGCTAAAAAAAGTTCATTTCTCAAGATCAAAATTTCATTAATTTCCAATTCGATTTTCAATATGTACATGGTGCATCATTCTCCTCATCCAGGAAGTGGAAGGTACCATTTTTTCATGATTCTAAATTAATGTATTTGCCACAGATTAATTTGTGTTCCATTTATCGTAATTTATTTCATTTCATTCTTATTATATCAGCTTCCTTGTACGACGGTATTAAGAGACGTTACGGATCACTGCCATCTCACCTCTGTCTGTGTGAGTTCGAGTCTAAGATTCGGCTAATGTGGATATGTGAGAAAGCTTGCCAGTAGCTTCTCGTGAGTCGGTGGTTCTTTCCGCGGATTTCCAGGTTTCTTCCTTCCACCATTAGTACTGGCCGCCATGTATAGCCTATCGTGTTCTAAAAATGGCGTTAAGCCCCAGAACAACAACCACCACGACAACAAATTTTACGAAGGCAGACAATCTCCCTGGGCCTCCATTTCAGACGACAGCTTCATGACATATAATAATATTCTACTAAAGCCTCAACAAATTCCTAAATGATGCTAAATATAAACCTTAACGAGTTGCTGTTGTTTTTTGTGGGGGGTTGTATAACGCCATTTCTATGTACATGGATGTTAGTATGTTCACTTTAGGAAGGACACAAAAAAGGACCACCGTCCCATGGGAAGCTGCTCTCAAGCTTTCTCACATACATACGATGGCCGAGCCTGAGATTCGAACCTAGTCGGCCAGAGGTGAAATGTCAGTGATCTGTAAAGGTGAGCGCCTTAGAACATCCGGCCACCAGAACACCGTAACTTTAACAATGCATCTTAAGATTACTATAGCAGTTGCCGTCACAAAGCGGAACATATGCCACGCCATTTCCGGACAAAACTAATGTTGGATATGTGAAGTAAGTTGGTGCCATATTGCTAACCATCCGAACGTACATATTATTCGCCATCATGCAAGTTTCGTCCGATCGGTTAAAATATAAACTGTACATTTCCTGAGAAACCAACATTTAAAAAATTAATAATAATAATAATAATAATAATAATAATAATAATAATAATAATAATAATAATAATAATAATAATAATAATAATAACAACAACAACAACAATAATAATAATAATAATAATAATAATAATAACAACAACAACAACAACAACAATAATAATAATAATAATAATAATAATAATAATAATAATAATAATAATAATAATAATAATAATAATAATAATAAATCTACTCACCTATACTGTATCCGGCAAGCTTTGGTCAAAGTTTACATTCCAGATAGCTAGCTATCCTGTTTCGAAATAAAGCGGAGAAAACCCAGTGAGGCTACCATGGGATGAGAAAAATCTGATATCGAGAAAATGTTAAAAAGACAAAACAACAAAAACACTTTTTAGCTTTGAAAGTTTAGCACAAACTAAAAATTAAATCTAGGAGCAAAAATAGTTCAAGTTGGGTTTTTTGTATATTTTTTGTGTATATTTTGCAAAAATGTTGACCTTTCTCATTTATTCAATTGTGTAATTTACAGGTTTCCTACTGCCGCTGCAATCACAACACCGATGTACATTACTAAATTTTTTAAAGTGCTACATCACGACAGGGACAGTCGTGTGGAATTGGTCTGAGTTCGCTACCCATTGACCATGGCATCTTAGAAACTCACTAACACTTTCTCTCCGTGACATTTGCTCTTAATAATTGACTAATTATTTCGTGCTAAATAATATTTCCCAATGCACCAAATTCCAATAATCAAACATGTAATCACACAAAACTACACATTATTTAAACTAAATGCGCATCTCCTTAATTTTATTACAATACACACTAATTATTATAGATCTTAAACACGAATGACTAATCATTCCGTGACGATATTATATTGTCCTCTACATAACCTCAGGTCACAATTAGCATTTTCTAAAACAAATTTTTAATGGAAAATAACCTTCTAAAGAATTTTAATGTTTACAAAAAAATTAGTTCTATTTGCTTCTATTAATAATGATCCAACATAAAAAATATTTTAGCTACGTATTTATTGTTTACAGAATAAAATAATTATAAAAAAAATAAAACTCTAAATTCAGGTCAAGTAGGAAATTAACTTGTTTTAGTCTAACATGCAATGTGGCATTACAATAGCATACAATGAAATTTAAAAAAAAAATCAAAAAGAACTAACAACAATGTAAAGTAAATAACATAAATGCAGAAAATATAAACCTGTACATTAGTGACTATTGAAGTTCAAGGAAAATATATAAATCTTTGCTTCTCCTTAATTATCATACATGTACATATCCTTGATCTTATTGGAAACCTCTTGTATCCCTTTTTGTGCCCCGCACATAATAAATTTAGAATCGAAAGTAGAACACCCAAAAATTAGTGGTGTAAATGTTACATAAGTATATATAATTACTCACATTTCGAGATGGCAAGTCACCTGGGGATTGTTTCACTAACACTGGCTAAAGTCTGAGGAGCCCAAAACATGTTGAATGTTCATGCCCGATGATTTTGTTCTGATATTAAATCTTGCTGTTAGCCTGACCATACGCTTGAACATTGGAGAAGGCTTGCTTAGCATTTGCCCGAAAACCCGAAACAAGTAATCCAAAGAGGGTCTAAGAGTTTGCTAGGCTCGATTAAATATATTGTACAGAAGATTATTCGTTATTAAACTTAGCCCAGTTTGCCATTGCGCAATGCAAAGGCTTCCATTCAAAGTGCTCTATCAAACTAATGGCTATATAAGTAAAATGAAAAGACCAACATAAAATAAACCTATCATGAAAAGCTAAATTACACAAAATGTATACAAGAAAATTATTCTGAGAGCTAATAAGTTTCATTAAATTACCATATCGACATTGTACTTAATCAATCAACGAAAACTACTAAATCACTGTTAATGATCAGGTAGATTGAAACTTGGAGACGCATTAGCGAAGATAAGAAGACTGAGCAGCAGTGAGGCTGGACAGACCATCAGTTCTACGAATTAGAGAACCCAACTTGAGAACGAGGGGAAAAAATGGACATAAAAGGTCTCGAGGGATAAATCGAAGCCTCTAACGCGTCCTGAGGCTGGATCGTACACCCGTGAGCTATCTCTCTCTACTGTTATAGATGATCGGGGAAGGACCGGTGGCAGATCGTTGTTGATTGTCTGCTCTGCTGTTTATAGCCGGATGCTAGAAAGACCATGAACAAATATTAGCTGCTGGCGACAGGTCTCTCAACAAAAAATGTTGTCGAGACTAAATAGATATCGTGTCCGAGGATCATGTAGTTTAATTGTAATAAAGCCATATGACTCCTTCTGCGCATGTGCAAAGCAGTTTTTAAATCTAACCATATCCATGTCACAAGAACACAAGGTCTGATGAATTTTTTTCAGCGAGCATGCATCAACGCCATTGAAAACAACGAAAAGATTGCAGTTATCTCTGATGACTTTAGGAATCTGAGTGTCTCGTTCTATGACGTAGACCTCATTGGTAATTTTGTGTCTAACTCGTGAAAATATCCGAGTGTAATTTGTTTGTCTGTCGAGCATGACATCGTCGTACACAACTGGATTGTTGACGTCGCCATCAAGATCTTCAACCAACGTGGCAGGAATGACAGTGAGAAAATCAATAATATCATCGCCATCCTCCTTCACCGTCTCTGCACTTTCTTTGAATTTCTTAAGAATACTATAGGATATCTGATCATCCACAGATGGCCACTAAATAAAGTTTGCACCACTTGAGTCATCGAATTATCAGATTAAGTAACAACTGGATTCTACAAGACAATGACAGAAAGATGAAAATTCTTCGAATGGAGTTTTACTATGCCTGATGGTGCTTGATTTGTTCTTACTCTCGTGTTTCAAAAAAGTCAATGATATTCATACTAGTACAAATATGATGGTTATATGAATTTATATGGTGTTCGATGTGAAGGTTTGACCGATACCATCCAATTAACAACAACGACGAGAAATAATCGTCGACGTGCGTTTACCGTTTACAGGCACATGCGTGAATTGTGGTACAAAAAATACAGATGTGTGTCACATCGCAATCATGGTAGTGATATATCTGCTACACTAGGGAAATTGTCAGGGATTCTACAGGCTAAGTATGCTGGTGTGAAACATCTTCTGAGCTATAATTATTGTGGTCCTGGAACTCAACTTGATATCCGACTCGACGAAAGAAATCAGCTAAAACAAGGAGAGTATCCAATAAATGAGATTGATCACGCATGCCAGACTCATTACAACGCGAATAAAATTCGAGGACTACAACTACGAAGTTAAAGTCTACAAAAAAATCTCAGAGAATCACTCGCCAATTGATTAATAAGATCGACGATGACTGGTAAACTAGCCGTAGGAGCTGACAATTAGTCGCCGATAATTATGATATAGAATCGATTTATTATAGTCCAAGAGGATACTGGAGAGCATAGCAGTGATTAGTAAACTCGCTGATGCGATATGTGTTACACGGACACTTGCCGCAGATTGGTTGGTCCGACAAGCAATAAGGTAAATTTATCTGCCGCCGCCCGAAACGATTCAGGACGAACGGTTTGATGTTAGCACTCCCAACGAACTTCACCAGGTAGATACTTTGTTCTTTCCCCATGATACTATTATAACCGGTAGACGTCGTTCACGCACATACAAATACGCGATGAATGTTGTCGACGTTGGAGCAGACACAAAGAAGATAAGCCGTTATCAGCTTAAATAGAAACTGAAGTTGTAATCCGTTTAAAGGAATTTATTAACGCGGATTCGGGCCGCATCGCGGCCTGCGATAGCCACAGTTGCTCTATGTTAAACATTGACAAGAATTTCTTCGTGCAGTAACATCGCTGATGAAAAATACAATGTGAAAAGCAGGCGATGTCACTCCGCGGTACATGGTGATCAAGCAATCGTTGGACGATTTAATCGAACATTTGCTGGGCGACTGTCTGAATATAAGTACGCCCAGGAACTTTCCACAGACACGAAATTTGTGAATGGGTTGCAAGACTACCAAATGTGATTATATGAAGCCCATCAACGCAATCTTGAAGAGCCACATACTTGTGAGTGCGCACGGACCGACAGCAATCCAGCGATATGACTTTTTCTCACCAGTACTCGGTAACGTGACATCAGGTTTCTATATGAACCTGGTGAACTTGAAGATGGTGAAATAGAGAAACTGATCCTATCTGGGGTGTAACCAGATATAAACTTTTCAGCGCAGTAAGTTCTACTGTTATACCTGCAATCAACAGACTAGATTCAACAGCTCCTCAGCGAGGATTTGTCCGTGAACGGTTACAAGTAATTCCTAAAAATACACAATTACCACCAGCATGGACTTGCTAGAAAATTATAACACCAACTCCAACAAGCTTGCGCCCCGACCTCGTTTACATTCAAGACAGGTCAGCATCACATTCATACGTGTGTGGCCGAGACTACTATGGAATGAGTCCACAGTAAATAGTCGTGGGTCATTAGACGAATACTATAATAATATTACTGTGTCCAGCACCCACAGTGGTAACGTTTTCGTTGTTTCAACTCCATGATAAACTCAACATCAAGATCAAACTCGTGTTAGTGCTTTTTGTCATTTCGCTGATAATCAGCTATTTTGTCCCAGTGAAACAAAGCATCGCTGATTTTTTAATTTGATTACCTTCCACGGCCATCTTGCAGTAATATATGATAACCACCGTATCTGAGACATGTTTGTAACTCTCGATACTGCTAAGTACACTAAATTTGGTCATCCGATGAGATCATTGACTACCCAGATATTGGTATATGAGGTTGTTAGTTCCTGTGACGAATGAATTATTATAACATATCGCATGGTCCATGGGGATTGAAAATCACACCTCGGAGTGTCAGCATTCAATGGCTCCGCTAGCGCTTTCTCAACAGCATCCACAGAGAAAACTAAGATATCATTAGGAACAAACATTTCATGAAAATAATTTACGTTGAAGTGAATTACGAACTGTTCTTTTAGATGCGACTATAGTAATGCCAGGCCTCCGGAGGTTCCAGAAAATATTAATCGTCATCTCTGGAATTACCGTGCATTATCTCGCAATGAACCTGTCAGATTTTAGCTGTATTAGTTCTTTAAGCGAGTCATCAGCATCAGCGGACTTGTGGTCGTATAGCAGTTCTTCGTAATAATCTACGGATTCTTTCAATTAACCATCTGGTGATTCTCCTACAAAGGGAGGTGGTTGACTATGATCACCCCACATTATAATCGCCGTTGATTTTGTCGATAACCAATCAAGAAATATTTATAAGGTGTTCTTGGGTACCATGCCTATCTCATCCCAGAAGATCATCCTAGGAATATATTTATCACCCATTCTCTTCAGAGTCCATGCATTGCCGCGAAATCGAAAGAAACTGAAATGAATGAGACTTAACACATTGCTTCTTCATCTTCCTCGCAAGTCGATAAGTTGGGGTTAGTACTATCATATCTGAAGTTCTAAACATTTTAACATACGTGTTTTATAAACCCCACCAGGACCGATAAAATATACACCGTTTATGCCGCGATACGGGATCATACACCAAATGTACCAATGATGGCTTCGACAATTGTCTATTTTTAATACACTAGAACAGGTTTATAATCTTCAGACTCAGAATAATCAAGTATAATCTCGTTTGTTATTCGTCAGTGCCCCCATTGAACATCACTCGCCCAACATTTATCTAGCAGCGTTGTTTGGATCGCTAGAGGTCGAATTGCTGATATAAAATGAGTACGTGACGACCCTGACACCTTCTTTAGGAATTTGGTTGATCTTCTATACAGGTTTATTGACTCATAAGCGAGTATCGAAGGTCTTAAATGGATAAACAGTAGCTAATAATACTACCTAGCTTAGCTCCATCTGGTACATATAAAGTTCTCTGTTCACAAATTTACATTTCTTTGCCATATGAGCAATTATGAAGCCGAGTTTTGCGTCGTTCATGACCAATCTTGTACAACATCCATTATTACCGGATGAGGCTCCATGTGTAAATCTACCAAAACTTTTTCGCCGAAAATCCTTCGACGCAATTGAAGCTAGCTTAGGGGCTTTGCAACTTTAGGTTTGACGTGTCTATGAAATTATTGCTTCGCTGATTGTCAGCGATAACAATATCTTCGCATTAAGCATTTATCTCAGTAGCACTATTGGAGCCCAACTACGTTTATTCTTCGCGCTGTATTCAATAGAACCGGATGAATATTCTCAGCAAAATTCAAATGATGCAACCTATGAAATACGGTTAAAATGAAATTAAACGGCAGAGGACCATTTATTGCAATTAGAGTCAATTCATGTGTTGGATGCCCAAATCTCCCAAAAATACCTCCTGCATTTATCTATTCCAAGAACGTTTCCACGATAACACAACCATATCAACTAATATGACGTTCTTGTAATAGTATTTAATATTCCAGAGACCTCCGTGTATTCATCAAATGAGAGGTGCCCTGATCTTCTTTTTAGCCGAACGGATATGACTGAGTAATTCCAAATTTAGTTCCAATAAATATCAGAGTAGTTTAATAACAGCTGGATATTTTCACACACCTATAAACGTTGGTGCTGCATAACAGGTAGTCATCGACCACCATTTAATTCCTTGGTCTTTCAGCTCCCACCAATCGGTCAGCAACGCCCGATCACCTGCTACTCGACCAGCAACACAATGTTCAATCAGCTTTGTCGCCAGCTCCACGACCGCTACGGCCAGCACCACAGGCGTCATGGTCAACCCCGTGGTCAGCTCTACAGCTGCCACCCCATCAACTCTGACCAACATGGATCAGTTCCACAGCTTCTACAGTCAGCTCTGATCACCATGGTCAGCTCTGATCAGCTGAAAATAAATCTTAACACCGTGTACTATCAATGACACGGGTACATATGATAACACATTATATACGGTAAACTACAAATTACATTATCGGCACAACATTACAAAGCAATAAACAGGTTCAGAAGCGAACATACACGTGTCTGATAAGAATCTTATGGTACTAAACGTTTCTTAATAAAATGCAACTTTATTGCTAATATAGATCTCTTGTTAAGTCACATAAAAAATATTTGCATTATACTATGCAAATCGGAGCTGCATATAAAATATACAAAACAACGTGGTAGTACGATATTTATAACCTATAATATACATAAGAAATTAAATAACTCACATCTACAGCTGAAGATGCAAGATTTTAAATTTTATTGGTGTTGTCCCTCTCAGACTTGTCATCATAGAGTAGACCCCTAGTTCCAAAATTTAAAGGATTTTTTAAAAAGTTTTTCTTTTCATTAATATGTGTGCTAATTGTACAGAATTTCGTTTTTATGAATTTTTCACGATTTTTCCTATTCCATTTTAAAATATTCCTCACCCCTGGCTGATCTTAGAGTTTATTTTTTGTAAGTGATTACTGCCAGTGATCAGTATTCGTAATTTAAAGATTTCGTCCTACGGTGAGGTATTTATACACAGACAATGTAGCCCTACATCGTTTGTGCCCTTGATGAATATTGGTTTTTCCTATCGAAAGCACTTCGCACGTGCGGTATAGGATGAACCAAATTGTTTCGCAATACTGCACAATATACATAAATCACCCTCGGGAAATGATGTACACAGAAAACAAAACCTGAGTGCATGTATTTAGTAAATAAAGGGATGTTTACAATTCAGTGACAGTTGCTAGTTTCATATAATTCATTAAAGTCATGAGATATGTTTGATGAGTATATCTTGAAAGTCTGGCGTCAACTTTAGCTTTGAAATTTTTAAAGTTACTTCTGAGATTACCGTTTCTGTCTTCAATTTAATGATGTTTTCGTGACGCACTTGGATAAGTTTTGCTGTGTTGACTGGATCGTTTTCTAAGTCATTCACTCTCGCAGCAAAATAATGAAGTTCCCCTTTACACTCGGCTATCATTTAGCTTGTCTCTCTTCATACTGAGTGGGGTTGGAAGTGCTCTTGACGATGATGTCTTGCATAATATTTCTTGAACTGTCACTATTTAACACAAACTACAATCCGTACATACTTTTTTTGCATTAGTGCCTTATTTTCTTGTTTCCCTTGAAACGTTTTTTTTTAGGAAATAATTGCAGGCTTTCTGATCTACTAGATAGCACTGATCCATACCATGACACCATGTATCCTTTTCCGTTTGATAGTTTTATGTACGAATTATCGTGTGCTTGTTTTAAACAAAATCGATCGAAATCGTTGTCAATGTGGTTAATAGTGTTCTGGTCACAGATATGTGAGCATTGTTATTCAGATTGAAAAAAGTCATAAGCGTTGCTGCACTGATTGTAAATAAATATCCTCGTCAAAAGTCTTGCCTGGCTATATTTCGTATCTATTATCGACGCTTGAGTCGGCCCATTCTGGTTGTGAGCAAGAAAATGGAACGGAAATTAACGGCCTTAACTCGCGGTGTGTTTTATTCCTAGGTCTGCTCATGATGCGATTTATATATGTACATATTCACGTTGCTTGGTTTTATAGGTTCAATAAAAAGCACTATTACAGACAAAAAAAAACAATTCATTTGCATATGAATAGAAATCAGGCTTATAAAAGAGCTAAAGTTTTTCATCCATAATGTAAGAGAAATCACTCATAATCACTTCAATTCTCACACATGATGAAGATACAATCTTAAAGCTTCAGTAAATCAAAAGAGGTAATAATTTAGCCGTATATAGTAGAATTTCTCAATACTTTCTAAGCTCACGGAAGCACGACTTGTGAAAAAAGGGACATATATACGTTAATTTGAAAAGCTTTATTATTAAGTAACGTAGTGACCATCCATCTCTGCCATTATTACGAAACGGGGATGTCCACATTTCGAGGTGTCTCCACTATATTAAGGTGCATTCTCGCTGATGTATGTGCTTTACACCTTTTACAAACGAGCGCGCGCGCACGCACACACACACACAAACACACACACAAGACTGTAAAATAAGACTTAAGCCTTTGAACAATTTGAGTTGAGTCCTGTGGATTGATTTCCTGGTCAACAACTGTCTTTATTTATCGTTTTCATAAGTGGCTTGTCTTTTTACAGGTAGAAATCTCATCTTGTAATTAAGATTTATTTGTAGCGCATTTAATAAGTGTCCTTATCAAGGTGCTTGCTAAAAGAAGACAAATAGAGAAGGAACCCCTAGCTTTACCTTAGGCTCGTATACTTAATTTGATTAAATAGGGTCACAATAATCTATAATAACAATTGTTACAAAGTGTATCTCAAAAATCTTTATTTAGCAAACTGTTTAACACACTTTGTAGCTTAATCTTTAGAAGAGGAATAGGAAATAGCAAACACTGCATAGTCCAGCCGTGATTGGAATAATATGATAACAGTGACGAACAAAAATGTAATTAATTAAATTTTGTATGCATTGGGCCTGTAAATATTATATATTATTCTCGGGGCCCGGGGTGGCCGAGTGGTTTAAAGCGCTGACCGTTACGGATCACTGCCATCTCACCTCTGCGTGAGTTCGAGTCTAGGCTCTGCTAACGTGGGTAAGTAAGAAAGCCTGCAAGTAGCTTCTCGCGGGTCCGTGGTTCTTCCCTGGGTTTTCCAGGGATTTTCCTCCACCATTAATACTGGACGCCATATATAGCCTATATTGTGCTGAAAAATGGCGTTAAACCCTATAACAACAACACCATATATTATTCTTGGATGTTACCGTGTTGAATGGCTATTGCAAGCACTGGAACGTTTCAAACGAAATTCAAACTCAAGTTTAAAATCAGAAAACTTGGTATAATTATACCTTTAAGTTAGATTTGTGGAACTTTCAGAATCATTTAAACCTCTATTAGCCTACGAAATTTCTGTTATTTTCATTTCCTTCACTTGTAATAATCTGAATATGATGTTTGAGGTTTTTCTTAATTTCAAGCTTAACATGGTTAAAAGTTACTGAGACTGGATTTTGCTGCTTTTTAGATTATATATTATCATGAACAAAGCCATTTCGATTAAGATTAATATCGAACATTACAAGGATTCTAAGTCTGATCAAGAAAATAAAATGAAAACGCACTAGTATCACAATACATATACATGTAGTGTTATCTAGTCATGTGAAAAAGCAGTAGGACAGTTTAAAAGATTATAAATTTTTTACTCGAGAACCAAACTATGTAACACTTGAGATAAACACAGTAAATTAAGGATCACTTGTAATACTTCACGCGAGAGTAATGTTGGTTTCCAGAAGAAAAAAAACAGTTTACTTCAGATATAATGACAGCTATACATTGTAGTAACTCTATACAAATGTGCAGGGTGCGAAACATGACCGATATCGAACTCATTCCCATTTCATGCTGTTGACGCTCATGAACAATTCGTGAATGTGTGGACAATACTTTAGAACTTAAACAGATAAGTGTTAAGTCTTCCTTTCCGACAACACTAGTGCACCTCTGAAATTAAAACCCATGCTAATTGATATAATGAAGACCACATGTTACATTTGTTTTATTTTGGGAGAGAATAAATATATATCGTATTCTTTTTAAGTATTTTTGGAAAGTTGAAATACCTATAGTTATTGAAAATACATATTTTATCCAAGCAGAGTTATATGTATTTTATTCACGCACCTACATGTAAATATTATGGCAGGTTCTATTTATATTTTTCGAGGATTTATATTCTCTGAGAGATGCAGGGGTCTCATACCCGGTAAAGGACAGGCGTTGCAATAAAGATCTGCTTATGCTATTTTTTTTTCTTGTTCCTTTTAATGGTACTTTTAACACAATACGGACTATGTCATGCAGGGGACATCGGGGCTAAATACTTCTCTCAAGGAGACACTGCGTCTGGTCTGGTAGGGTATCGCAAGTCTGATATAACCAAAAACTATAACCTATAATGTGCTAAAACTGCGGTTAAAAATTTCATTAATATTACCAAGTAGTTATCACATTCCAGAAATTAGTTAAATAAACAAGTAAAGTCTCCTTCAAAAAATTTGATCTCGGTCCTCCCACGTGGTTCAGCGGATATATTTGCTTATACCTTCTAGCCTGAGGATGACATGTCAATCTGTCCATTTTCTAAACAGGTTTTTCTAAATTTGCAATTTTGTTTTCAATAGTGTTGACAGACGCAGTGGATTTTTGACCGTTCACATTAAACAATCCTTTTCTAGTGTACTGCATCTAAGTACGGTGCTGGTCCCGTTTGAACGCTAACACTTCAAAATTAAAGATCGATCGAAATAAATTTTCTTAAATGAATTCTTGCTTTGACTTTACTCTATGTATAAGAACAAACTGTACTTTCAGATGTTTGTAATATTACGACTAAATGGTCTTAAAATAAGTAATATAAAAGAGTGACAACCAAAAAGTTTTGTAACATGTAACAAATAATTTATTTCCGTAGAATACAAAGTGAAAATGCTAAACGAACTTACTGTATAGCGAATTAAATCCCAATAATCCTAGAATTTCCAAAACAGGTCCTAATATTAAAATTTCTCAAGAAACACTAATGACAATCAAAAATAAATCCAACGCTAGAAGTGTTGATGTGTCGTTGGTGGCCTATGTCTTGTTAATGTACCAACAGTCTATTCGTGAGTCACAATAATGCAATCCAAGAATATAGCCTTGTTTGAATTTTAATATAATTCCCAGTTAAGGTCTCTTTCCAAAAATATGATTTTAGATGGTATGTACTTTGTATTTCCAGTAAATAAATAATATCAATAAAAATTCCAGCCCAAATTAAATACTGGACACAGCAATAATGCTGTCTCATAATCTTATAGCACGAATAAATAGTTTCTTGAAAAAGAAGATTATAAAGTATTCTACTTGCTCTCTGGTCGCAGTTATCATTTTCCAAAAATATAACCTAATATCTAATAAAAATTTTTGTTAACAAAAACAAAATCATATTTATAATTAAAAATCTATTAATGGAATTATGATTAAACATGTAATAAACAACAGGTAGACAATTGAGAATTTCCAAAGTTCTAGACTCAGACTGAGATATATATGTTTGCAAAACTAAAGTCAATTATTCATGTCAGATAGAAAATGAATTTGATTTTGGACAAGGCAAACTCCAAAATATAATATCTAAGTCATACAATGAAACAGAAAAATTATAAGAACAACTAACAAACAATGCAAATTAAATATACAAATGTGTACAAAGTCAGAAATGTACAATTTAATTTCCATACATAGCAGAACTCAATATAAAAGATTCAATCCACTTATACTTTTTTGTAAACAACAATCATATTATGTTCCTGTTAATTATGCCATCCATTGTGTAATAAACTGGCATTATCCATGCATGTTAAACAATACAGTGTTACGTATTATAGACGTTACTCTTTTGCTATTTACTTTATCCAAATATCCGCTAGAAGCATCCCCAAAATTAAGTAATGTGCACAAATCAAGCTAAAATTTGGAAAGACTAAAGAAAATAAAAAAATGAAAAATTTTTGTTCCATTTTTATTGTTTCTTTGGAATGTTTTTGAGCAAAATAATAGTACGAAAGGGTAAAATGATATGGAAACTGGTTCTATGTATATTGGCGTACTGGATACAGAGGTACCAATAGGGCGACAGCAAGAGCATACTAACGGTACGTAGACCTTAGATGGCTGAATTTATAGTTCTTAGGTATCAGCCTAACTTTGATCGATGACTATATTTTGAAAACATTAACTCATAAGAAATACACATTCGGTTGAAATTTCATCGCGGAACAAGACTGCGCTGATATGTTATTTGGATTATGAAGTTCCCAAACGCAACATTTAGTCTGCAATTTCTTACACTAGCCCATTTCCAATGGTCGTTAATCAAAATAAAATAGAAATATAAAAACAGAATCAGTGTAAGAAAATAGGAGAGTTCCAGTTGCTTATTGAATAACACAGTTGGACAGAGTCATGAACTTTACCAATATTAACTTTTCTTTATAAACTGGCTCATGAAACGTTCTTTATTCAATATATTCATATGGGTCTATGTTGTTAAGTGGTTTTGAACGTCGAACGAATTACCCATTGCAATTGCTAGCAAAGTGGAAAGAATAGCCCATCACACTTAGATACAAAGACACTGTAATTTCATTCAAGAGCGCTCTTAAAACTCATCTATTTCAACAGCAAAAAAACAGTCAAAAGACTTAATAACGTTTCCTTAACTTAAAAAAAAAATTACAAATGCTTTACTGTTTTTAGTATTGTGGTGTTTTTTTATTGTGTAATCATATCATATTCATGTTTTTTTTATTCTTTTTAAGTGTTGTCAAATGATGTAAAGCGCTTATAGCTACTAAAGATTAGACGTTATATAAAGTCCTAATTATTATTATGATTAATATTATTTGAACATTCATTTAAAATGTCTTTTTAATTAGGGCAGATGTACTTGATTGAGGATCTTCATCATTTGTATAAATGTAAAAACTATTTAATACAAAAGACTTTCTTTTCAATTTGGACAAATTATGTTGAGCAGTTTTTAAGAAATTCTTATAGATTATCTTTAATGTTAGAAACGGCGGCCATATTTGATGGCAGACCTGCATAAATTTGCAATTCATGTCTGCCAGCATACGTTTTGTCAAATGTAGTCAAATTCAGATAAGGTAATTTTTAAAATTTAATTTATAAAGGTTTCCCGACTTTTAAAAATTGTTGCCATATTGGATGGCGGATGGGCATCATGTATGAACACCATATAAATCATAATGCTTTCTGTCAAATTGGTCAAATTCTATTGAATAGGGTTTGAGAAATAGTCCTCGAAAGTTTGTTACTTGTTTAATTATGGAGGCCACATTTCATGGAGGACTGACATCACTCACGCAAATTTAAAAGAATTTGATTCCAGAATGCTCCCTATGAACCATTAGCAATTGGTTGAACAGTACTTTTATAAGTTACAAAAAATAATTCAAAGCGGACGAAAGCATTATGGACGACGCATGACGGAAGGAGAACAATACCATAAACTCACTTGCTCTTACGTCAAGATGAGCTAACACTTGAAAATTTCTAACTATGCTTAGATTATGCATCTGAACTAAACTACTAGTGGTTACCAAAATTTGTAGTTTCTTCAGTATTCTCCAGTTTTGTACAACCACGTTTTCTTGTTGCTGGAACCTCTGCGGCTTCATGTAGAAAATTATACGTCATGCAATTAATTTGTAAGAATTGAGGAATGTAAAGGGTATTGTAGAATAAAAATGTATTGTTTCATGGAAAGTTCTAAAATTCATCTTCCAGCGGTAAAATATAACACTTTATTGAACGTAGGACGCAAGGACACTATTTTCCGAACCATCACAAACCTCAAAACTTTGCGTACTATTAGATGTGATCAGATCATATCACAAAAAATAACAGCAAAGCTTATTGGTTCCGAGTTACCGTATAAATGTTGAACATTTAACATGGAAACATCTAGTTTTTCTAATACACTTAAACATATTAAAAATGATGTTTTTATGACATCACCGAATATAAGCAAGCAGCAAAGAATGGCATATGGAGATTCACAGTTATATACATACTTACACCCAGCTGTAAATAACTGCTGAACCTAATTAAATACCTTACATCTTATTAGCTGTGATCAGAACATATCACAAAAATTAAACAACGGCAAAGCCCATTGTTTCCTCTCTCTCAAGATACAGTGCAAATGTTGCAAATATACGCAAGCGACAAATATATACATGCATACGATAACATTAACATAGAAATACCAAGCTTTAAGAGCTGATCAACCCATTTAAAAACGCTTTCTTGTTCCAATTATTAGCATTTTTTAAAACAATATCTGTTAAAAGTTTCCTGCTTTCAGACGTTGCTTTGACTGGATGGTTTTGAATGTTATTTCCAAGCTAATGGCTGTATTATGCCGAAGAACTGAGTACAGCCTATAAGAGTTTGTTTCTTATTAACGGCTTTAATAGCCTCTTTCATCTGTAGAAAAAAGCTGAAACGAACAGAATAAAACTATGATTTTCCTAACCTGAGCACGTTGAACGTTACTCGCATGATTCCATGGAAACGTATCTTTGGTCCCCGTTTATGCTCTCCATTTCTGTTCCTTGCATTTCTAATTATTACGTTTAGTTTCAGGCGTGCACTGCTTGTGAAGTCCTCTTCCTTTAAGTTGAACTTTGTCATTTTCCAAGATTTCTTTGGTGGAGAACAGATGTTTTGTTCCGTAATGAACGAATTTTTTTAAGCCTCGAGCTGACTTCTGTCAGGATACCCTGGTGCCAGACGCAGTAGTATTTGAACTCCACCATGTACAATATATAAGTAAGAGTATGTGCTGGTGCATATTCTGGTCAGTAGATGTGGGTACTTGTTAGTAACATTGTTTAATAGTTGGTTGGCATGGGTATTATTTGTATATGTCGATGGTAGCCAGTACGTCTGTGTATTGGTCACTACGCCTGGTTGTTGATTTGTTGGTCTATAGGTATTAGTAGATGTGATTCTTAACAGTATACTGTCTAGTGGTTAGTAGGTGTGGGTAATTGTTAGTAGATGTGCGCACTAGTGAGTAAGAGTATGTGTTAGTTAGTTGGTGAGCACAATGGTCAGTAACATTTTACATTGACTAGATTGACTAGCTAGCGAATGCTTTGGGCAGTAATTGTTCCAGCTAGTGTGGTCGACCTAGATTTTTGATAGTAAAACGAGAGTGCAGATCATTAAAACTGTTTTGGTCAGAAGGTGTAAGTTAATGACGTCGGGTATGGATACTGGTCAGTATATATAGGTGATGATCAGTTGAAGTATAATATCAAACCTATTGACATTTTTTAAAAATTTATCTTTCCCTTTGTATCCCAATGTCACTTTTGTATTACAAAACAAAATATATTTACGGACGCACAGGAAAATGACATGTTATGGACTTACCTTACATTATTGCACCCCAAGTATTTTTATTTTCAAAAACATTTATGGATTCAAAATGGAAACTATAAAATGTACAAGTCTCCTTGTAATTATAAGGTTAATGTTATTCTCATTGACACTTATGACTTAACTACACCCATTGGACCATACATTTTTCTCCAAAATGGTACAAATATTAAATTCCCCTTGTTTCCTAAATGTGCTTTTTATACCCTAAATGTCCCATACAGTTTTAAAGTTCTGTTTGAGATGGATCCATTCGATCTTGTTACAAGAATTAATATTTAGAGGTAATTGGTCGTACTTGATACTCAAGTATCTTCTCTGAAAGTGCTACAACAGCGCCATAGACTACATACTACACACTACAACAGCGCCATAGACTACATACTACACACTACAACAGCGCCATAGACTACATACTACACGTGCCATGCATGATGCATATACAGCAAGAGCAACTAAAAACAATGAAAACCGGAAAAGATTGATTGTTCAACGGTTTACAAATGCTACAACTGAAGAAAAGCAAGAGGTCTACACGACCTTTTAATTTGTCTTCTAAAGCAAAAGTAGAAGGAAAACGCTAGGAATAATCACGAGTAGTAACTTTTTTTTAAAAGACTGCAGTCTATTACCTGATTCATTAAGGTACTTATTAGGATGGAGTAAAATCATAGATTATTAATTAAACAAGTATTTGAAAGACAGCAATAATTCCTCTTATAGTACATATTGAGTATTATTGTATATTACTGATGACAGCTTAAACCTCGGTATTTTAGATTAAATATCCCAATAGTTACTGATCTTAGTAGAGGAAACGAAAGTAAATGTTTACTTAAACCTATGAATTGAAATTAAAGCATGATTCATCATGTCTCCAATCGATTTAGCGAACAGGGCCTCGTGCGGTTGTTTACAATTTACCTACAATATCATGCATGTACTATATAATCCAGCAAGGAAGGTCACTTCTATCCCTTTTCGTATTCAATTTATTACCGTTAACTAGTTCAGGTATTCGACTTTTATCTATACACAAAGTTTTACTTTTTATCACATATTTAAGGAATGCCAGGCCATTTTACCCTCTACCAGTCGACACGGTCATAATCGCATCTACTTCATATGGAAGCACAACGCACTGGAAAGAACAATATTATCACCATGCGGTTTTTGGATTTAGATCAAGGGCAGCAAAAATTGACGTTTGTCAGTAAGACTGTCTTAGTTAGTGGACCAGTTGTTTGTTAATTGACGTGAATGCAGGTAATTAAAATTGCGTTGGTCAATGGGCGTGGATGATGGTCAGTGGGTATGGGTATTAGTCTACAGTTACAGATGATGATCAGTTGACTTGAATGTGTAAACCATATAAAAAGTTTCAATTATCTTTCTCCATGAACCCCAAGTGGCACTTTTGTATTATAAAAAAAAATATTTACGGGTTCAAAGGAAAATTATGTGTTAAGAACAAAAGTTACATTCCTTGCATCCCACGTATTATTTAGATGAAATGAAAACGATCTATAGTTACAATGGAAAGTATTTAGAAAAATTAGCGACTTACAAGAAAACTATTTCATATTGCATGTGTAGGAAGAAAAATCATAAATTAGACATAAGTAGTATTCACATTATTTATATTATCAAGGATAAAACTTACGCACTAGTTTAAAACACATAGCAAATGTAACCAGTAAATAAAGTCTTTACGAAAAGTGTGACCAATAGAAGAAGTCTGGAAAAAGATATGCAGGTTTGAGTGAGAATATAACGATGATAAGCTATTAGTACAAAAAACAAAAATAAAGAAAATATTATATATTATTAATCTCAAAATGCAAACGACGTAAATATAAACTACCATAACAGTTTTAGCATAATTTCTGTTTGCATCTCAAAACAAGAACATTAGCTTATTTTATTCCAATGTTGAATAAAGAGATAATACGATATTCTATGCAGTTAAAATATAACAATGTATCGTGTTAAATGTTACAAATCTGTAAAGAACAACAAAGAATATTGTAATAAAATTAGGGCGATGCGCATTTGGTTACAGCGCCCCGTTTGAGCAATTCTTAGGTTTGTGTGATTACTTGTTTGATTATTGGAATTCGGTGCAGTGGGAAATATTCCTTAGCCCGAAATAATTGGCCCATTATTAGGAGCAAACGTCACGGAGAGAAAGTGTTAGCGAGTTTCCAAGATGCCATGGTCAATGAGTAACTAATTCAGACCCAATCCGCATGAGTTAGACTGGAGTGATGTAGTATTTTATAACATCTAGTGGTGTACATCGGTGTTGTGACGGCAGTGGCAGTATTTACATCAGGCAACCGGTAAATTAAACAATGAAATAAATGAGAAGATACTCGGCAGATTATGTCGCCACGGTGGCAAATGTGATGTAGTTTTACTGGTGTGATGTGTTTTGAAACAGTAGATTGACTGGCCTCAGGTGACGCAGTTAAAATAGTTCCCCGTTTTAGGGATAGTTGTAGAGTTTCTACATTGTGAACTGCTGGCGGAACGGAAAGTTGATGTAGAGAAACTAAGCGGATGTGGGGTTGATGGCTATTTGGCAAGTTGTGAATAATGTGTGGTCTTGCATTGATTAGAGTAAAATTTATGTATAGAATGGATAAGTCGAGCTTTCCAACTTACAACTGAAGTTGTATAGAAGTCTTTAGAAATTTGAGGTAAACATATGACTTCTAGGGGTATTCGCGCCAGGGTTTTGACACCGCCCAATCACGCAAAGACTCCTGGCTTGTAACAATATATTAGTTACTTCCTGAAATGACCCCATACTTTTAAAGATTTATAATGTAAAGATAATTTAATAACGATAGGCAATAAAAATTTATTACGTACAGATAAAGTAAAAACGATAGACAGTAAAGATTTATTACGTACAGATAAAGTACTGTTACCTTAGTCTACATTTATAACATTTATGGATGTCATTGAATAGCAGACATACTGATGTGATGACAGTAGTTACGTACAAAGAATGCCAATACATTAAGATTCTGAAAAATCTAGTTTTGCTATTAGTTTTTATTTACTTTGCATTCCATGTACATTTACTTAGTATTTACCTTATAAACACAAGTTATCTACACGTTTAAATTCCTTGATTATATCCTTTTCATGAAAAAATTAATTCAATATTTAAAGAATTTAGAAATGCGCTGAAAATTCTGATAATTAGACCTGTAGCCTTAGAACTTTGCTGAAAAGCAGAGCACAAGAAATTTATTCCCGTTCCTCTTTACCTTGCGGACATTTCTACGACACTTGGAAAATTTACTCCTTAAAACGAACTGCGAAAGAAGAAGGATATGGATCAAAATTTCAAAATTTGCAGCTCAATTTGCAGCCAGATTGTCAAATCGTCAACTCAATTTGCAGCCAGATTGTCAAATCGTCAACTCAATTTGCAGCCAGATTGTCAAATCGTCAACTCAATTTGCAGCCAGATTGTCAAATCGTCTTATGAGACGGATGGAGGCGGCAAAGGTTGAGAATACCCTTGAGGGTTTGACAGATTTGATGTTAAGAAAAAAGTTACTTGTAACATCAGACAAAATTTTGTCATTGATCCTCAAGAAAAAAAAAACTATCAATTTCGCATGTTTGAGTCGCACGACGGTGCAGTATTTTCAGTCAATATATTGTTCCACGAAAACAAAAGGAAATAATGTTCTGCGTATGGTACACTATTCGCTTAGTGGAAAAAACATCGTCATCAGAGATTTTCTATAGAATTTTTTTAAAATATGCCAAACATGTGCGAAGCTACAATTTTCAGGACAGAAAAGGGTGTGCTCCAATGTTGTTGGCCGCGTCCGCAGTTCCGATAGAACGTGAGCTGCTGATATCATAAGGTCAGAAACTAACACCGAATATGGAAAGGTTTACATTCTAGTGCTCACTGACTACTTTGCTGAAAGAGCTGAGATATTAGCATACCTTTCTAGGAACCACATAGTGGAGGAAGTCGTCACTCCCTTTGGTGTTCCAAGACAGATTCCCAAGAATCAAGACGACAGTTCGAAAGCTATCTCTTTCAGAAAATGTTTCGACTCCTTAAAATCAATAAAACTAGGATCAGTTTATAAAATAAACAGGCGAAGCAATGGTGGAAAGGTTGAGCCGAATGCTGGAGAGCATGTTATCTGTTTTCATCAAAGAGTCATTACATTATATACAGCAAACTGTACAAACTAATAAATTTATATTGTAAACTGTACAAATTGATATATTTATATTGAAAACTGTACAAATTGATATATTTCGATTGCAGATCTGTATAAATCGATATTTTTCGAATGCAAATTGATATACTTGTTTTGCTGAAATTGACTTTTGTAGGATACTGACTTATTTACAACAAGTGGAGAATACCCCATCTCAAACAGTAATTAGAATTTATCGGTGACTATAATAATAATAATAATAATAATAATAATAATAATAATAATAATAATAATAATAATAATAATAATAATAATAATAATAATAATAATCTGTTAGTTTTTCTTATTTAACTTATAACTGTTGTGGTTTTTTTTATCGAAGTTCGGTTGTCGCACTCCAAACAGTTGACATTTTAAGTTGTTATTATGTTGTGACCAGTTTGAGTCGAATTTTTATTTTCTTGGTATTCAAGTAATTCTTTACCTGGAAATACATAAGTGCTTCTTCAAATTTCTTGGATAGACATTTATTGGAATTTATACGGAATTCAAAACTAGAATATTTTCTGTGATTCAACAATAAACTGTTGATACATAGTGAAGGTTACAACAGATGTCATCGCTTTCCATTTTGGTTTTCATCAGGACTCGAATTCAGTTTTATTCAGGATTTGTTTATTACTAGGACGTTTATTTGAATTCTTGGGTAATTTTTTGGACTTTATTCGTAAAACCGTAAGATTTTTCTCATTTTTCACTTTTTATTCATGGGAAACAAATTATTTGTTACATTTTACAAAGCTTGTTGTCTTCACTCTTCTCAGTTACTTATCTCAAGAGCATAGACTCTTAACACAGGAAAGCAAAAAAGAAAGAAAACTTAATGTTGTATAGATATTTAAAATAGTTTAATAAAGTCATTGTGCTAGAATTCAAGTCATTACAATTTAATATAATGTATCTTTGATACAATCACGTATATGATATCATTAAAATGTATCTTTATACGCACTTTTCTTTCTCCAAATACATAAACCGATCGTATTACATTAAAAGTTTATCCACTGCCTCGCATTGCAGCCATTCCAAGCTAAAAATAAAAAGATTTATACCACGTCCTTTAAGTAGCAAAAGTACTAAAAGTCCGCTGCTTTCAAATAGAGTGTTATATATATATATATATATATATATATATATATATATATATATATATATATATATATATATATATATATATATATATATATAACTTTAAACTAAGTAACATAAAAAAGCAAATCCAACAGGTTTATTAAATTGAACACATAAATTAATTTGTCTAAGTTACAAAATGAAAGTTTAAAAGGAACTCATAGTATTTTAAATTAAATCCTAGATAATCCTAAAATTCTAGAGTGTTTCAAATGAATTTGAATATTGAATATGCTGATGTACCAATAGTCCTGAATGTGCTGATGTACCAATAGTCCTGAATGTGCTGAGGTACCAATAGTCCTGAATATGCTGAGGTACCAATAGTCCTGAATGTGCTGATGTACCAATAGTCCTGAATGTGCTGAGGTACCAATAGTCCTGAATATGAAGAGGTACCAATAGTCCTGAATGTGCTGATGTACCAATATTCCTGAATGTACTGAGGTACCAATAGTCCTGAATGTGCTGAGGTACCAATAGTCCTGAATGTGCTGAGGTACCAATAGTCCTGAATGAGCTGATGCGTCTTCGTTTACAGTTCTATGCAGAACGTTATGTTAAGATATTCTAAAACGGTTCTGACATCAAAATATTCTTTTCTATAAACTAAGCTTTCGAAACCTCTATGGACACCTAGTAGGCGAAACAAGACTTGTTATGACTCTGCCCGCCTTGTTTCTTTTATAAAAAGACGAGTTTGATTTGACCAAAGGATGTAAATTTGAATTCATTATGGATGGACAATGGACGAAATTTCCAGCCTCTGTTTAATCACCTAAGTAGCAAAAAATAGTGCACAGAATACATTAGTCAATGAGAGGACATTCTAAAATCTCTGAAAGCCTGATGTTGTACTACATTAACTACAAGTCCTATTATCTCAATATATTGGTGACATGCAAATTGTGGAAAATGACAGCTGAATTGATAAGCATGTGGTAAATCCGTAAATGTGCCATCTTGGCTGCAACGATTGTCGTTGTAGCCTAGTCCATCAGTCATATGACCTACCCAATTCATAATATTTGCCATGCTTTAGACTACATAGCGATGTAAGATGTTATGACACAACACACGCATATATATATATATATATATATATATATATATATATATATATATATATATATATATATATATATATATATATATATATATATATATATATATATATATTCTAAAACTTGAATACAACTTCAAAGAGTCCAACATTTTGCTTGGTTTTCCTTTAGCCAATTTTCACGTTATGCTCTAAAGACACATGCTCTGCAAAAGTCAAAGGACCCGTTACCTGGTCCCCATTTTTGCTCTCCAAGTCTCTTCTTTGCATTGGTAATCACTTCATCGGGTGTGAAAGCATAATCTGGGTCTGGATGATAGATATAAAAATTCTCCTTCTTTAGGTTCACCTTTGTCTCGTCTTCCAAGATTGTTCTGGTCGCGAACAAATGCTTTGTTCCGTAATGCACGACCTTAATTTTTTCTTGCCTTGAGTTTACTTCAGTCAGGATACCCTGGTGCCAGATGAAATAGTATCTAAACCCAACAATATGTCCTGGAATGAATTCTTCCCACGATCTAACTGGTTCCATATGAAGTTCCCTCTTCTCTTTTCCAGAGATATTATTTAAGGATACAATTTGAATCTGCCGATTCAAAGTTCTGTTTTGGCTTTCATCCGGCATGTCCATTTGAATACTCCATTTTGTTCCCCTCGTTACCAAGTGAAAGTCTTCAGACTGGTTATCAATCTTTGCCCAGTTAACCAGGTGGTTTGAATTGTTCGAGATTGGGTGAAACTTTTGTTCACCCAGCCTCTTCTTTGCTCTCTCGACAACAATGTGTCCAGGATAGGTAGAATGCTTCGAAAAATTGAGTTTACGAAGATTGTTTCCTACCAAATCGATGTAAATAGCTTCTTCAACTACTGTTCTTGTTGAAAACAAACCCTTTGAAGCGTAGTGGATAACGTTCATCCAACATTTCATATCACTGGTGATTTTGGTAACTGACACCAGTACAGCTTTGTGGCGTATGCCCCAGTAAAAGAAAGATACTATGTCGCCCTCGCATAACTCAGATGGGTTGCTTATGACTTGCTCCTTATCCTTCAATGTTATCTCCTCGACCAAATGACCAGAATTTCTATATAATACGCTGTACTTTTTCTCTCCAATTTTCTTCCTTGCAAGATCGATAATTTGTGTCCTACTGTATCGATGGGCGAAATGATAGTGATAAATGTACACATTTTCGACTGAGAGATCAAAACTGAAGGTCTCCTCTCTCACTTCCGGTATATCAAATGGTCCTTGGTAGGAATAATGGATGACTTTAATTGTCAGCTCTCCTGCAGTTTCAGTGGAGTGAACTTCTGTACAAACTCCTTTGTGCCAGTGTCCATGATAGCTAAACTGTATTGTATCGCCGCCCCTGACCTCTGATTTTATCTTGACCCATGTTTTGTCGATCACTGATGTTGAGTGAGGATGGTAGACCGACTTATCTTTGGAAATCTGATGTGGAAAATCCGCTAAATCAAACGATGGGTATTTTACATTGTCAAGGGTTGAGACGGTATCAAAGCTCTCATTTATTTTGGACCAATGGCAAAAATGACAAGAACGATTGGTCAAGATTCCAAATTTTCTTTCTCCGACTCTCTGTCGCGCTCTTCTAACCACTTCCTCAGGCGGATGAACAGTGTAGCAAGAATAGTCAAGCTTAAAAATTTTAATTTCATTCAAGTCAATTTCAAGCTCTTCCTCCATAATTTCTCTCTTTGAGAACAGCGACTGTAGGCCATAATGGACCACATGGATCTTCCCAACTTTGCAGCCAATACGATAATCCACCGACGAAACAATTGCTTCATGCAACATATTCCAGTATCGATACTGAATGACGTCCCCCTCTGTAATGTCCAACATATCATCCACTTTAGTTTTCTTACCTCTGAATGGTGATCTATCATTTTTAAAAGCCTCGTAACTTCCCAAAACTATGACGAGCAGGACGATTGAAAGTAGTACGATTGTTCCAGACAATAACCCATTGCCAGTGAAGAAGAGGCAAACTAGAACACTGCCAATCGTTGGAAGGCAAAGTTCGGTAAACGAGAACCAACTGCTTCTAACTTCAAACTTGAAGCAGTTCTTGCACATTTGTCCATTCTTAAACTTATTGTGTAGTATCGCATAGTATACAATATGTCTGATTAAGAATATAATTAGAGCCACTCCTGCAATTGCCCATGAATCATTCCAAGTGCGTGCATGCCTAAATTATCCCCCACGTTCGTAACATCATTCGTTGTCATATCAACAAACTGTAAGATGAGTTCAGTAACCTTTGACCCAGCTCCGAGCATGGAGTCTAGTAATGTTTTCATTATCTCTTTAGCTCTTTCAATCTGACAACTAAATTTTTCTCCTGTAGTGCACCATGTACAAAAATGCTCACAATTAAGAAAAGGCAGGAAATATTTAGGGTCATGTTCCAGTGCTTTTTGAGCGCGATCCAGTACCTGATTTGGCTGAAATCTGGAATGACTGTATCGAACTATATACATTTCGTCGAGTCGAAGATCTCCTGTTTCGCTTGTTTCTCTAATCTTCAATTTCACATCATACGGTGTGGTGTAGTATTGGATCAGTGTCAAATCAGCAATGTAGTCGGTTCCATTCACGCAAATCACGCCTTTGACAATAGAATGGTGAGTGTATAAACACTTCAAATTCCTTCCCAGGTGTCGCATGAATGGTCGGCCGCTTTGACAAATATGATCTCCGGGCTTTAGCTGCTTGAAGGAAACCAGTCGAATTTTCTCCGAACAGTAGGCACATCCTGTCGGTGTCGGCACAGAGTTATGCTGTCCTTCAACTGCCAGTATGGTTATAAAGATAATAATGTTAATACAACCAATGTTTAGGCCTCTTGCAGAAAGACAAAACTATACACATTGACCCAAATATCAAGGAACGTATTTAATGTAATATATTTTTTATCTTAGTGTAATACTAAATTCAAAATAAAATTTTGGCTAATTATTTCAAACACGCAACCTCAAATTTTAGATCAAATTTAACATCAATTAACAATTCGGTCTAGCTATCTGTTTATCCAACTATTCGTCTACATAGCTCCAAATAGTTATCTAGCGATCTCCAAATAGTTATCTAGCAATCTCCAAATAGTTATCTAGCTATCTCCAGTTAGTTATCTAGCTATCTCTAGTTAGTTATGTTATCTAGCTATCTTCGAGTGTTCTCTGGAAACTGAGGCCACGCGTGTTGTGTGCGTAAATGAAAAATGCAATACGAAAACAAACCTTTCTCAAGCACGTTCCCCATTCTTTTTATTAACAGAAGCAACCAGCAACCTTTTCTTTGTCCCTGAAATACTAATAATAATAATAATAATAATAATAATAATAATAATAATAATAATAATAATAATAATAATAATAATAATAATAATGAAGAAGAAGAAGAACAAGAAGAAGAACAATAAGAAGAAGAAGAACAATAAGAAGAAGAACAATAAGAAGAAGAAGAAAAAGGATAAGGATAAGAAGAAGAATATCAATAATTATATCTAGCCAAACATTCACTCATTAGAACGTTTTAGTATATGGTGCGTGGTCATCTAGATAAGAAATGTCTGCTCTAAGTGGAAGAAAAGGGCTGTTGAAAACAACATTCAGGAGAGTGATGTATCATTATCTAATAAATAAGATGGTGTTCCGATTTTGTACAAGACAGAAATAATCCGATATGAAGTACAAGTATGGTGTCATCAACGTATAAAAGCAACATGGCATGTACGCATGGCTATCTGTGACAAGTATGGTGTAATCAATGTATAAAAGCAACATAATATTTACCATATTTACAAAATTAGCGTGTTTGGCGGGTACACAACAACCTCTACACTCATTTACTCATACAAATGAATCTAGGTCATTTACGAATAAGGAAAACAATAATGGATATAAATGCTCCACTTATTGCACACCTGCTTCAACATGAAAAATCTAAATATTCATTATTTAAACAGACACGTGAGTTTGATATCATTATAAGTACTTTATGAAACATTACAACACTTCTCTATGCCTATCGAATACAACTAATGACATAATCAATGTCTCCATACATTATCAAAGGCACTTTTAAATCAACTGAAGTACAAACAAATTATTTTTGCAATGTCTGCTAAAGTCAATAAGACTATACGTAAAAAAGATAGCAATACTCGATAAAGACAGTTAATTTTCAGTTACGAAGTGACACACCTACATGTATGCTCCCGAGCTTGATAAAATGCAATCAAACTGGAGACACGTTCCAAAACACAAGCAAAAGTGTTGTTATAAACATCAAAGAATCGTCCCTTTACATGTTTAAGTTTGGCGAATCTTTCATTCTATAATGGAAGAGAAGAACAAAAAATCTTTTCTGCCCGCCTTTTGTAATGAGGATCATGACAAAGCTAATTATATCAATGATAACTTAGGTATATGCCTTTACTCTGTATTGTAGTTATTTCTTGAAAATGCATTAACTAATTATAGGCAAATACAAACACATAATTCTGCATGTTGGAACACAAGGATATATATTAATATAAATGTATTCGGTTTATATTTAATATAATATTGCAGCGACTTAGCACTGATTTCATGATTATATCTACTTCCATGTTTAGGAAAGGGAGTAAGTACACAACGATATACACATGCTACATATAAGGTAAGTACTATGCACATTCATAGGATCACTCATACAACTGAGACGTATATAACATGTCAACTATTTCTAAAAACGTTTTGCGTGCACTTTACAATTTGGATTCGGGTAAGTAACAATCTGTTATCGCATCTCAAAAATAGTCTATTCGGTCGACTCTAGCCCAATAAAAGAGTGTAGGCTCTATTCGGTCGACTCTAGCCCAACAAGAGAGTGTATGGTCTATTCGGTCGACTCTAGCCCAACAAAAGAGTGTATGGTCTATTCGGTCGCCTCTAGCATAACAAAAGAGTTTAGGGTCTATTCGGTCGACTCTAGCCCAACAAAAGAGTTTAGGATCTATTCGGTGGACCCTTAGCCCAACAAAAGAGGGTAGGGTCTATTCGGTCGACTCTAGCCCAACAAAAGAGTGTATGGTCTATTCGGTCGACTCTAGCATAACAAAAGAGTTTAGGATCTATTCGGTCGACTCTAGCCCAATAAAAGAGTGTAGGGTGTATTCGGTCGACCCTTAGCCAAACAAAAGATTGTAGGGTCTTTTCGATCGACTCTAACCCAACAAAAAGAGTATATGGTCTATTTGGTCGACTCTATCCCAACAAAAGAGTTTAGGGTCTAAATGGTCTATCATAGGCCAACAAAAGAGTGTAGTTAGTCGACCCTCAGCCCAAGAAAAGAGTGTAGGGTCTATTCGGTCGACTCTAGCCCAACCAAAGAGTGTATGGTCTATTCGGTCGACTCTAGCCCAACAAAAGAGTGTAGGGTCTATTCGGTCGACTCTAGCCCAACAAAAGAGTTTAGGATCTATTCGGTGGACCCTTAGCCCAACAAAAGAGTGTAGGGTCTATTCGGTCGACTCTAGCCCAACAAAAGAGTGTATGGTCTATTCGGTCGACTCTAGCATAACAAAAGAGTTTAGGATCTATTCGGTCGACTCTAGCCCAATAAAAGAGTGTAGGGTGTATTCGGTCGACCCTTAGCCAAACAAAAGATTGTAGGGTCTATTCGATCGACTCTAACCCAACAAAAAGAGTATATGGTCTATTTGGTCGACTCTATCCCAACAAAAGAGTTTAGGGTCTAAATGGTCTATCATAGGCCAACAAAAGAGTGTAGTTAGTCGACCCTCAGCCCAAGAAAAGAGTGTAGGGTCTATTCGGTCGACTCTAGCCCAACCAAAGAGTGTATGGTCTATTCGGTCGACTCTAGCCCAACAAAAGAGTGTAGGGTCTATTCGGTCGACTCTAGCCCAACAAAAGAGTTTAGGGTCTATTCGGTTGACTCTAGCCCAACAAAAGTGTGTAGGCTCTATTCGGTCGACTCTAGCCCAACAAAAGAGTGTATGGTCTATTCGGTCGCCTCTAGCCCAACAAAAACGTTTAGGGTCTATTCGGTCGACTCTAGCCCAACAAAAGAATGTAGGGTCTATTCGGTCGACTCTAGCCCAACAAAAGAGTGTAGGGTCTATTCGGTCGACTCTAGCCCAACAAAAGAGTGTAGGGTCTATTCGGTCGACCCTTAGCCCAACAAAAGAGTGTAGGGTTTATTCGGTCGACTCTAGCCCAACAAAAGAGTGTAGGGTCTATTCGGTCGACTCTAGCCCAACAAAAGAGTGTAGGGTCTATTCGGTCGACTCTAGCCCAACAAAAGAGTGTAGGGTCTATTTGGTCGACTCTAGCCCAACAAAAGAGTGTATGGTCTATTCGGTCGCCTCTAGCCCAACAAAAGAGTTTAGGGTCTATTCGGTTGACTCTAGCCAAACAGAAGATTGTAGGGTGTATTCGGTCGACCCTTAGCCAAACAAAAGATTGTAGAGTCTATTCGATCGACTCTAACCCAACAAAAAGAGTATATGGTCTATTCGGTCGACTTTATCCCAACAAAAGAGTTTAGGGTCTAAATGGTCTATCATAGGCCAACAAAAGAGTGTAGTTAGTCGACCCTCAGCCCAAGAAAAGAGTGTAGGGTGTATTCGGTTGACTCTAGCCCAACAAAAGAGTTTAGGGTCTACTTGGTCGAATCTCGCCCAACAAAAGAGTGTAGGGTCTATTCGGTCGACTCTATGCCAACAAAAGAGTGTATGGTCTATTCGGTCGACCCTTATCCCAACAAAAGAGTGTAGGGTCAATTCGGTCGAGTCTAGCCCAACAAAAGAATGTAGGGTCTATTCGGTCCATTCTAGTCCAACAAAAGAGTGTAGGGTCTATTCGGTCGACTCTAGCCCAACAAAAGAGCTTAGAGTCTATTAGGTCGACCATTAGCCCAACAAAAGAGTGTAGTGTATATTAATTCTACAATATCCCAACAAAAGTGGAGGGTCTATTTGGTCGACCTTAGGCCAACATCTAAAATATGATTTTAAAATTATGATGATATCCAATACATTCAAAACATCAACGAATGTAGTTTAATATTTGGTGAGTCACGCAAACAGTCAAAATTATTCGAGTTGAGAGTGTTACATTGCCGTCGTCAAGTTGCATGTAATCAAGGCGATTTCCACATTGTAAAAATGTTGGTGCTCTACCAGGAGACCTAGAGATTAAATTTTCAAAGCTTAGTGCATGTTTCTTTTCTGGCTGGTCGTTCAAGATTGTTCCACACAACAGTGGTCGGGGTGTGGGGTGGGTGGGGGAGGAGCCAGAGAAAGAAATCAGTTTTGGTATAGAGATGTCTAAATTGGAGTCCGTACCAGTTGATAGCCATATATCAAATTATAAAGCGTAGTTTCTCCAACAAGTGTGTCTCTAAATGTGCTGGCCTCGACAGGCACCACAGTAACTCCCGGGACTATCAGGTTACAAACTTCAGACAGGCAAGACAGCAGCTATTTGGCATTGCAAATCAGGTCACAAACTTTAGGCAGACTAGACAATAGCTACATGGACTGGCATTATCAGGTTACAAGCTTTAGACAGACGTGACAGTAGCTACATGGCTTTGCATATAAGGTTACAAACTTTAGACAGGCTAGACAGTAGCTACATGGCTTTGCATATCAGGTTACAAACTTTCGGTAGGCGAGTAGTAGCGTTGTGCTAAATAAAGAAGTGAGAGAATGCAATAAATAAGTGAGATAATGCAGCAAAGAAGAGAGGTAAAACAGGGTCAAAAAATACGGGGGAGGGGCAATGGCGAATGCAAAAAATGTAAGGGATCACCGTTTACGCAGCACTACATCCATGCAGGCGAGACAACAGCGTCCTAAATTTGCATATCAGGTTACAAACTTTAGACGGGGAAGGCAATAACTCCGTGGAATATCATGTCACTTTACAAATTTCAGCCGCTTTGCAATATTCCGTTAAAGCTACAGTTGAATACAGCTTGTTAAAAATCCTTTAATTAAGCCAACTTGGTGTACAAGTTAGGTATCTGTAACACAGCACCCAAATATTACAAAGGCCGTTGCCGCCAAAGAATGACACCTAAGTCACGCCATTCTCCTACGTGTGACTTTGTACTGGTGGGTTGTGAGGAAAACTGATGCCATATTTTTATCGATTCAATTGAATGTACATCATTTTACAAGTTACTAACTTTTCTTTTTAAATGTCATTTTATTATAATAATAATAATAATAATAATAATAATAATAATAATAATAATAATAATAATAATAATAATAATAATAATAATACTCACAGTAGGTTTTGCTCAATGTTTACCTTCATACAGCAATCTTATGTGATCTCGCATAGGCAAAAATACCCAGAGGTTCTCGCGGGATTCGGAAAACATACTTTTAAGGAATGTTTATAAATGGAACACACACACACACACACATACACACACACACATACACACACACACACACACACGGGCCCTGCATGAAATTTTTGCACAGGTCAGTAGATGTATCAGTAATTACAAGATAAAATCCAGAAGTAAAAGTAACTAAACATATGTAGAGGTTTTGTAGCACATTCTGGCCATGTTGTAAATATGTTGAGCGACTTTAAAGATTACTTGTATTTTACATTATGCTATTTTACTCTTTTACTCTTAAAATATTTGGAATGGCACTAGCTAAATTGGCAGAATCAAAGACTCCACGTTGTAAGAGACAGATCACAGGCTGTATCAAACAAAAGGGACACGTGTTGTCTTGTGATAGATGATGAATTTCATTTTGTACTTGAAATTTCTGTGTTACATGGAATATAGATGCAAGTGTATAAATTAATTTCAGCGGAAGCATCCAAATCTGAAGATCTACCTTTATCAAGTACTAATCAGATTATACAAAAGTTAAGCAATTTTATTTTCAATCTTTTTCTCTTTACAGTGAATTAATGAAGTCAGCAACAGAATGTTTCAATGAATTCAATAAACATTCAATAATTTAAGGTACGCTTTCTCACCCAACCTCAAACAACTACTTTAACATTTAATAAAAGGTTACACTTTCTCAACCAGCCTCAATTGACTACTGTAACATTTAATAAAAAGTACACTTTCTCAACCAGCCTCATTTAATTACTATAGAAAATGTTAATGTTACACTTGTTGTTTTAACTAATTCTGTTGCTAATAATGTACTCAATTTTTCCGTTTTCTTTTAGTATGATTGTCTGTATTATTCTCCCGCTTGTTAGTTAGTTCGTCTATAATAATTAATATAAATTCACAAATGATAATAATTGACACTTTGATGCACACATCGAAAGGAGTTGACCATAATTTATATTATTACATTTACGATTACTCTTTGTGATTGGAAAATACTATTACATGTTGCATCTTGTTAAATATGTGTCTGGCATTAATCCACTACGGTATTAATTAATAATGTACAATTTTTCAAAAGGCCAAAAAAAATTTTAAAGACTTACTATTATTATTGTAGCATTTTGTTTAGAAAGTCCTGTTATAGTCATATTTCAACAACTCTTTGATCTAATCATATCCTCATGTACCCCTTGTAGGCGCCCCTCACAAGCTAAATTTAAAATCGAAAGTAGAAAACCCAATTAAGACGAAGTAACCGTCACGGATGCATATGTATTCTTACATTTCGTTTGGCAGACAGTACATCAATGTTCTAGGCTTTTTGAGAAAAGATCCAATCAGAAAAGCCACCAGTACTATAGCGTTTTCGACCTTTGAGAAACGATCCAATCAGAAAAGCCACCAGTACTTTAGCGTTTTCGACCTTTGAGAAAAGATCCAATCAGAAAAGCCACCAGTACTTTAGCGTTTTCGACCTTTGAGTAACGATCCAATCAGAAAATTAATACCATGTTAATTGAGCATTATTGAATAAATGTTCAAAAAAGTTTAGTTGTCTTCCGTTTTCTTTATGCTTGCCTCGAAATGTCAAACAATTTTAAAATTAAGAATGTATTCAGTCTAAAAGTTTGAAATAGCGTCGAAAGATCTTCAAACTTGGACTTTCCTTGTCTAAAAGTACAGCTTGCATGTTCGTAATATTGTCACGTGACAAATCTGAATGGTTATCTAAGGTTCGACGGTTTGAGTGAATGTTGATGCTTTCACATTAATTTATTTGATAAAAATGACTATCTACTGGTGTCGCCCATGTGATGAACTATTTTAATACGTAGCATTGTATTCTAAAGAAAAGGACCTATTATATGCAGTCTTTGAGCAGTGGATAAAGTGAATAATATATATTGGGTTGGGGAAGGGGCATCTGAAAGCGTGACTGAAAGTTTACGTCATTACGTCTCCCCCACCCCCACCCCACCCCCCAAAAATAACAAGATGAGTCCTCAATATGTTTATCTACATATCAACACAGTCGGTTCAGATTTTTTTAAATCCTGGTTGCATTAAACTCAGGGACAGCCCATTTAATTTTCAGAAGAGGATGGTGTGGGAAGGGGGAATGTAATCTTTAACCCAAACTACGTATTTTCAGTCTTCAAATAGCTTGAAAAACTCTCACTCAGGTTTGTAGACAAAAAGAAACATATTATATTCACTATATTAGTTGAAAAATAATTAACTACCTTGAGGTAATGGAGGAAAAATTCTGATTTGAAAGAAACGCAAGAGGGACCCTTCCCCGCCAAAGTAAATAGTTGATCCTTTAGCATCCAGTATCTAGTTCTCCTCAGATACAGCAATGGAAGAAATTGTAAACCTCTGTAGAATTTTTGTTATTTCATACGATTATACAGACTGATGATAAATGTATAATGCAATATAATATACGTGTCATGTCTCACTTTCTATGATGCTCCTTGCAATTGGAACACACATCATATTGCAAACCTTTTTCACAAATATGTTCTTACTAAAACCTGTGTCATACAAAACTTATTAAAAGATTTTTAAAATAGAAACCTTCATAAAAGCAGCATATCTGCATGCTTTCCCAAAGATGAAATATTACCCCCATACCACTATAGCTGCATGCACATAAAAATTGATACAATTCCCTTACAAAAATAACTAAGATGCACATATAAAAAAACAAGAACTTCACACCAGTGTCCTGAAAGGTCAATGATAATAGCATACCCTTCTCAAGGTCTACGGCTTTGATCTTATAAATAGCACCAAAAACAGTGATACGCGATGCAACTTCCTGGCTTTAAGGAACAAGAGTACTACACATTACATTATATACCCAGCTCATGCCTTTACCTTCCCAATGACCTTGACCTAAGAGATACAAACATGCCAGCTGCATCATAAAGTATTGAGGTAGACAAATTTTCATCAGAATAAATGAAGTGGTTAAGACTGATAGCCTGGATGTGGAAACAGGCGACTAACTTCCATTGCTTTGACCTTGACATTGGGGCAAAGGGTATGACACTATCAAGTCCAGATATTTGACCTTGAAATTTGGGCAGAGGGTATGACACTATTAAGTCCAGTTATTTGACCTTGACATTGGGGCATATGGTATGACACTATCGAGTCCTGATATACAGATGCACGAAAATACCAAAGTTCGTAGGTTAAAATGTTATACCTGTAAAACGATATATGTCGCTCTTTCCTATTCTTCCTCGCTGTGACCTTAACCTCCAAACTAACGTTATCTCTATGGTATCTCTAATTATGATATATAAATAGTTTATGTACCATTATATTATCATCAGTAATTTAAAATTTAAAAGTTATCCTCCAGAATATTCAATAAATCACAATTACATTTCCCTTGGCTTATTGTGTGACTTAACTTAGTGACGGGGGTGGGTGGGGTGCATGGTATAAAACACGCTGTCAAGTTATCAGATAGACATGGAAAGTTTCATGAAATCTCCTCAGCGTCTCATAGTTATGGGCAAGCAAACATAAAAAGAATGATGAACATTAGCTCTGTTAAAATAATTTGCCTGATTTAATATAGCTGTAAAATAACTCATCAATAGTCGTGTCATTATTTAACATTACACCACAGTTGTTCTCGTTTTGACCTTGGTCTTTAAAACAACATAAATGTCATGCAGCGCGCTCTATAACAAATAGCTACACTCCTCCCAATATCTTCAACAGTTTCTGAGCTACAGCCTGGATTTAAAACCCAATGCCTTAAACTTATTAGAGAATAAATAGCGCTTTAAGGCGTTTTTAGATTTCGGAGTGCTGATATTGGTCCAAGCCTTCTGTACATAATGATATTATTTTTACACGAGTGTATGCACTACAATGATAATGCTAGTGTGAACGATTTTACTTAGAAATATCGGCTAGCGTAAAACTATGTAGCTGTTTTTGTTTCAAACTGAAATACTACACCTTTTGAGTAGATATATAATTTAGCAAATTCAGTCTGTAAATAACTATTTGTCACTATCCTCTCGGTTTCGTATATGTGCGCGGAATCAACGGTGGTTCTCCATTTCCACCAACGCAGTCTTTAACTCAGTCGCGCAAGTAATTTTATCAGCAACATCCATTGAGTACAGTTTATTGATCGTACGGAGAAGAAAATATTGTACAATTACAGCCCGTGACACTTGTTACTATTGATGTAGCCCCGACAATTCCATCTAGTGGGCTTATAATACCTGCCGTGGTTTGCGATTCCACAAATAACGTTGGTGACAAGTCATGCATGTTCGTATTTTACGAGTAGCACGGTTCTCTTGTTATTTCATCTCTCAGTTTTTGTTCCTCTTGATCATTTTCTTGCATCGATATCACTCTTATAATGCAAGCGCTTAGTATATTTTCTCAACAAGTCGACCTTGATCAAGTGCAACATGCTCACGAACTTCTAATTACTCTTTTTCACAGATACGATAGAAAATATGTACCTGAAAAATTTTTTAGTCTTCGGCGATTAGTGTACCCGCGGCAGATTACCACGTTCATATAGAACCATACTGATTGCACCATTGAAAAAAATTTGAAATTATTGTTCTCGTTTTCGCCTAAACACTGTTACGCTATGGAAAGCTTTATATCAAAACTGAGGGTCAAATTAAAAAGGTGGGGTCTGTGAAAGGCAAATGAGGATAATGATAAACACTGCTACATCTCCCTGTGTTAGACATCAAAGTCTGCGATATTGCAGACATCAAAGCCATGTAATTTTAACATCAAAGCGATATAACCAAAATTGTTGAATCTACGTAAATATGTAAATCTCTCTCTCTCTCTCTCTCTCTCTCTCTCTCTCTCTCTCTCTCTCTCTCTCTCTCTCTCTCTCTCTCTCTCTCTCTCTCTCTCTCTCTCTCTCTCGGCTGTATAGCAGTGGCTGGGACTTTTCACGTACTAATACAGTGATTCTAAGCTGACCTCCAATTGCTATTAGATTGTAAGAGTGGTCCCAAAGGTTGATTTCTTTTTGGTCCTTAGCAATATTATAATATGGTATTTTAATAACATTTTGAAACAGATTTTCGTCGGCATGTGGATCGAAACAGCTACCCTTGTTAGCATCACAATTCAGCAGATCCAACACCTTGTCGGAAAATTCTACAATTTAATTTCCACGTTTGGAATCCATTACTTATAAAATGATAATTATAATCTTAAATACAAAGGCCAATGATGGGTAAGTACCGAATGGTCTGATGTAGAGTTCTTCGAAGTGAATTTCATCTCTGGAGACAAATGATATTGATACTGTACATATGAAACTTGGTTTACCATTGTCATCTCTATGGTAACGTATTACAGCTTATGTTGAATATTTAACAATATTGTCATTACACTCCTCTATATCCGTTTTTAATAGACAAATATGATCCAGACACGAGAACCTTTAAGATGTGGGGATTAGGTCTATCGAAGCCATCCATGATAGGAGTGAAAAAGAAAAAAAAAAACAGCTGGTTAATAGGTTCCCGAATAATGTATGCTCATGAAGTCACTGCACGCGGTGAAGACAGGTTTGCAATCTGTTCACCTAAATAAAGTTTTGTTCTAGAATCACCACCATTTTCAACATAGTATTTTATAAACGCATGCCTCGTCACCGACTGTCCCATTTTCATTGATTTCATTCAGGTTCTTCGCAGCTTTGTAACAATATCTTGAATATCTACGTTGGATATTCGCAATTTCCAATTTGATTTTCAAAGGCATACAATCGCCCGGGTTTATTTCAACAACATCAGACTGGTAAACTTGGTTAAAGACACTTTGGTGGAAAACCTGTTACATCCACAATGGCGCCGCGTCTGTGTGAATAGCGTCCGTAAATATTAATAGACTTTTTATGATGTTAAGCGTGCTAAGTGACAATGTAAAATCAATAAGTGTTAGTGGTGTTGGTGTTGAGGAAGCTTTGCTTCCCGCGAGTGTAAGTGGCACGTCAACAAGGTGACATAATGGCCCGTCCAACCGAGTTTATAACGGCAGAGACGAATAAAAGAGATGTAGAGGCCTTTGTCCACCACGTACTCCTGGTTAAATAGATAAGAACTTCTAGTCTTGGTACAAGCCCGTTCAAGTAACAAACAATAAATGTTGAGGTGTTAATATGTATAAGGCCCTGTCAAATCCATGTTGATGATACAAGTTTCGCTTCTACGGGGAATCATCGATACAAATTCATTTCGCATATAGATACATAATATGTTTGATTTAACCATCGCGAGTGAATAATACTGGATATATGACTGGAAGCACCCGCGAGGAATGGAAATATTCCACTGTTCCTTTGCATTTGTGTCATCTCTGACTTGGATAATCTTAAGGTCACCCAAGTGTTCTTTTGTTCGGTCGCATTAAGCTAAGTTGTGTTTAGATCAATCTCAAGGCGACAATTCCAGTAACTTACCCAGAGAAATTGTAAGTGAGACTCCACAATCATTTCGTATTTCGCTTTTGATTTTCGCAAGATGCTTTGCTCTAAGGCCAAACTTAATGTCTTTTTATGACATTATTTTATATTATACCGTTAAATTACAGCAACTAAAAAAACAGGTTTTCAACTGACGCATCAACATCCCTCATTCAACAACCTGCGCACTCCAACAACTTGAAGCTTATCAGAAATTATTATAGCAATGCATATATAACCATCATCGCGATCAGTTTACACTTATATAAAAGTGCAGACCTAGCACAGACTGTCTGTATAGGTACACGTGCTCCAACGTGAAGTAATAAGTCGGGTATAACATACGAAAATCTGCAGACTCGTGTAACTATTTAATCGCTATCCTTGCTTTGTTATTTACAAAATGACCCATACAATCTACAATCATGGACAAAAATTAAACACAATAATAATATACATAACAGTCTGTAATAAGGGCTCTCCTTTCCAAATGGTTTTAATCATATGTGTTATACTTAATGTACTTTAATGTACTCTTTAAAGTTTGGTATGTTATTTTTTCCTTTGTTCTCATTTTGCAGATATACCCCATTTACATGATTTTGATGTTTCAGACAAAATAACAAAAATGGTTTTAATTCATTATTTACAACATTAATGATGTGTATTCTGTTTTGTTGTATTGCTGGGAAATATATTTGACCTTGGACTATTTATGATAGTGCTATTTATAAATGTTATGATTTTATGTTTAAATATATAAAATAACTCGTAACATTGTTCAAGTAGTAAAAATAGACAATAATATACATGTAAGTATACTCTCCTACATCATGCAATCATGTATAACATAACTCACAACAATCGTGCAGTGTTGTCATAAGCAAGTTGTGCATTTTTTCTACATTGGTATTATACAAGACCTCATTCACACATTTATGAATAGAGCACATGGGCATAGATAAACTAATTCATTTTCCACAGAACATAATATCAGTTTCTTATCTAGAAATTCCCCAAAACAAACCACGGCCAGTTATGCTTTGTGCCTAGCCTCACCATGTGAGATCATAAGAATAATAAATCACATTTACACCCTGATATATATATATATATATATATATATATATATATATATATATATATATATATATATATATATATATATATATATATATATATATATATATATGGGCTATAATAAACAACTATCATTAAGATCCAAATTAAAAAGAAACCATAACTCTGTCAAAAAAAGAGTACAGGAATGGCGCACTTCTCACCCGCCTAATAGTCCTCTGCAGATACAGAAACCATTTCTTTTCTTTTCAGGTGGCCTGAGCTTTTGCCCTTTAGAACCAAACACTAATAAGCTTCCTTCTGACCATCCACAAAGATTCTGCAGGGTTTGTAAGGTAGAACTACTGCTATTGTAGGGACATTTTTTTTTATTTCAGTCAGCAACCTTCACTTTTTACCTTTTGATTCCAAAATCAATAACTTTTTCTTTACTCAGAGTGTAAGTCATCAACAAGCTTGGTTGAGGTGTCATGTAGTACTAACATTATTGTGTTAAACCATTTTCAAAATTATGTCACAGAAACTTTGACTTTTGACCTTGTGACTCACAAAATCAATAAAGTTCTTCCTTATACCAAAGGTATGTCATTCAGAGACTTTGGTAATTGTAAGTGTTAATCCAGATTTCAGATGTGAATCCCTCTCACACAATTTTCAGAATTAGTTTACACATACCTTTAAATGCTGATTATTCAATTTGACTTGCTCATAGATGAAAAGACACAAGTTATATCTGCATCACCACTTACTTCAATATGATTGGCTGTACAATTGTGGTCATGGAATCTCCCTAATGACTGATCATTGGATCAATCCATATCTAAGGGACAATTAAATCGGAACACCTTTATTGTTTTTTGCAACACAAAAGCAGAACAGTGTCATAAAGATGAATGTATCAAACAATATCTCTCCATAGATAAGGAATAAATTAAAATCATGGATATAAAGACAACTATTTCTTAAAACTTTACTGAGAAATTTTTGGATAGTAGTTTTAATGAGAGTGATGTTCATCTTGAAGCCACTCGTTCTAAACTGACACAGTTATTCATCTGAAATCTGTTCAATAGAATTTACATTATCATCTGGAAATGAAATGTCTAGTCAAAAGCATTATCTATAAACAATGACTAATTGAGCTAAATGGTCCAAAATAAGAGTTCTCACTTGAACTAAATAAAGATAATGCATGTGCCACACTGCACTGAAATCTGTTCACAAGAAATTAAATTAAGATTTCATCAGAAGATACATAGGCAAGATGAATTTTTAATAGTAATAACCTTGACATTGGATCTAATGGTCCCAAAGTCAACAGTTCTTTCTTATTTTAACATGTACACTAATTAGCACTAGCATTTAGCTTATCATCCAGAAATGAAAATGTTTAGGGATCATCTTCAGAAACAGTGAGCTTGCACTTGGGAGCTCCTGTCCCCAACAATTGATACAAGAAGCAAATGTACACAGTTGCACTGAATCTATTCACTTATTTATCATTTGGAAATAAAGCCTGTTAGAAGTCAAGATGGATAATGGTAAACTTTAATACCCTACAAACTAGTGTTCACATGATATAAAAAGTAATTTTAAAAATTTTATGGCATCATGTTTCTTCAATAATATTTATTCTATCATAATACATTAGTAGAACTACTACAACCTAGCCAATCAAGGCCTTTCTGGTTAAATGTTTTGGATAAGAAACTGAAAGTTGTCTGCCCATCTAGGTGACAGTTATCTCCCCTTGCCACAGCATTGGCACCACTTCATGTGAATTCTGCTACTGGAACAGATGATGGACTAAGTATTATTGAAGTCAGATTTTACTAAAAAAATTGGTTTTATCATTAAATACATAACCCTATCATAATACCTAAGGAAAATAGGTAAGAGATGGAGGGAGTTACATCCCCTTATCCCAGAGAGAGACAACCCTACTGGAGAATACTCTCTATATGTCAGAGGTCAGCTTTGACTTGGAAAAATTTTCTCTCCTACAAATCCAGAAGTCATGAAGTCACATCCTTATGAAACTGTTGAATGACCCAGGAAGGTAATCTATTGTACCATGGCTATTGGTCCCACCAGATTGAACCGTGCTTTTTAGTACGAAAAACTGGACTCAGGATCTCCATTCCATGGCATGGATAAAAACAGGACAGTTTTGCTTACATGCAATGTTTGTGACAACTGCTTTAACTCTGCGAGAAGAGATGCAAAGCAAATTCATCGGATCAGGGGTTATTGTCCAATATATGGAATGAATAAACCACTCTATCCAAGATGAAGGTGTGCTGATATTTTCGCTCTGTAAGAGTTAAAAGATTTCTCTCAATGCAATGGCTTGGTCCTCATAAGTATTACATTTGCGCTCACACTGGATCCTGTAGATGACCTTGAGATGATGTGTCCAGATTAGACAGGAATTCATTAAAACAAAGGTCAGATTCCCTATGAACAGAAGCCTATTCTTGACAATGATGGCAGGGGCTGGCATAAGCAACTGTCCCATCTTGTCTGAACTACACAGTTTGGATTCCTGATAGAGAATGTGATGTGTGATGTGATCATATTTTTAATGTAGCTTTAACAATTTTTCAGTTATATCGCTATGATGTCTGCAGTGTGGCAGTTTTTAGTGATGTCTAGCACTGGGACAGAACCAGCAGACATGTAGCATGATATCCCACCCAATGTGATGTGTGATGTGATCATATTTTTAACCTAGCTTTAACAATTTTTCAGTCATATCACTATAATGTCTGCAGTGTGGCAGTTTTTAGTGATGTCTAGCACTGGGACAGAACCAGCAGACATGTAGCATGATATTCCACCCAGTCACATTATCATGACACCAGGCCAACCAGCCCTAACACTAACCTCTTAATGCTGAGCATCAAGCAAGGCAGCTGTTAGTACAATTTTTTAAAGTCTTTGGTATGACTCGATCAGGGATCGAACCCATGACCTCCCACATCCAAGGCAGATGCTCTAACCACTAGGCCACATGAGCAGTTAATAAAGAATGTATTTCACAGACTCTGTCAACCATTCACCAATAAGTAGGTCTTATAGGAGAGGTGAATCAATGAAACGCTTTGAGAGGTCAAATGGTGCCTTGTTTAGCCAGGTTTATATCCATGATAAGATTCCAATTTTAGGCAAAGATATGTGTAATAAAAATTGGATCTGATATCCTCTCTTCCATGATGATGCAGGGTACCAGTAATTGTACAGGCCTTTAACTGAGATTGGTGCTGTTTCTTGT
Source organism: Potamilus streckersoni (assembly GCA_016746295.1). NCBI lineage: Eukaryota > Metazoa > Mollusca > Bivalvia > Unionida > Unionidae > Potamilus > Potamilus streckersoni. Next base: position 661,596 of record JAEAOA010002344.1, on the reverse strand, counting down.
CAGAAAGCCATAAGAGGAAGTTAGTTATTGAGGTATGGATGCCTGCAATAGTATAATGTATTATTGTGCACACCACTGTGTGAAGATATCCCTTGTAGCGGAAGGTCATCTTGAGTAATTTCTACACCACTGTGAGAACTGTTTGACCCTAATAGTAAGAAACTTTGTTGTTGAAGAAGGAATGAACAGAAAGTTAGAAATTAATAACTGGGACATATACTTCTCTTTGAAGAAAACACTTCTCCAACTTGCTTTCAGGGTGAAAACTTCCAAAATGATTTTATGTGGATTGTGAGACTTCACTGTCCATAGAGACATAGCGAGCATACTACTCAGCACAAGTATAAGTAGTTACTGGAGAATTAACAATCCCTGAATCAAAGGGAGATCAATTGTAGTGGGCAAAAAATGTTTTAGTTTGAGAGGGCTGATTTGCTAGAGAGTAGTAGTTCTCCTAAAGTATGATGATCTGGCAGTGGATTTGAAAAAATAAATTCATTAATATATTAAAATGAATATAGTATGAAAAAGATAAGGCAAATCCATTGACTAAAAAACCGACATTCTGAAAAACAAATGTTGACAGAGTTATAGACAAATTACTACTGTACAACTTCCCAAACATGACACAAACTTGACAACTTCCCCAAACTTAACACTGTACAACTTCCTGAACTTGACACAAACCGAACCACTTCCCCAAACTGGACACTACTGGAACAAAATCTCTTGACTATTCTGTAGAGATGGCCAATATAGAAAAAGACTAATTACTATCAGAATGACCATTTTGAGGCCAAAATGAGCAGACTGTGTTGGAAGCTGGAGTAGAGAAGAACTGGTTTAAGGAAGTTTCACTGTATAAAAGTCTCTACATTTTTATGAGATTCTATTATAAGAATAAAGTCATTAAAAAAGGTAACAAATTTAATATAAATAGAGAATCTTTCACAAATGCTTCTTTAAACTAAATTGAAATATCAATAAATTTGTATCTTTTGCAAGTGCTGATGATATATAATTAAGTCTATTACATGACAATAAATATACTAAATTTATGTCTATACAATAAATACAATGAATTTATGTCTATACAATAAATACACTGAATTTGTCTGTCAAATAAATACACTGAATTTATTCAACAAAACCAAAGAATAGTATTGTGAAATGAATCTCAAATGCCTATGGATGCTTTAGCCATTACACACTTGCCTTATATGATTTCACTTCGTCATTTGTGATGTTTTAAGGTTTTATTATAAGTGTTACACACAGAAATGTTTTGAAAAAATATAATAATTAAATAACAGTATCTCACATGTTTAAAGTGAGGTAAGATAAATGCATCTTAATAATGTACATGAAAGAAAATGATAAACTTTGGCACTTGTTAATAATAGTAATTCTGAACAATGGAGCAGATCAAATAAACTAAAAAGAATTCATTGTAAATAAACAAAGCCTCAAACCAAAAGATCTGTTCAAGTACATGAGATTATTTGTCGTGCATATATAATATGACTTAACATTACATATCACCAACTATTTTCATTTTATAATGGGAAGAAAGGAATAGGCACGTCATTATGGTCTAAAATATGTACAATACACTTAATAGAATTAAAATCAATTTCTGTTCATAATATTCTGACATCATGACATTATGGAGAACTATAAAGTGATTAGCGACATGAAATTATGAAATTTCCTAATGGGGAAAAATAGTGATTCCTTATTAGTATTGGGAGTAAATGTATACATACTCTCTCTGCAAATTTGCTTCATGTTCATGTTTGTTAGAAAGAATGCAGAATGTACATAAAAAAATTACAGTACATAAAAATTACACTGTCATGCCATTAGCATTAAGAAGCAGTTTCAGTGCAGGGTTCCTGCAGACTTAACAAAAACAAATTCCATGACTTTTTCAAAACTTTTCCAGGGCCATTTCATTAAACTCAAAGACCGCACTATCTTGCATTGTCAAGTAAATGAATATAAAGAATGACATCTTTCAATCTAAAATAACAAATATGTTAACAACAAATATTTTTAATATGTACATTTTAAATTTACCTGGGCTAGCACACTTTGACTTTATGTAGTAATTCATGTCAAAATCCAATGATCAATGTAATTTGTATTCAGAAGAAAAAAAGGAAACAATTCTATGTAGTCTTTGTATGTGTTCCTATTTACAATATTAACAAAACACGTTACTTTCCAGTTGCTTTCTTTTATTTAGTGAACTACACCAGAAATCAGGTGATACTTCCATTAGGGGAACTTACTCTTGTTATATGAAATGAAACCATTTATTGATTGTAATTTTAACATTTTATTTATTCGGTTCTCTGTGCTCTATGAAATTTGAAGTAAGCAATTTCTTTAACTCCACTGTCACAAATTCCATGACTTTTCCAAAACTTTGCAAGGTTTTGATAAATTCCATAACTTTTCAAGGCTCTTGAAATTTATTTTTTAAATTCCAAAACTTTTCCAGGATTCCATGACCTGCAGGAACACTGTCAGTGAAACAGATATAAATATGCATTCTGGGATAGATGTTAACCTCTTAACAACATGTAAATAAATTATCAACTTCACTTAAGCATGAACCTTGATCAATGATTTTTATAAACTTGCAATGACGTAGAAAGAATTCCTTAGCTTTATTAGAAGTCACTCAGTGTAATGGTGTTCAGGAAGCCCTACAAGTACCATGATACATGTGATGTCAACTTGTAATGGGGTACATAATAAGGAAAACATAATCCAACCCGTATAATCCATGATCATACTGCATTATAATGAGACACTTTATAGTGAGATCCATGACCATACATGTGTTCTATCAAGGACTGCATCATAATGAGAAGCTTTATATAGTTAAATGACCATACATTTGTTATAACAAGGATGGTGTTATAATGAAAAGCTATATAGAGATTCATGAACCTACATGCATTATATCAAGGACTGTGTTATAATGCAAACCTTTATAGAGATCCATGACCATGCATGTGTTTTATCAAGGATTGTTATAAAGAGAAATGTTATAGCGAGACACATGACAACACATTACATCAGTTGTGTTATAATGAAATGCTTTATAGTGAAGTGTCATTGTATCAACTTTAAAAAAAAAAGAATAGCAATTATATTCATAAATTTAATTGTTTGCTAAATCACACAGCTAAATTACTCCCTTTGAATTGGAAATTGGTAAACTCCGTGTATATGCGCTCAACTTCTACCAACTATTGCTCCTAATACCTCGTGTCTGTCAAACTGTTATAATAGGAGTCGTAAAACTTGAAATACCCAAATTGAAATACATACTGATCTTGAATTTTAGTAGGTCAAACAATAAATTACCTGCTGAAACAAGATACTAAAATTCCATATTTAGAAAGAAAATGGACAAAATGTCAAAATAAAGCATCAACATGAATTTTTTGTTTTTTTCCCCCTTGATTTATAACAAGATGGTCTCTTATATAACAGAATTATGACTACTTGACTCCTATACTTTACATGTATGGCTATAGTATTTTGTTTTCGTTGTTATTGACATCAGTATCATCTTTTAAATTCTAATACAGTTTTTATTTACACCATTTGGGTTTATATTTATATTTCATTCTATAATTTTGTGGCTAGCTAACAACATAGCAAAGTACATGTACACTATGTTGTCAGAATCTCATTCATAAGAAAAACACAATTGCTAAGGTTAACAACTATTTAGGTAAAATATGCAATGCTTTACTTGAATGGAGGTAATGTCAACATAGAACAATTCTAGGGAATATTTGTATTGTGAATATAATACAAGTGCCCTAGCTGTTAAATGGATAATAAATTTTTGCAAAAGTATTGTTGACAAACAAGGTATTTTGAATGGCAAAAATTATTTAAACGTTCAGAAATCTTCTAGTGAAACAGATTTTGTTTATTTGGTGCATATTTAGTGACCACATAAGAATATATACACTAAGTATTTTATTCTTAAGTTATGCTAGTTTTGTAAGAGTTGCTGAAATGAAATATTTATTTATAATATTTGTTCACTGGATTTATCAGAGTGGAATATCTTTAATTTAATCAGTCAGTACCTATTTAATTAAATGAATATATTTAATGACTGGAATATTTTAATAATTCTATTGGATCAGGTGAAACTTTCAATGACTTCAGTGATATTCTGTGTTTACAGAATTACACTGAAGTAAAAACATCAGATTTCAAACTGTGATTCTTCAGTGGTGTCAGCAAACTTAGTAACAAGTGAATTGAAGAAAAAAAACACACTTGCAAGATCCACCAGATTCCAGTTTAGCCTGTAATACCTTCTCCATTCTCAGTCCTTTTGGCAATTTTTGATTATGTACAGTTAACTGTCACAGTATCTGAGTGGCATATAAATGATGATGTTAATATCAAATCATATTAATTTGCATTGATCTTTGTGAAAAGGCTAATTATATCATAACAAAGTGACTGAGTTATTTAAAGAAGGGATCAAAGGAAATTTCAGTGTTTTTCCATTATGCACTCTTTTGTAAACATATAAAATAAAATGAACATAAAAGCAGTCATGCCTAGTTACATAAGTTTCTTAAAAAATAGCATCTACTGAGTGTTATATAAACATACATTATACCCAAGGAATTCAGATTTTTAAAATTATATACCAGGGTACATTGATTTCCCAGTTCATGTTAAAATTTTCAATTTCATCTATGGGTGAGTACCCTACTTTAAAAGTGCTTTCACTGGGTGCCATGTATATTTTAATGGAACAGCCCTGATATAAATAATGACTAACACAGTAAATTTTTAGATTTCAACATGATGGGCTTGCTTTAATTTTGGGTATTTCAGGTTTTAAAATTGCTATTGTAACAATGTGATTGTTTGTGGATATTTGGAGCAATAGTCCGCAGAAGTTGAGAGCATGTACAGTGAGGGGACAGAAAGACTTCCAATTTAAGGGGAGTAATCTAGTTTCCAAAAAAGGCCTGTAGTGAAATCTGCATTAAAGATGGCTTTTATTAAATGGACACTTGCACATAATAAAAAATATCAACACTTTTCTGAAATACACTTACATGTTTAACAAATGTATACATTACATCTTTGCATGACAGACAAATTGTGGGCCCAGTAAATGTCCCTTAGAGACAGGTTTCACTGGATTTAAGTTTAAAAATTTAATCAATGTATACAGACAAGTAGAGCTTATCTAATTACAACCAGGTCGAATATTGCTACTTAATATTCTTACACTGAAACTGGCCATTGCTAATTCAAGCAATAAATAGTATCATGATACCATAGGTTTACCATACATTTACAAATCAAGTCCAACTGCAAACTGTGCTGATCCTTATCTGTTGTCGCCTAATGTACTGGCAGATTTTGGTCAATACAGCATTACAGCAATTATCAGAAAACAAACAACACAGACCCTGATCTGCCAACCCAAATTGCAATAGCAGATCAGGGTCCATGATGTTTACAGTTGATCTCAACTTAGAAGCAATTATATATGGTAGGTACTGTGATCTCTATCAATTGGTTAGGTGATTAATGACAATGTACATTATGTTACAAACATATCACACAAAATAGATGTGCTAAATGTCAAACTGGAAACATGGTTGTATGTATCAAAAACAAGAGTAATAGTTTAGAGAGATTGAACAAGCAGCAGTGAAAACAGTGATCCAGTAACCAGGCCAATGGTGAGGCAGACTGACATGATAGCTCCAGTACTCTCTGCCATGTCTGGTGGAGCTTTTCTGAAATGGACAAGAAAAAAAAAACATGTTATGATATACCAACAGAGTAAAGTTAAAAACACAGTGAATTCAGTCTTTGAGAGGAGGATAAATGTTCTCCCAACTAAAGTGTTCTATCAAAGATGTTGGTGTCTCATATTTCATATACTACACTGTGCATGAAAAATCTGATTTTTCATTCACAGGGTATTACCAAACAGTGATCTTTTTTTCCTGTCCAACTGTTCTGTTGTTTTATTACAAACTTTGTGGGCCCTTGGTGGCTCAATGGTCTAAAGCAATTGCCTTTACTGACAACTGCCATCTCACCACTGTCCACATAAGTTAGAGTTTTGGGTGGTTATGTGAGTAAGCTTGCCAGTAGCTTCCCATGGGATGGTGGCTATTCCCTTGCTTTTGCCAAGTCCTTCCACCAGCACCTATACTAGTTGCCATGTAGAGCCTATCATGTGCTAAAACAAATGGCACTAAACATCAACAGCAATGACATTAACAGAATGGGTAGAAATGTGTAATATTTGTGAGAACAAAGCTAAAGTAAATGCCTATCAATTGTGTTTAAGCTTCATAAAAGTATGTTATTCCTTATAAAGCTGATCTAATAATATAGACAACTCATCATGAACAATTGCTATATTTTTTTATATTACACATATATGACACATATATCATATAATGTCATGCAAGTCTATTATAACAAATAAGCAATGGATGAAATTTAACCTAATACTAGTCCAAGCATAAAATGTGTTTGTGCATGTGCTTTGGATTTTTAATGAAGCTTATAATAATATAAATCCAACTTTAGGGACACATAGCTAAATTTCTTATCAATATTGTCATTGCACACAGTGAAGTTTAAAAACTAGCAACACCTGGTGGAAAAGGAGGTAATAGTCATGAATTATTGCGCTTGATCTATATTATGTAGAAATCTTTTTTGTTATTTAGTAGTGTGACTGTGGAATATATTCAAATGAGAAATGATCTTTCTGTATCTGTAACATTGAGGGAGTGTCAAACATGTTGGGTGATTTTACTATGTTGACAGATGTACATTCCAGAATGAATAATGTCGATATGGTGATTGCAGAGTATGCCAAAATTAAAATGCATTGCCCCCATTTGTTTCTGTGCTTCAGAATGTCAAACTGTCTAGAAGTTCAGGAAGTTAGCTTTGCTGTACTCTGCTTATTTTGCAGATGGGTCATCTTTTCCTAAATCACAACAAGATTTCAACATTTAAACAATTACCCAAAATTGTACACTAAGCAGACTTTGTATTTGTATACATGGCATAAAATCAGACTGAAAAACTGTTGCTGCTCATCTCAAACTGGCCAATAATCTTCGATATCAATGACCTAAACATTCTCAATCAAAGCAATGATATCACACAACTTATGTTCTTCAACATCCATCTCAATTGTTGCACCAAACTTAAACAAACTTGGTTGTTCAAACCACTGTACTTTACCCATGCAAATGAGCAAATAGGCTAAACCAGACTCCTATAGCAGTATTAAACAAGCATTACATGACATCATCCAAGTTACTCACAGCCAATAAAGTAATTTGTGAAATGGTGGTTGTTTATTTCTGACTGCCTAATGTTTTAAAAGTCTCTATGATAACCAGCTGCATATATGCCCCAAAGTTTTACATGGGTTCTAAACAACACTGTTCACTGTTTATACAGACTACATGCTTAAGACAAATATGGTTGTGATTAAAATATGTCTCTTTTTTCTCCTAAGATAATAAAATATTTTTTTTTAAAAAGACCTGTTGGCTTGCTTTAGAGTGAAAAAGCATGTTTTAGTGTGACACACAATGTTATGGCAGCATCAGAAAGAGATGCCACAAACTGGCTTAGGAATGAACTTGTTTATCTGTTTCAATTATAGTTCTGCAATTAACTGTAGGAGTTTGATATGAAACAAAGTTCATTAAATTTATGGTTAAAATAAGGAACAAAGTGGAAAATTGCCATGATAGGAGGATATCTCCCTCTTTCTCAATAAGAATTACACTGCAATCTCTGAAAATAGTATTTGTTAGTTTCTATCAACAAAAATGAAACCTCTTGTACCTTAAATTAAAGCTTGCTTGCTTGTATTTTCATGTTGTGTTCTAAACTAAAATTTACTGGAATGTAAGATAGATCTTAAAAACTAAAATCAATCTCTTACTACATATATCATTCAACAATAGAAATAGTGTGTTGTCTAAGCTACAACACATTTAACATGAGATTTTTCATTTGTTCAAGTGTGTTATGCAAAGACAATGCATAGATCAAATTCATGTATTTTTTAGATTCTGCTTTCTTGTGCAATATGCAGAAAATACTTTTCTGTAGCTTTATGCAAATCTTTTGTGAAAAACTGGACAATTTTGTAATTATCTGTCTTTGGCAATCCTGCACACACATCTTATATCCTTATGTCTCCCTCTCTTCCCAGTCTTTGTCCCAAATCCTCAGCACAGTTTATTAAAGAAAAATATCCTTGTAAATATATTTCTACAGGGACCTTGTTAATCTTTAAGTTGTTGTTTTTACATCACTGTATCTGCTTCACATAAACAAACTTAAAGAGACAACTTTCAGCCAGAAGAATAGAGCACACATATTTTTATATAGTGGTTGCATATCTTTATCCAACATCTGGTCGTGTTTATATAACTTTAGGAGAAGAAAAAAAACTGAAGACCAAAATGTCAAAGTCCTGTTATATATATTTCTTTATTGCGTGTGCTTACCTTTGTTCATAATTGTAAATACAATGTTTACATGCATTTAAGTTCAAGGTTTGTCTTGTTTACAGCTCGACTAGGTTTAAACATTGGAATGTATGTTGTAGTGAATAGGGATTTGATAATACAAATAATACATTCTTGCTCTATATCACTGTGTGAAACTATGATCTGAATTTGCAGTTATGTTGATGAAATCAGACACAAGTCCAAAACGGATTATTTATTTAAAATATTCATTGGAATTACTAAAGTGCTTGTTGACTACTGGATTAATTTTAACTCATTTAAATACATTCTGTGTTACATCAATCACGTTCAAGAGTATTGGAATTAAATAAGTTATTTTTGCTCTGATTATTTGGAATTAATAATATTGTAAGTATCTCTTGAATTTTCACTCTGTACTGTATAAAACTGCTTGTTGGTTTAACTTAAAATGTTGGTTTCACTTTCTTCCAGTTACATATTTTAAAAATTAAGAGTTGTAACAGTCCGAAAAAGTCTAAATATTAATAAATGTTTAAACAAGAGTAAACCACTTCCTCAATAACTCGCACCTGCATAACTCACAAACCTGCTATAACATGGTGTCCAGCATGGCACCCAATTTTTTTCCAATAAAATATATTCTAAAATGCGCTGAACGTAAGAAAAAATCGTGATAAAAATTGATTGGTAAGTTGAACCGTGATACATAGCTCATTTTATCATTGAAAATGGTAATTACTGCCCATAAAGATAGAATCCATAGTGTGAAATTTGCAAGTTCTAATAAGATATCATATATTATGTTAGTTTTTCTTAAGAGAAATAGTTGTCAGCACACTGTAAAAAAACAGTCTGGTGAAACAATGATCAACAAAAAATTCTGGTAAATGCTAACAGGTGGAAACAGAGAATGAAATAAACACCAATTAAATGTCTTGCTATGTGAAATTCACGGTCTAATCCTTTAATTTTGTCTCAGTGTAAATACTATAATTGCTACATACATATTCTCTTCTATGAAAACATAAAGAGTCAATCGATCACCACATCAAAATCTGTGAGTACTTCTGTGAGAACCTAATTACATGCCAGCTTTGTTTTGATCAACAGTTTGGGAAAGTGTTTATTGCAATAAAAAATTCAATTAAAAGAGACCCATGTTGTTTTATCCCTTTGAATATGTTTTGTATCAATTAGAATATGTTTTGTATCAATCAAACTAGGTTAGTACAATAAAATAAAGTTCAAAGGCATGCAAATATGAGCATAAATTCTTGTGGTCATTATCGTTCTCAAATTTAATTTTATTTGACCAAACGAAAATGGTTTCACATTTATATGTATTGACATCATTAAAGTATATAATATCATTAATGTATTATAATCATTTGTAATTGTGACGATGGAGAGCAAAGGAGGTAAGCAAAAGGCATACTCAGTGACTGAACAGATGTGCATTATAGAACGGGTTCATAATGGTGAAGCAAGATCCAGCGTTTGCAATGAACTAAAAATTGCAGAGTCGACATGTAGAGGGTGGCTTAAGGATGAGCTGAAACTTTGGGATTACTTACATGATGTTGATTCAGATGAAGGGACCAAACAAAAATGAGCACAGACTGCAAGAGATAATTAGATGATGCTGTGTATGCATGGTTCACACAGCAATGTGATCAAGGTGTTCACACAGCATGTGATCAAGGTGTTCCCATCTCTGGAACAATTCTCAAGGCCCAAGCAGAAAAAATGGCAAAAAGTATGGAAAATAAATATCATTTTAGGGCAGCCATGGGTGGCTTTGGAGAGTTCAGCACCGATATGTCGGGAGAGATATGCTCAGCCAATCAGGAAGCCGAAAGTAATTATCCAAACCAGCTCAGAGGACCAAATTTACAACTGTGATGAGGCTGGTCTTTGCTACAGAATGATGCCAGACTAAACTCTTGCTACCAGAGATGGCCCACAGAAAAAGGAGGGCTTCAAGCAGAACAAAGTGAGATTAATGCTTTTGCTTTGTGTGAATAAAACTGGTACACACAAGATTAAACCATTATGTATTGGCAAATACAAGTCCCCACATTGTTTCCATCATATGAACATGGACAACCTTCCATTTGTGTACAGAAACATTGGAAACAGGTGGATGACTTTGACCATATTTACGGACTGGTTTTTCAAGATGTTTGTCCCAGCTGTCAGAAACCACCAGCAATCCAGGGGCTTAAAGGAAAAAGCTCTACTTTAATTGGACAATTGTCTGCCCCCCCCCCCCAGCTGATGCACTCGTAACAGGCAATGGAAAGATCCAGGTGGAATACTACCTTTAAAAATACAACATCTATAATCCAGCCACTGGATCAAGATATTATCAGCACTTTTAAACAGAGTGTGAATTTAAAAAAGGTTTTTTTCATGGGTGGTCAGGCTTGGAAAGTGGTCACTCCTAAGAACATAGATGGGTGCTGGATTAAGGGTCTTGGTGCTGCCTTTGACATAAAGTAAATCTGTGACAGAGAAAGTGATGATGATAGTGACTTTGAAAGTTTCAGTGAAACTGATGTAATGCAGAGTCTGTTTGGGAGAAAGTTGCATAGACTCATGGTCCAGAGATGAGTGTTTCTCTTGATGATATGGAGGAGTGGATTTGTGGTGACAATGATTGTACCACAGCCAAATACGTGTCAGATAAGCAAATTATTAATTCTATAAGAAACAAATGTACAGCAGATGACAATTCTGCAAGTGTTGAGAGTGATGCAGATGCCAATGTTGCACCACCTCCCCCTCTACAAGGAAGCAATACAATCTGTTGATATTGCTATACGATGGCTGGATACCCAAAATGTTGACTATGCAAATTATCATGCAGTTGAGAAAGCTAAGGGGTTTTGCTCAAAAGCAGAGAAATCAAAAAGTAACACAAAAAAAGATTTTTTTTTCAAAAGGTGAAGTGATATTTGTCAAATGTATCACAAACTGCAAGTGTTATCATGTTCTAATTTACGTTGTTTTAAATTTGTAGACCCATTAAATTCATGTTGGTAATGGTTAACCCATGTGAATTTATTTTTTTCTTTTTTACTTCAACTGCAATACAATCTACATATCATTCAATTGACAGTTTTTTCTAAATGTGTTGATCTTTTGAAAAAAATACAGCATCTAATTTGGATCAAACAATAAAACTAGAATGTATCCAATTCAGCACAAAATATAGTGATGTAGTACACAATGTGTGAAGCTGTACATGTGTTAAGCAAACTGAAACCAATTGGAATAATGTTTTGATGATCTCCTCAATATACTATGAGTTATCCTGAAATTAGTGTTATTCAGTGAGGAAAAAAGTAATTAAAGTACACCACTATGAAGAGATACTTATTCACAGTTAATCTTAGCACAATTATTGAGCGTTTAACACTGTAACATGCCAACCCATCACCACCCACATTTTGCTTCTACATCAATCCCTTTGTTTTTTTCTTTTTGTTTGTTATAGATCTCTTGATAACTTGTGCCCTTGCTTATAACACGGTCTATGATTTTGGACCCTATTGTGTGTGAGTTATCAAGGGAGTAGTGTATCATGAACAACACCTATGCTGGCCATGTGTTTAACAGGATGTGTAAACACTAGTGGGGCTTTGCTGACTGGGTTAATTTTACTTAATCACCTGGATCTTTGGTCAAGGTATGTGTTCTTGAACTAATCTTAGTTGGTTAAGAAACTTACTCATAACAAGCTTTTTCTGCAAAAAATTTTTTTTCTCAGAGCCACAATGACTGTAACCTTAGACCTCAAAATCAACCCAAAGCCTCTTCCATACCTTAAATGCACACTTGCCAGACAAGTCTCTTCCATACCTTAAATGCACACTTGCCAGACAAGCCTCTTCTATACCTTAAATGCACACTTGCCAGACAAGCCTCTTCCATACCTTAAATGCACACTTGCTAGACAAGCCTCTTCCATACCTTAAATGCACACTTGCCAGACAAGCCTCTTCCATACCTTAAATGCACACTTGCCAGACAAGCCTCTTCCATACCTTAAATTCACACTTGCCAGACAAGCCTCTTCCATACCTTAAATGCACACTTGCTAGACAAGCCTCTTCCATACCTTAAATGCACACTTGCCAGACAAGCCTCTTCCATACCTTAAATGCACACTTGCCAGACAAGCCTCTTCCATACCTTAAATGCACACTTGCCAGACAAGCCTCTTCCATACCTTAAATGCACACTTGCTAGACAAGCCTCTTCAATACCTTAAATGCACACTTGCCAGACAAGCCTCTTTCATACCTTAAATGCAAACTTGCCAGACAAGCCTCTTCCATAACTTAAATGCACACTTGCCAGACAAGCCTCTTCCATACCTTAAATGCAAACTTGCCAGACAAGCCTCTTCCATACCTTAAATGCACACTTGCCAGACAAGCCTCTTCCATACCTTAAATGCACACTTGCCAGACAAGTCTCTTCCATACCTTAAATGCACACTTGCCAGACAAGCCTCTTCCATAACTTAAATGCACACTTGCCAGACAAGCCTCTTCCATACCTTAAATGTACACTTGCCAGACAAGCCTCTTCTATAACTGAAATGCACACTTGCCAGACAAGCCGCTTCCATACCTTAAATGCACACTTGCCAGACAAGCCTCTTCCATACCTTAAATGCACACTTGCTAGACAAGCCTCTTCCATACCTTAAATGCACACTTGCCAGACAAGACTCTTCCATACCTTAAATGCACACTTGCCAGACAAGCCTCTTCCATACCTTAAATGCACACTTGCCAGACAAGCCTCTTCCATACCTTAAATGCACACTTGCCAGACAAGCCTCTTCCATACCTTAAAATGCACACTTCCCAGACACTTTGGTCAAGGCACATGGAGTAAAACAAAACTTGTTTTGCATTTTTCTTCTTTCCGTCCCTGTAGCTTTGGCCACTGATCTTCTGACCCAAAAATAAATTGGCTTTTTTCTAACACAACATGTAAGTCATCAATAAACACTGGTATATGGTCATGTTCAGTAATTACTGTACAGAAACCATTTTGCAGTGACCATGACCTTTGACCCTCTCTCAATATTTTTTATTATACCATTATTGTACCATGTGCAAGCATTCCACAAAGTTTGGTCCATATATGTGAAATAGAACTAATATAATTATGAGGAAATGATTTTCTTCTTTCCATTTTATAGTAATCAAGTTTGATCTTTTAACAACAAAACTTACAGGATTTCTCCATACCCCAATTGCAGACTTTTCACAAATCCAGGTCTGTGATCCAAAACTAATTTTATTATGTGCACATTACTTTATCTCTTTCTGTCACAATAACATGCTACCCAATGTAAAAGCTATCCACAAAGTCTGGTCCAGGTATGTGATATAGAACTAATGTTTTTATGAAGAAACAATTATTCTTTCCTCAGTTTATGGGTTTTTTGACCTTCTGACCCAGAAATTTACAGAGTTATTCCTTGCATAATGTACAAACAGGCCATCAAGAAAGTTTTATAACTGTATGATAGAAAATCAAGTTATTGTACAGAAACCAAATTCATAATAGATGGATGTGCAGAGAGACACAAGATATTTTTTTATGCTCTAGGGACTGCACTAAGAACAAGTGAATATCAACATAAAACAGAGCATCTACTAGCTATCTAATATGACCCTCAGAAAGCTTATAAAGTTAAATGCCCTCACCATGTCTTGTGTTTGTATAAGTGCTCTAAAATTACAGCTGCCTAATCCTTTGACCCTTAGTCAATTGATGTGTCTGTGTGTGTGTGTGTGTGTTTATGTGTGTATGCGTGTCAAGAGAGAACAATGTGTACTGTAGATATGAGACTGCTCTATTATACAAATCATCATCGTACTTACTTTGGTCCATACATCATAGCCAGTGTACTGAGGAAGCCATTGGTCAAGCCAAGGAGAAGAATAAACACCACAGGGTAGGCATCATGGGTAAATAATACAGGCAGGTGTCGTGGCCGAGCATTGCACAACATCAATAAAGGAATAAAACCTACTCGTAGAGCAGACAGCATAAACAGGCAACATCTTTTCCCAAATTTTGGCTGAAAAAGTTTATTTGCAAAGTTCTGATTAAACTCTGAATGAATGTACCTAATCAACATTCTGACTTCTTTTGCAAATAAATCTCAGATGCTATTTCATAACTTTATACAATAGAACTGCTTATGTTTATAAGTATTTGCATTCTACTCTTAGTCAAGCAACAACCTACAACACTAGATCTGTGTAACAAACTGCAACACTAGAAGATCTGTCCCACCTACAACACTAGAAGATCTGTGTAACAACCTGCAACACTAGAAGATCTGTGTAACAACCTGCAACACTAGATCTGTGTAACAACCTGCAACACTAGAAGATCTGTGTAACAACCTGCAACACTAGAAGATCTGTGTAACAACCTGCAACACTAGATCTGTGTAACAACCTGCAACACTAGAAGATATGTGTAACAACCTGCAACACTAGAAGATCTGTGTAACCTGCAACACTAGATCTGTGTAACAACCTGCAACACTAGAAGATCTGTGTAACAACCTGCAACACTAGAAGAACTGTGTAACAACCGGCAACACTAGAAGATCTGTGAAACAACCTGCAATACTAGAAGATCTGTGTAACAACCTACAACACTAGAATATCTGTGTAACAAACTGCAACACTAGATCTGTGTAATAACCTGCAACACTAGAAGAACTGTGTAACAACCGGCAACACTAGAAGATATGTGTAACAACCTGCAATACTAAAAGATCTAACATGCAACACTAGAAGATCTGTGTAACAACCTGCAACACTAGAAGATTGGTTACACATGCAAGTAATGTAGCAGACTAATATGTAAACACACTGGTAAAATTAAATCAGTTTAACTAACTGCTGTATTAACTCTCATTGCAATTGTACATTCCAAAGGGTTTACCATATTTAGAAGATGCATGCTTCCACATAATAACAGTACTATGATTACTATGAAGAACACATTATGTGCTGCCCCCTGGTTTAACAGCCCTCTATGCAAATAATAAGTTTGGTGTATAAAGCTCATTTGTCTTTCAGTCACAATGACCTCTGCTACTGACCCTTTGACCCCCAAAATTATTGGATTCTTTTTATCATAAGTTCAAACCATTCTCAAAGTCTACTCCATGTGTATGATGTAGAACATATGTCATTCTTTCAAAGCGATCATCTAAAGTACAAGCTATCCAGAAAGTTTGGCAGCAGTGGATGATGGGCAACTCAAGTTATAGCTCAAGTTACTGTGTAAAAAACATTACTCTGACCTCTGACCTTCTGACCCAATATGAATAGGCTTCTTCCTTATCCCATGTGCAACTGTAAGTGGTGGACAATTTTAGCTACTACAAAATCAATCTCTCTTCTTACAGTCAGTGACCTTGATATCTGAATTTTGTCATTTAAAAAATCATCAGTTTTTCCATATCACAAGTGCAAGCCATCCATGATTTGAGTACATGGAGAACTCAAATTATTGCGTTAAATGTTTTTTTTATTCTTACAGCTAGTACCCATAACTTTTGACCTTTTCATCTGGAAACTAATAGGGTTCATCCATAACCAATGTACAAGTTATTCACAAAGATCGGCAAATATAGATGGTGGACACCTTGATTTATTATTGAGAAACATTTTTCTTCTTTCAGTCACAATGACCATGAGTTCTGAGCTACTGATCCCAATATCAATAGGGTTCTTCTGTACCCAAAAATGCAAGCCAACCACAAAGACTGGTAACTGCAGATGGTGTAAAGCTATTATGCAGACAGACAGATGGACAAATTTTTTAACAACATGTCTAATGGAAGTCATACAAGTTATTCCAAGGAACTGATGCTTTCCTGACTAAAAATAAAAAAATTTCCTCTTTTTAATTGCTGTCTTTCCGGCAAGCCTTTGTAAAAAAAAAAAAAACAACCTAAGAGTCAAGTAGTGCTAATTTTATTAAAAAGGTAGGGATGTTCTGTAAAGACAACAAAGTCATCCAAATGACTGACATTGTAATCAGCAAAAGATATTTCCAGGAATTAAATATAAGACCATTTCTTCCTTTTAATTTCTTAGTGAGTGTTGAAACCATCTCTGAGATTCCTCAGTTATAACAAGATTTTCAAATTAGCTGATGTGGTGTATATACTGAATGTCAGCTTGTCATCATAAGTTTTTAGGGGAAAATCCAAGTCATAGTAATTGATTTATGAGTAACAGTGAGAAGCGTTTTAAGATTACCATCATGGATCCATATTGGACTGGCACCATTTTTGTTTAGGACCAACGATCAAAAAGTTGAGTGGTGAAAGCTCCATGTTGATACATTTGGGAGGAGACAAGATAACAATGTTTCCAAGACAGCCACCATGGTGGCCATAACATTTGTTAGTCATGTTCATTTAGGACCAACTAGAACTCTTTTGATGAAAACCCCACATAAAAGTGACTTTTCATATAAGAGTAGTAGCAAAAATAAGATTTTCAAGATGGCCACATATGAAATTCATATCATCACCAATTTAGTTTAGGATCAACAGAATAATGTAAAAGTTCATTTGGTGAAAACCCCATGCCGACAGTAGTATGAAAGAAGTAGTGATCACAAGATTTCAATCTGGCCACAGTGGCAGCCATATCAGACAGCAGAATTAAGACCAATTGGACATTATAAGAAATCTTTTGGTGAAAAATTGACTTTTCATTCGGGTGGAGTGGTGATTTGATTTTAGAGATGACTGTCATGATGACCAAATTAGACATCATAACAGCACAATTTTATTTAGGACAAGCCAGACATCAGAAGAAGTTGGAGTAAAACCCTGTATTAATGTGACCATCCATATAAGAAAAGGATGTGAAGTAGCAATAACAAGATTTACATGATGGCCATCACATTGCTACCACTTTCACTTAGGACCAATTCAACATCATAAATAGTATTTTAGTGAAAACTTCATGTTGATATGACAACCCATGGGGGAAAGTAGCAATAAAGAATTTCAAATTGGCCACCACGGCAGCCATATTGGATGTCAGATTGGCACGAATTTCATTTAGGACCAACTGGACATCATAAGAAGACTTTTAATGGAGATGTGACAATCCATTCAAAATGAGTAGTGATAACAATATTTTAAGGATGAACACCATGGTAGCTATATTGGATGTCCAAGCAGCACCCTTTTCATTTAGGACATTGCAGATCCTGGGATCAATCTGGGTGTAAATATTTTTCCAAGTAGTTCATCAGGCATAGTATCAACAAACTTGTGGTAATGGATGAATAGACATAATGACCAGTAAAGCTAACAAGTAATGGATGAATAGACGTAATGACCAGTAAAGCTAACAAGTAATGAATGAATAGACGTAATGACCAGTAAAGCTAACAAGTAATGAATGAATAGACATTATGACCAGTCAAGCTAACAAGCAATGAATGAATAGACATTATGACCAGTCAAGCTAACAAGCAATGAATGAATAGACACAATCACCATGACCAGTAAAGCTAACAAGTAATGAATGAATAGACATTATGACCAGTCAAGCTAACAAGCAATGAATGAATAGACACAATCACCATGACCAGTAGAGCTAACAAGTAATGAATGAATAGACGTAATGACCAGTAAAGCTAACAAGTAATGAATGAATAGACACTATGACCAGTCAAGCTAACAAGCAATGAATGAATAGACACAATCACCATGACCAGTAGAGCTAACAAGTAATGAATGAATAGACACTATGACCAGTAAAGCTAACAAGCAATGAATGAATAGACACTATGACCAGTAAAGCTAACAAGCAATGAATGAATAGACACTATGACTAGTCAAGCTAACAATGGATGAATAGACACTATGACCAGTCAAGCTAACAAGCAATGAATGAATAGACACTATGACCAGTCAAGCTAACAAGCAATGAATGAATAGACACTATGACCAGTCAAGCTAACAAGCAATGAATGAATAGACACAATCACCATGACCAGTAGAGCTAACAAGTAATGAATGAATAGACACTATGACCAATAAAGCTAACAAGTAATGAATGAATAGACACTATGACCAGTAAAGCTAACAAGTAATGAATGAATAGACACAATGACCAGTAAAGCTAACAAGTAATGAATGAATAGACACAATCACCATGACCAGTAAAGCTAACAAGTAATGAATGAATAGACACTATGACCAGTAAAGCTAACAAGTAATGAATGAATAGACACTATGACCAGTAAAGCTAACAAGTAATGAATGAATAGACACAATCACCATGACCAGTAAAGCTAACAAGTAATGAATGAATAGACACAATCACCATGACCAGTAAAGCTAACAAGCAATGAATGAATAGACACAATCACCATGACCAGTAAAGCTAACAAGTAATGAATGAATAGACACAATCACCATGACCAGTAAAGCTAACAAGTAATGAATGAATAGACACAATCACCATGACCAGTAAAGCTAACAAGTAATGGATGAATAGACACAATCACCATGACCAGTAAAGCTAACAAGTAATGAATGAATAGACACAATGACCAGTAAAGCTAACAAGCAATGAATGAATAGACCCCATGACCAGTAATGTTAACAAGTACATAATGAATAGACACTATGACCAGTCAAACTAACAAGTAATGAATGAATAGACACTATGACCAGTCAAGCTAACAAGTAATGAATGAATAGACACTATGACCAGTTAAGCTAACAATGGATGAATAGACACTATGACCAGTCAAGCTAACAATGAATGAATAGACACTATGACCAGTCAAGCTAACAAGTAATGAATGAATAGACACTATGACCAGTCAAGCTAACAAGCAATGAATGAATAGACACTATGACAGGGGTGGGCAACTTTTCCAGTCCTCGGGGCCGGATATAGGAAAATGAAATCCTTGGCGGGCCAGATTACTGAATCGATACCTTTATCGCGTATTTATCCACCTATGCAAGGAATAAATCATATTTAATGTAAACTTTAAGCTTGTAAACTTTAAGTTTATAGAATAGAGACCAAAAACAGTATTTAATTTAACGTAATGTACTTCAATAGCTACTTAAGTCAATGAGACATCTGTGGTCGATCAAAGTTATCAACAAGTTGTTTGAACTCTGGCTGCATGCCGGACGTAGAAATCCTCAGTAAAGACTGCACGTGAACATCAATCAGTTAGATTGGAACGCAGCTTTGTCTTGTTAATGTTGATGGTTAAAAATGTTTGCTCGCAAATGTATGTAGACCCGAACAGAACAAGTAGTTTCATGGCCATCTTTCTCAGGTTGGCAAACTTGGACTCATTTAGTGATGCATAAAATTTGTCAATGCTTTCAGATTGGAATTTTTCTTTCAGGGTTAAGTCACACTGCAGATCAATTCCATGGCATTTTTCACATTTTCAAAAATATCTTCCCCGGTAGTAGTGTCTTTCATTGATTCCATTGACAGCAATTCATTTGTGATTTTAAAGTTTTCTGAAATGCCTCGTACAAAGATGAGCAACTGTGCAGTGTCATCGATGTCAGTGCTTTCATCAAATGCCAAAGAAAACAACTGAAATGAAGGTACACGCTCTTTCAGTTGTGATGTCAGGACTTCACCAATAGTTTAAATGCGTCGAGCTACAGTTCTTCTTGATAAACTGACTTCTTCAAACTTCTTTCTTTGTTCTGGACAGACTTGATCAGCTACATCGAGCATACACTTTTTGACAAATTCACCATCATAAAACGATTTGCTGTGCTTAGCAATGTTGCATGCGACCACAAAGCTGGCATGAGTAGCAGCTTTCTATGCTACTTTGGCTTTTACGAATACATTCTGCTGCTTTACAAGTTTTCTGTCCAGTTCTGTTGCTCTTGTTTGCCGTTAATCTGCTGATAAAGTACTGCCATAGCCTGCATGTTTTGTCGCATAATGTTGGCTAATGTTGTACTCTTTCAACACGGCAACATTTTCACTGCACAGCAAACATACTGCTTTTTTGCCGACTTCTGTGAAAAAGTACTTAGGCATCCAATCTTTGTTAAATGCACGACACTCGCTGTCAACTTTACGTTTCTTGACAAAATCCATGGTAAAAATTTTATTGTAAATTCTAAATCTAATTCTAACTGAAAACAAAGAATAAAAGAATAACTAACAGTCACTATTATTCGACATAATAAGCAAGTAGTGGGAGATTGCCGCAGAATGTGGCCATGGGCCACATTATCATTTACGACCGGAAACAGTCTGCGTGCAAATTAAAATCCCAATGCGGGCCGGATCTGGCCCGCGGGCCGTATGTTGCCCGTCCATGCACTATGACCAGTGAAGCAAACAAGTAATGGATGAATAGACACTATGACCAGTGAAGCAAACAAGTAATAGATGAATAGACACTATAACCAGTGAAGCAAACAAGTAATGAATGAATAGACACTATGACCTGTTAAGCTAACAATGGATGAATGAATAGACACAATGACCAGTAATGTTAACAAGTATAGAATGAATAGACACTATGACCAGTAAAGCTAACAAGCAATGAATGAATAGACACTATGACCAGTAAAGCTAACAAGTAATGGATGAATAGACACAATCACCATGACCAGTAAAGCAAACAAGTAATGAATGAATAGACACTATGACCTGTTAAGCTAACAATGGATGAATGAATAGACACAATGACCAGTAATGTTAATAAGTACATAATGAATAGACACTATGACCAGTCAAACTAACAAGTATAGAATGAATAGACACTATGACCAGTAAAGCTAACAAGTAATGAATGAATAGACACTATGACCAGTCAAGCTAACAAGTAATGAATGAATAGACACTATGACTAGTCAAGCTAACAAGTAATGAATGAATAGACACTATGACTAGTCAAGCTAACAAGTAATGAATGAATAGACACTATGACCAGTCAAGCTAACAAGTAATGAATGAATAGACACTATGACTAGTCAAGCTAACAAGTAATGAATGAATAGACACTATGACCAGTAAAGCTAACAAGTAATGGATGAATAGACACAATCACCATGACCAGTAAAGCAAACAAGTAATGAATGAATAGACACTATGACCTGTTAAGCTAACAATGGATGAATGAATAGACACAATGACCAGTAATGTTAATAAGTACATAATGAATAGACACTATGACCAGTCAAACTAACAAGTATAGAATGAATAGACACTATGACCAGTTAAGCTAACAAGTAATGAATGAATAGACACTATGACCAGTAAAGCTAACAAGTAATGAATGAATAGACACTATGACCAATAAAGCTAACAAGTAATGAATGAATAGACATTATGACCAGTAAAGCTAACAAGTAATGAATGAATAGACACTATGACCAGTAAAGCTAACAAGTAATGAATGAATAGACACTATGACCAGTCAAGCTAGCAAGCAATGAATGAATAGACACTATGACAGGGGTGGGCAACTTCTCCTGTCCTCGGGGCCGGATATAGGAAAATGAAATCCTTGGCGGGCCAGATTACTGAATCGATACCTTTATCGCGTATTTATCCACCTATGCAAGGAATAAATCATATTTAATGTAAACTTTAAGCTTGTAAACTTTAAGTTTATAGAATAGAGACCAAAAACAGTATTTAATTTAACGTAATGTACTTCAATAGCTACTGAAGTCAATGAGACATCTGTGGTCGATCAAAGTTATCAACAAGTTGTTTGAACTCTGGCTGCATGTCGGACGTAGAAATGCTCAGTAAAGACTGAACATGAACATCAGTTAGATTGGAACGCAGCTTTGTCTTGTTAATGTTGATGGTTGAAAATGTTTGCTCGCAAATGTATGTAGACCCGAACAGAACAAGTAGTTTCATGGCCATCTTTCTCAGGTTGGCAAACTTGGACTCATTTAGTGACGCATAAAATTTGTCAATGCTTTCAGATTGGAATTTCTCTTTCAGGGTTAAGTCACACTGCAGATCAATTCCATGGCATTTTTCACATTTTCAAAAATATCTTCCCCGGTAGTAGTGTCTTTCATTGATTCCATTGACAGCAATTCATCTGTAATTTTAAAGTTTTCTGAAATGACTCGTACAAAGATGAGCAACTGTGCAGTGTCATCGATGTCAGTGCTTTCATCAAATGCCAAAGAAAACAACTAAAATGTAGGTACACACCCTTTCAATTGTGATGTCAGGTCTTCAACAATCGTTTAAATGCGTCGAGCTACAGTTCTTCTCGATAAACTGACTTCTTCAAACTTCTTTCTTTGTTCTGGACAGACTTGATCAGCTACATCGAGCATACACTTTTTGACAAATTCACCATCATAAAACGATTTGCTGTGCTTAGCAATGTTGCATGCGACCACAAAGCTGGCATGAGTAGCAGCTTTCTATGCTACTTTGGCTTTTACGAATACATTCTGCTGCTTTACAAGTTTTCTGTCCAGTTCTGTTGCTCTTGTTTGCCGTTAATCTGCTGATAAAGTACTGCCATAGCCTGCATGTTTTGTCGCATTATGTTGGCTAATGTTGTACTCTTTCAACACGGCAACATTTTCACTGCACAGCAAACATACTGCTTTTTTGCCGACTTCTGTGAAAAAGTACTTAGGCATCCAATCTTTGTTAAATGCACGACACTCGCTGTCAACTTTACGTTTCTTGACAAAATCCATGGTAAAAATTTTATTGTAAATTCTAAATCTAATTCTAACTGAAAACAAAGAATAAAAGAATAACTAACAGTCACTATTATTCGACATAATAAGCAAGTAGTGGGAGATTGCCGCAGAATGTGGCCGTGGGCCACATTATCATTTACGACCGGAAACAGTCTGCAGGCCAGTCAAAATCCCAGCGCGGGCCGGATCTGGCCTGCGGGCCGTATGTTGCCCGTCCCTGCACTATGACCAGTGAAGCAAACAAGTAATGGATGAATAGACACTATGACCAGTGAAGCAAACAAGTAATGAATGAATAGACACTATGACCAGTGAAGCAAACAAGTAATGGATGAATAGACACTATGACCAGTGAAGCAAACAAGTAATGAATGAATAGACACTATGACCATTTAAGCTAACAATGGATGAATGAATAGACACAATGACCAGTCAAGCTAACAAGTAATGAATGAACAGACACAATCACCATGACCAGTAATGTTAACAAGTATAGAATGAATAGACACTATGACCAGTAAAGCTAACAAGTAATGAATGAATAGACACTATGACCAGTTAAGCTAACAATGGATGAATGAATAGACACAATGACCAGTAATGTTAACAAGTATAGAATGAATAGACACTATGACCAGTAAAGCTAACAAGTAATGAATGAATAGACACTATGACCAGTAAAGCTAACAAGTAATGGATGAATTAACACTATGACCAGTAAAGCTAACAAGTAATGAATGAATAGACACTATGACCAGTAAAGCTAACAAGTAATGGATGAATTAACACTATGACCAGTAAAGCTAACAAGTAATGGATGAATTAACACTATGACCAGTAAAGATAACAAGTAATGGATGAATAGACACTATGACCAGTAAAGCTAACAAGTAATGGATGAATTAACACTATGACCAGTAAAGATAACAAGTAATGGATGAATAGACACTATGACCAGTAAAGCTAACAAGTAATGGATGAATTAACACTATGACCAGTAAAGATAACAAGTAATGGATGAATAGACACTATGACCAGTAAGACACTATGACCAGTCAAACGAACAAGTAATGAATGAATAGACACTATGACCAGTCAAGCTAACAAGTAATGGATGAAGACTCTATGACCAGTAAAGCTAACAAGTAATGGATAAATAGACACTATGACCAGTAGAGCTAACAAGTAATGAATGAATAGACATTATGACCAGTAAAGCTAACAAGTAATGGATGAATAGACACCATGACCAGTAAAGCTAACAAGTAATGAATGAATAGACACTATGACCAGTAAAGCTAACAAGTAATGAATGAATAGACACTATGACTAGTAAAGCTAACAAGTAATGAATGAATAGACACTATGACCAGTAAAGCTAACAAGTAATGAATGAATAGACACTATGACCAGTTAAGCTAACAATGGATGAATAGACACTATGACCAGTCAAACGAACAAGTAATGAATGAATAGACACTATGACCAGTCAAGCTAACAAGTAATGAATGAATAGACACTATGACTAGTCAAGCTAACAAGTAATGAATGAATAGACACAATGACCAGTCAAGCTAACAATGAATGAATAGACACAATGACCAGTCAAGCTAACAATGAATGAATAGACACAATGACCAGTCAAGCTAACAATGAATGAATAGACACAATGACCAGTCAAGCTAACAATGAATGAATAGACACAATGACCAGTCAAGCTAACAATGAATGAATAGACACAATGACCAGTCAAGCTAACAATGAATGAATAGACACAATGACCAGTCAAGCTAACAATGGATGAATAGACACTATGACCAGTCAAGCTAACAAGTAATGGATGAAGACTCTATGACCAGTAAAGCTAACAAGTAATGGATAAATAGACACTATGACCAGTAGAGCTAACAAGTAATGAATGAATAGACATTATGACCAGTAAAGCTAACAAGTAATGGATGAATAGACACCATGACCAGTAAAGCTAACAAGCAATGAATGAATAGACACTATGACCAATAAAGCTAACAAGTAATGAATGAATAGACATTATGACTAGTAAAGCTAACAAGTAATGAATGAATAGACACTATGACCAGTTAAGCTAACAATGGATGAATAGACACTATGACCAGTCAAACGAACAAGTAATGAATGAATAGACACTATGACCAGTCAAGCTAACAAGTAATGAATGAATAGACACTATGACTAGTCAAGCTAACAAGTAATGAATGAATAGACACAATGACCAGTCAAGCTAACAATGAATGAATAGACACAATGACCAGTCAAGCTAACAATGAATGAATAGACACAATGACCAGTCAAGCTAACAATGAATGAATAGACACAATGACCAGTCAAGCTAACAATGAATGAATAGACACAATGACCAGTCAAGCTAACAATGAATGAATAGACACAATGACCAGTCAAGCTAACAATGAATGAATAGACACAATGACCAGTCAAGCTAACAATGGATGAATAGACACTATGACCAGTCAAACGAACAAGTAATGAATGAATAGACATTATGACTAGTAAAGCTAACAAGTAATGGATGAATAGACACTATGACCAGTTAAGCTAACAAGTAATGAATGAATAGACACTATGACCAGTAAAGCTAACAAGCAATGAATGAATAGACACTATGACCAGTAAAGCTAACAAGCAATGAATGAATAGACACTATGACTAGTAAAGCTAACAAGCAATGAATGAATAGACACCATGACCAGTAAAGCTAACAAGTAATGGATGAATAGACACCATGACCAGTAGAGCTAACAAGTAATGAATGAATAGACATTATGACCAGTAAAGCTAACAAGTAATGGATGAATAGACACCATGACCAGTAAAGCTAACAAGTAATGAATGAATAGACACTATGACCAGTAAAGCTAACAAGTAATGAATGAATAGACACTATGACCAGTAAAGCTAACAAGCAATGAATGAATAGACACTATGACCAGTAAAGCTAACAAGTAATGAATGAATAGACACTATGACTAGTAAAGCTAACAAGTAATGGATGAATAGACACTATGACCAGTTAAGCTAACAAGTAATGGATGAATAGACACTATGACCAGTTAAGCAAACAAGTAATGGATGAATAGACACTATGACCAGTTAAGCAAACAAGTAATGAATGAATAGACACTATGACCAGTTAAGCAAACAAGTAATGGATGAATAGACACTATGACCAGTAAAGCTAACAAGCAATGAATGAATAGACACTATGACCAGTAAAGCTAACAAGCAATGAATGAATAGACACTATGACTAGTAAAGCTAACAAGCAATGAATGAATAGACACCATGACCAGTAAAGCTAACAAGTAATGGATGAATAGACACCATGACCAGTAGAGCTAACAAGTAATGAATGAATAGACATTATGACCAGTAAAGCTAACAAGTAATGGATGAATAGACACCATGACCAGTAAAGCTAACAAGTAATGAATGAATAGACACTATGACCAGTAAAGCTAACAAGTAATGAATGAATAGACACTATGACCAGTAAAGCTAACAAGCAATGAATGAATAGACACTATGACCAGTAAAGCTAACAAGTAATGAATGAATAGACACTATGACTAGTAAAGCTAACAAGTAATGGATGAATAGACACTATGACCAGTTAAGCTAACAAGTAATGGATGAATAGACACTATGACCAGTTAAGCAAACAAGTAATGGATGAATAGACACTATGACCAGTTAAGCAAACAAGTAATGAATGAATAGACACTATGACCAGTTAAGCAAACAAGTAATGGATGAATAGACACTATGACTAGTAAAGCTAACAAGTATTAAATTCATGTGCATTAGTAAAAAAAATACAACCCTGACTTAGTAAACTAAACACAAAAGCATACCCTTAGCTAAGATTGTAGTGTTTGCCAAAATCTTAAAATGTATACACATTTACAATAACTGAAACAATTCCATTGAATCAAACCAAATACAGACTTACCCTTTGCTTCCATCTACCCTATAGGCTTACTGAGTACTATTATAATGTGCATACTGCACAGAATAAGTAGTGATAACAAGAATACAACATTGCTATGCAAGAACGCAAGAACACATCACAAAGCTAAATACCAGTTGCCCTTTTTTAATCCTTTAAAGCCTCAACATTTCTTGACAGTAATTGTGGTATTTAAAAAAATATCAGTCTGGCTACCAGATTCCTAACATTTACATGTGATACATGAAGCAGTCATATGATATAGCATTTTCTCCTTGAAAACTGGTATTCTTGCAGAGACCTGTTATGAGAGTCCATGTGTCTTGAGTCCCAATAAATGATAGCCTCATGTTGAAACGATCGTGTGTGCAGGTGAATTTGCAATAGCAAGATTCTCAAGATGGATGGCTTGATAGTCATGCTTGATGAACAAGGGGCACCATTTGACTGATGACCATTTTGACTTCATGATGGTCAAAGTGGGTGTCCAAGGGGCACCATTTGACTGATGACCAATTATACCTCATGAGGTTGTAGTGGGTGTCCAAGAGGCATCATTTGATTTAAGACCAATGAGACTACATGATGGTCATCATGGGTCCCTGAAGGACACCATTTGATTCAAGACCTATTAGACCTCATGATGGTCACAGTAAGTGTCCAAAAGGTACCATATGATTTTGAATGTTAGACCTCATGATAGTCACAGTGGGTTTCCAAAAGACACCATATGATTTTGAATGTTAGACCTCATGATGGTCACAGTGGGTGTCCAAAAGACACCATGATTTTGAATGTTAGACCTCATGATGGTCACAGTGGGTGTCCAAAAAGGCACCATATGATTTTGAATGTTAGACCTCATGATGGTCACAGTGGGTGTCCAAAAGACACCATATAATATTGGATGTCAGACCTCATGATGGTCACAGTGGGTGTCCAAAAGGCACCATATGATTTTGAATGTTAGACCTCATGATAGTCACGGTGGGTGTCCAAAAGGCACCATATGATTTTGAATGTTAGACCTCATGATGGTCACAGTGGGTGTCCAAAAGGCACCATATGATTTTTAATGTTAGACCTCATGATGGTCATATAGGGTGTCAAAAAGACACCATATGATTCAGACCAGCAAGATCTCAAGATGGAAATGCCAATTTCAATGACTTTCTTCAAGGAGTTTAGAAGGAATAGTAACAACATACATCTGCTAACAAAGGACAGATGCAGACCCATCCAATAAGCTCTTCTAGTCTTCCACTAAGACAGCCAATAAAAACTCACCACTTGTAAATATCCTGATACACATCTCCCACCTAAATCCCCGGCATTATACAGCAGGAAGCACACCAAAGCTGTGAAATATTTCTCTGTCAGAAAAAAATAAGATACAATTTTCACACTATTTTACTTTTCTATTTAAAAATAAATTCATACTAAAAGATAAGGGAAAAAAGCTGATAACCTTTTCTTATTGTTTCAAAGATGAGACATTCATTTTTTGATAAAATACTCTCTAATGGCAAATTTGTATGGAGGTTGTATATATTTTTTTCTACATTTTTGCAAAGAAAGTAAACTTTTTGTCAAAACAATTTCCATGGAATCCAGTGCCTCAACTGTATCTGAATGATTTTAATCACTGTTTGACTTTCAAAACATAAAAATTTAAATATTGTTGATGATGATTACAACTTTGCCACCATTTCTGCAGGAACTAAAAAATGACTACTATATGACACCATTTGTGAATAATAATAATAATAATAATAATAATAATAATAATAATAATAATAATAATAATAATAATAATAATAATATTGTGCTCATAGGTTATACTAATGAAAGGATAATGTGACAAAAGCTTTAACATAAAACATTGAATATGCATTAAGAATACATTATTATTATTATGATTACTATTAGCATCATGATTATTATTATTATTATTATTATTTT
Organism: Potamilus streckersoni; assembly: GCA_016746295.1. Lineage (NCBI taxonomy): Eukaryota > Metazoa > Mollusca > Bivalvia > Unionida > Unionidae > Potamilus > Potamilus streckersoni. Next base: position 632,291 of record JAEAOA010002344.1, on the reverse strand, counting down.
TATTTTTATTACTGCTTAGAACTATGTTTGTGTGATTGCTTTGTATTTTTAACCTAATTTTAAGTTTTAGTCATATCAAAATGATGTCCACAGTGACAGCTTATAGTGATGTCTAGCAATGTGGCATCATGCCACAGACATGTAGCATCATGTCCTACCCAGTCATATTATCCTGACACCAGGCCAACCAGTCCTAACACTAACCTCTTAATGCTGAGCACCAAGTGAGGCAGCTGTTAGTACATTTTTATAAGTCTTTGGTAAGACTTGATTGCATTTCGAACCCATGACCCCTCCCATAAGAGGCAGGTGCTCTAACCACTTAGCAAACCAGAGCAGTCCTAAGAACTATGAATAGTATTTATATGAGACATGATTAATAATTGGAAGTTTATACAAAGTGATAAAAAGTGGCATAAATATCTTCAAAATTCATTGGTTGGAATAGTTTGTTTTAAACTGCAAATCTCAGGCATGGTCACTTTTGGCTTCATCAGCAAAACAAAAGATTGCTACGGAGCAGTTTCATTGGGCAGTTAATCAAGTCTAAACATGGCATTTAACACTTGTATGTCCACTTTATAACAGAGTAACTGTAGATGGTATTACCTTTGTCTAAGCTATGTATGACTGAATAATACAAATTAGCATGACATTTGTATGTGTGGTGAGAAATTGCAAGCAATTTACTCTCTGTAAATATGACTCTCGATTTACCACGATCGCTTCTGTAAAAACAAATAAAGTCCATTCCATGGTTGGTTCAAAATGTTCAGGCATGTCTGTCTAATTTTCATCAACAGGGGATCCTCCTCATCCCTGAGTCCAGGGTATAACTTTCTATATGGTAATGACAATGTAGTATCGTCAGTATGTGCAAACATTCTGTCAGATAGGTTACCATCAGCAGTCAAATCAAGTCAAGCACAAAACAGGGTACAGCTGTCAGATATGTTACCATCAGCAGTCAAATCAAGTCAAGCACAAAACAGGGTACAGCTGTCAGATATGTTACCATCAGCAGTCAAATCAAGTCAAGCACAAAACAAGGTACAGCTGTCAGATATGTTACCATCAGCAGTCAAATCAAGTCAAGAACAAAACAGGGTACAGCTGTCAGATATGTTACCATCAGCAGTCAAATCAAGTCAAGCACAAAACAGGGTACAGCTGTGGAATGCTGGTATGGAATAGTTGTTTGGGTTGGACAGTTTTTGTGATATTGGTATTCCATGGACATGGTCCAGTTGGTCAGTCAGATGATCTGCTGAATGAATGACATTGGAGGACTGTTAAATGACTACACTCAAACAGTAATCCTAATGCTAAGGAGACTGAGTAGTGTACTGACTGGAACAATCTCAATTAGGAATTACAGATTATGTTGGAGGAACTCAACTTAAAGATATTTGCAGAAGAAATGTGTTACATGATTTTCAAATTAAAGTCTGGAAATAGAATTGGCCCTGAAATGTTAATCAATAAATATTTCCTAGATAGATCATAAGCTTTTAACCCATTTGTGTCCAAACCATTTAATATTATTTTTAAATGGGTCTTTTCCTGATGATTGGTCTGAAGCTTACATTTCTCATTTATGTTAGAAAGATACTAAGAATGAAGCTGCAAATAATAGAGGTAGTAATTTGTTTAGTTTGTTGGATAAATTATTTACCATAACTTCAAACAATCAGCTTACAGTGTGGGAAGAATATAAAGCATACACCGAGGTAAAAGCCAGTCTTAGATTGTTAAAATAAATGTGTACTGTAGAAAATATGTTTGGTTTTGAAAACAAATGTGTCCTGTAGATAACATTTATGTTTAGGCAAATGTGTCTTGTAGACATCTTTGGTTGAGAAAACTAATTTGTCTTGCAGACAATATTTTTAGTTTAGAAAATGTGTACTCTACTTAATATTTGTTTTAGAAAACATGGACTATACATAATATTTGTGTTTTTAAAAACATGTGCTGATAATATTTAGGTATTACATGAAGAAACTATTTTGTAGTTAAACTGACTTGTCAAAATCATCTGACAATGCTGTAAGGTAAGAAGTGTATTATGGTTTATATAGTTTTATTGGGGAATTAGATGACATTTTGGATGAAAGAGGTATTAATATCATTTTTACTAATAAAGTTGCAAAAAAGCACAATCTGATGTTACGAATATGTAATTAAATTGCTTGTGTGTTAGTTCATTATAGTTTCTTGTAGTGATAATTTTCATTGGATTAGAATCTCTTTTCAGAAAATTCACTTGAAAAAAATTAGAATGTAATAGTTACTTTATAATTTTTTTTTAGCCGACCTTGGTTTGCTAATTGATAAACATCAAGTGAAAATGATTGGCTATTCCCAAGGTCACATCTGGCCCATGTGTTACCTATCTTGTAAACATTTTTTTTATTAGTCATTTCTAGCATGAGAATCTGAATTTTTTAGATAGAGCTATTCTAAGCTATGTGACAAATGGCATTATTTTTTATTGTGATGTTTAAGTTAGAAATCACGTAGCTTGTCATGTGAACTACCATGTGATCAAAAATCAAGGCTTAAAACAGCTAATTGGTATTAAATTTATTCAGTTGTAAAATAATACATTTAGAAGCTCGGAGGTATTTTGGTGTTGTTGCCATTTGAACTATTGGTTATTTAAGAGTAATTTATATTCTCTGGAAAATAAGTACTTCTTCATCAAAGTCTTGGACAAAGACATTCAGTGGAAATTATTTGGAATTCTAAAGCCGGAATATTATTCTTGATTCACAAAATCCAAAAGAACTAGGAACTTTTGCCATCAGTACAATGACCTCATCTGACGTCATTGCCTTCCATATTGGAACTCCACCAAGATTCAATTTGAACTGTTTAGTGATAGGACTTATATTTTTCAATTCTAAGATTAATTTTTTGGGGGTTTTTTTGTACAAACTAAGTCATATTTCATATTTTTACACTGTTTTCTAGAGAAATAAATAATTTTTTAAATTTTACAAAGCTTGTTGGCTTTTCTCTTTTCTTTTGTTATATCTGTACGAGCCTACATGTATTACTGCGCTAAAAAGTGGAATGTATATATTAGATGCCATTATTACATAAGACTAAAACAAATATACATTTATTTTTGCTACTAACCTGATACTGCACCAGATCAAAATTCTGTGCAAAAATGGTCAAAAACCATGTGGATTAAAACTAGAATACAAGCATGAAACATGCTGACAAATTGTTTATATTCAACACTCAACTACTCTACATGTCTAACTTTTGATGAATGGTTGTGAAATCCACAAATTCTTTTGTTGTTCAATGTGATTACCATATTACATCACTCTCATAGTCTTCTTTACAAATCTGTAAAGCAGTATTCATTTGTCCTTTTTTGATCAGACATGCTTTCAAGTCTAAAAGAGATCCATCTGCTTAACAATTTTCATCTAGAAGACACACTAGACAATCACATTTTGCTAAACATCTGGTACAATTTTCTTTAAAAGTACAGACTGGTCCACTACCTAACTTGATTATTATTTATCATGAAACAGCAAGACTATCTTTCAAATTAAAGAAGTTTGTCTGTTTCTTGGACTTGGGGCATAACAGTTGCTATGAATAATAAATAAGGAAAGTACATGTAGATCTGGAATAAACAAATGACCTCTTACACTATTCTTATCCAGGAGTCTTTCTTTATAGAATATTCTCAATTGTATAACATAAATGGGATTAAGGAGATGATAATAATAATGAAAACCTTTTATTGCTTTATTTAATTTTTTTAACTGGAAAAATATAATCTATATAGAGGCAAGCATAAGACATAATTAGGTGGAAAACGCATAATGATTATGCAAAGTATGTAACGGTTGGCATATATGATAATGGCTGTAGATAATGAAATAAACTTAAGACAAAATATAATAATATTATTAGTCAAAAATTGTATTGCTTCTCTGTTAGACATAAAGATGGGGTAATACATGAAAACTGCAATGCACACAAAAGATTAAATGTACCTGACCAGGCTTCAGCTCCAGTTTCAGTTGACACAATAGCTGAGGCTATAGAAGGGAAGACTGACAAAGTCACAAAAAATACCAAACACACACAAAGACCTTCTACCCAAATCTGTAAGAAAATACAGAAATGAAAATTTAGTTTCTGAGTCTTTGATAACTAGTATATATGCATATTTATGCAAACAGATAGAATGCATGTGTTTAAATTAAACAATTTAATTAGATGCATTTTTTAAGTATTTTGTCTAAAATTGTCAGTGGATTGCTCCTATCATAAATAAAATCTATTTTTTATGATGGCACATTTGTTTAAAATAAGGCATGCTTCTGGGACAAGTTCTGAATATTCCATTTACTTCTGAAATGATTATACTTGAACACTATGAGAACACATATAGTACTTGAACACAATGAGAACACTGATAGTTCTTGAACACTATTAGAACACTGATAGTACTTGAACAATGTGTGAACACTGATAGTACTTGAACACTGAGAACAATGATAGTACTTGAACACTATGAGAACACTGATAGTTCTTGAACACTATCATAACACTGATAGTACTTGAACACTATTAGAACACTGATAGTACTTGAACAATGTGTGAACACTGATAGTACTTGAACACTATGTGAACACTGATAGTACTTGAACACTATGAGAACACTGATAGTACTTGAACACTATTAGAACACTGATAGTACTTGAACACTATTAGAACAATTATAGTACTTGAACACTATTAGAACACTGATAGTACTTGAACACTATGAGAACACTGATAGTGCTTGAACACTATGAGAACACTGATAGTACTTGAGCACTATGTGAACACTGATAGTACTTGAACACTATGAGAACACTGATAGTACTTGAACACTATGAGAACACTGATAGTACTTGAACACTATCAGAACACTGATAGTACTTGAACATTATGTGAGCACTGATAGTACTTGAACACTATGTGAACACTGATAGTACTTAAACACTATGTGAAAAATGATAGTACTTGAACACCATGTGAACACTGATAGTACTTGAATACTATTAGAACACTGATAGTACTTGAACACTATTAGAACACTGATAGTACTTGAACACCCTGTGAACACTAATAGTACTTGAACACTATTAGAACATTGATAGTACTTGAACACCATATGAACACTGATAGTACTTGAACACCATGTGAACACTGATAGTACTTGAACACCATGTGAACAATGATAGTACTTGAACACCATGTGAACACTGATAGCACTTGAACACCATGTGAACACTGATAGTACTTGAACACTATTAGAACACTGATAGTACTTGAACACCATGTGAACACTGATAGTACTTGAACACCATGTGAACACTGATAGTACTTGAACACCATGTGAACACTGATAGCACTTGAACACCATGTGAACACTGATAGTACTTGAACACTATTAGAACACTGATAGTACTTGAACACCATGTGAACACTGATAGTACTTGAACACCATGTGAACACTGATAGCACTTGAACACCATGTGAACACTGATAGTACTTGAACACTATTAGAACACTGATAGTACTTGAACACCATGTGAACACTGATAGTACTTGAACACCATGTGAACACTGATAGTACTTGAACATCATGTGAACACTGATAGTACTTGAACACTATTAGAACACTGATAGTACTTGAACACTATGTGAACACTAACTCAAATAGAGGCATATAATCCAATACACCCTGAGTGACTCTTGGTCATTAAGCTGACTGAAGCATACTCAAAGGCATAATCAACGTCTTAATAGTTAAGACTCAGTTTGCATTTTGGGATACTTAAAAATGACCCCAGTGAATTTAGTTCCAAACTTGAGAGTTAAATATCCAAATAATTAAATTTTTATGAAGAGCTCTGCAAAAGGATTACATCTGCATAGCTCATTCCCTATGAAGATCATTCTGCATGGACATTTACTTGGCTACCACAGTGGCCATCTTAAAAATCTTGTTGTCAATACTCTTTATTAACTACTGGTTTTTTGAGCATTGTGGTTTCTCAAAAATACTTTTTTTGATTTTAGTTGGTGTAAAATGAAAATGGTGCTGATCTGACATCCAATATGGGCACCATTGTAGCCATTAGGAATATTTTGTTCACTGCTCATTCTGAATGGAAAGTCATATTGAAATTGGTTCTTACCAGAAAACTTATGATGTCTAGTTGGACCTAAATGAAAATGGTGCCACCCAGACATCCAATATGGCCACCACTGTGGTCATTTGGAACATTTTGTTATAGCTATTATATTTCATTGAATCCAATATGGCCACCACAGTAGCCATTAGGAATATTTTGTTACTACTTGTCCAGAATGGAAAGTCATATTACATTTCCACCAAAAAATTTCCTATGATGTGTAGTTGGTTCTTAGTGGAAATGGTGCCACCCAGACATCCAATATGGCCACCAATGTACCTATCTGGAAAATACTGTTAGGACCAACTAGACAGCATAAGTAATTTTCTGTTGAAAATTTCAATTCAGGAAGAGTAGCTATAACAAGATTTTCAAATTGTCTGCCATGGTGGCCAAACTTGACGTCAGAATGGCACCATTTTAATTCACTACCAACACCACAATGAGTCTTTTAGTGAAAACCACATGCTGGCATGACTTCCTCTTTAGGAGGAGAAGCATTAGGATTTTCAAGATGGCTGCATTAGTGGCCATACTAGACAGCTTAGCAATCTTACTTAAACACACCTAAACCTTAGCATGAATGTGTGTGTGTCAAATTTCATGGCAATGAATTTGTGTGTCAAATTTCATGGCAACGAATGTGTCAAGTTTCAGAGCAATGAATGTGTCTGACATTTCATGGCAATGAATGTGTCTGACATTTCATGGCAATGAATGTGTCTGACATTTCATGGCAATGAATGTGTCTGACATTTCATGGCAATGAATGTGTCTGACATTTCATGGCAATGAATGTGTCTGACATTTCATGGCAATCATTCAAGCAGTTTAAAAGCAGTTGCAAAAACAAATTTGTGCTAATTGACAAAGAACATCTGACAATGGACCACTGGTAATCCTATTAGCACATTTGGTCTGACCAGTAGAGCCATTCAAAAAGTGTTTGAATCTTCTAAATACATAATTGGGTTGTGGACATATAAATAGATATAAGCCAACAAAAGTTACACTGTTTGACTAAAGCAGTTTCTATTGAATCATAAAAAACTGTATCCAAAAAAAGTTCCAAAATGTTCAAAAAAAACCCTAGGAAAATACTGCAATGGCCTAAACACATTGCAATGGCCTGTATATATTGAAATGGCTAATAAATACTGTAATGGCCTAAACACATTGCAATGGCCTATATATATATATATATATATATATATATATATATATATATATATATATATATATATATATATATATATATATATTGAAATGGCTAATAAATACTGTAATGGCCTAAACACATTGCAATGGCCTATATATATATATATATATTGAAATGGCTAATAAATACTGTAATGGCCTAAACACATTGCAATGGCCTGTATATATTGAAATGGCTAATAAATACTGTAATGGCCTAAACACATTGCAATGGCCTGTATATATTGAAATGGCTAATAAATATTGTAATGGCCTAAACACATTGCAATGGCCTATATATATTGAAATGGCTAATAAATGCTGTAATGGCCTAAACACATTGCAATGGCCTATATATATTGAAATGGCTAATAAATACTGTAATGGCCTCAAAAGCCTAAAAGTATTAAAATGGTCTAAACACACTTCAATGGCCTCAAAATACTTTAATGATCTCAACAAAATGTAATGGCCCAAACACAATTGTAATGGCCTACACATATTGAAATGGCCAATAAATATAAAATAAAATATTTGCTATGGTTTTCAGTTAATACTAAAACATAAAATGTTCTGTTATGGATATGATGATAAAGTGAAAGAATCTGCGATGAGTTTTTTTTAAATTATCAGCTAAACATACTACAATAACCATTATAGCATGCAATTGCAATCTCCACACATTTTACTGCTTATTCCAACACCTATAACCCATCCCAATATTCACTCACATACCCAGCCCATACAAATGTTCACTCACAACCCCAAGCCATCCCATTATTCATTCACACCCTAAACCCATCCCAAGATTCACTTACACCCCCAACCCATCCCAACATTCACTCACACACCCAACCCATCCCAATATTCACTCACACCCTTAACCTATCCCAATATTCACTGACACCTCCAACCCATCCCAATATTCACTCACAGCCCCAACACATCCCAATATTCACTGAAACCCCCAACCCATCCCAATATTCACTTACAGCCCCAACCCATCCCAATATTCACTCACACCCCAACCCATCCCAATATTCACTCACAGCCCCAACCCATCCCAATATTCACTCACCCACCCCCTCCAAAAAAGTGACTCAGAGGTCAGAAAATACCCAAAATGACAGACAATATAATTGAAATTTCAGAACATCTAAATATTAACCTTATTCAAAGGCATCCAAGGATGAGATCCTCCCCTCTGGAAAATGGTTTAAGAGAAGATTCAGTAATGAACAGACAGAAAGTTAGATAGATGGTGGATTTTACAATATCCTCCCCCCTTAATAAAAATGAAAATACAAACCAATTTTAATATCCTATAGTAATATGTGCACCCATATCTTGTACTGATGACAAGTTCATCTCTGTGATTTACATTATCGTCTAATGACCTTCCTGTAAGAACAAAAAATGAGTACTGCATTATGGGAACTGCATTATACTTAGGTACCTTAAGCAAAGATAGTGATGGAGATTAGTAATGCCAGTTGCCACACAAACTGTATCATAAATCTGAACACAATTTAAATTACGTCTCTCTGTAACTGGAATATTGGGCAGCAACATGACCACATAACTGGAATGCAAAGCAGAGGCACAGAAAGTCACCATACAAATTCAAAACAACACACTGAAATTGCTATGGGTCATTCCATTTAAATCTGTATACGAGAAGAGTATACATCCTTTTGTTCCATTTTGGGGAGAATGTATAATTTTACTTTTACATTCTTTCTGATATGGTAACATAAAAAGTGGCACCCCTTATTCCCTTGTAATGGAATAGGTCTGAGTTATTGTGATATTTATCTCTTAAGAAAAAACATGACTAAATCTTTGTACCTCTGAATGACAATGGGAAAGAAAGAATTTCATCTACAGTGATACAAAATTGAAATTTAAGAATTAGGAGTATGCTCTGCATCGAATAAACATAATTCTGATTCTTCTCAAATATGAATACAATTCAATAAACAAAACTTACCAATATCAAATATATGGTATTTTGAAAATTCCTACAAGAGAAAAAGAACATGTATTTTACCATTACTCTTTGCAAACAAATAAACAAGTTAGGCAAAACTAAGTTAAAAGCAAAAATTTAAAGCTCTAACTCTCAGCTGATTGGAATACTCACGACAGTAAAATAAATTAAATCTGAACAATAACTGCCCAGGTCAGTCCAAGTTGTCTGCCTGTGTGTAATTTGGGAAAAGCACTCAGCCCCCATTGACTGGGCATGATATAGCCAATAACATGTTAAAATTATAATAACTATATGGGCATGAACCATCAAAACATAAAAACAATCAGTAAACTCAAATAATGGCTGAATGTTAGAATTGGCTGTTGTAGAAAGTTGATCGTTAACAGGGATGTTTGACTATATACTGATTTTTCATTTACTCTTTTAAAAAAAAGAAATATAAACTTTGAAAGTGAGGACAAACTGAAATGTAATTGAAAATACTCTAATTATATAGTGAGAAGTAGGTACGATGTACTTACTAAATGATATAAAAGTATATAAGCCATCAGTGTGACTACAGCTGTCAGTGTAGCGGCTAAAAAAAAGCCCATGCCACTCTGGGTGACATTTGAACCCACAGCCAGGGCTACTATGTTAGCTACTGCCGCAAATATCCCACCCACTGCCTGCAATGAAAAGAAGTTACATGCTCAATAATACTTTCCACCATCAAAGTAAAAATGTGTTTTCAAAAAAAATTCTTTAAAACTATTAAAATAGGAAGAAAATATTCCAATGACATGTTTTCATCAAACTAATATTTTGATCTTGTTTTAATACAAAATGCAACCCTTCCAAATTTACCCACATGTTATGCCATGTTACTGAAACACTATCATTACCTGCATTATTAATAGCTCACATCAAATCGTTGTCCACATCTCTATGGGTTACACATACATAAAATGTAAAGGTCAAACAGAAGTTTCCTGATTTTACATATGCCTACTGTCTCACTTTAGTTTTGGCATTTGGTTTTTACACTGTACTGCCCATGTTTTGAATCGATAATGTCATCATCAGTGACTGAAGCAAATTGGTAACTAAGATAACTGTATCTTTCAGATTTATGTATCTTTTACAAGGAGTCGACAACCTTCAGAGTTAACCAAACTGCTACCCAAAAATATCAAAACAACACCACTACTTACAAGCCTGTCTGATGGTCAGTCTTATTTCAAAAATGTTATTCACTATTTTTTGTGATGGCAGGACTAATAAAAATTAGCTATGACAGCACTAAAATGACAAGATCATTAAACTGACTGAAAGTGCTAGTTTGACATAAAAAAAACTATGGCAGTAATTTGACAAAATCTGATCAGTTAACTGACTTTGATGTCACTAATTTGAAAAGATTTTTAAAAATGACTACAATTTCTCATTTACTGCACAACAGGAAGGTTATACTGTGCTCAGGTAAGTAAGGAACCTTGCCTGAGTGTACAACACAGTAACCAATCTCATAAACCTTGTTTAAGTATACAACACAGTACCCAATTTCATGGGAAAGTTTAAACTTTTAAATTTAATAAGCAAAATGGCTCACTTCTGGTGTAACCTGTATCCTAATTTATTCAAAGCAAAATGTTTTCCATTCCAATGTAGGCACTTACATCAGCTAGTTCATGCATGTCCACAATCCAAGTTGATACAATATTACATTCATTTCAATTGAAAACAACTGTTGTGGTGATCAACACTTTGACAGCAAAAAAGTAGTTTCTTACAATACTTGTCATAAAAAGCTTATTTTTATAGAACATGAATACTGCCAATATCATACACAACTATCAATATATAGAATATGAATACTGCCAATATCAAACTTAACTATCAATATATAGAATATGAATACTGCCAATATCAAACTTAACTATCAATATATAGAATATGAATACTGCCAATATCAAACTCAACTATCAATATATAGAATATGAATACTGCCAATATCATACTCAACTATCAATATATAGAATATGAATACTGTCAATATCATACTCAACTATCAATATATAGAATATGAATACTGCCAATATCATACTCAACTATCAATATATAGAATATGAATACTGTCAATATCATACTCAACTATCAATATATAGAATATGAATACTGCCAATATCATACTCAACTATCAATATATAGAATATGAATACTGCCAATATCATACTCAACTATCAATATATAGAATATGAATACTGCCAATATCATACTCAACAATCAATATATAGAATATGAATACTGCCAATATCATACTTAACTATCAATATATAGAATATGAATACTGCCAATATCATACACAACTATCAATATATAGAATATGAATACTGCCAATATCATACACAACTATCAATATATAGAATATGAATACTGCCAATATCATACTCAACTATCAATATATAGAATATGAATACTGCCAATATCATACACAACTATCAATATATAGAATATGAATACTGTCAATATCATACTCAACTATCAATATATAGAATATGAATACTGCCAATATCATACTCAACTATCAATATATCGAATATGAATACTGCCAATATCATACACAACTATCAATATATAGAATATGAATACTGCCAATATCATACTCAACTATCAATATATAGAATATGAATACTGCCAATATCATACACAACTATCAATATATAGAATATGAATACTGCCAATATCATACACAACTATCAATATATAGAATATGAATACTGCCAATATCATACACAACTATCAATATATAAAATATGAATACTGCCAATATCATACACAACTATCAATATATAGAATATGAATACTGCCAATATCATACTCAACTATCAATATATAGAATATGAATACTGCCAATATCATACACAACTATCAATATATAGAATATGAATACTGCCAATATCATACACAACTATCAATATATAGAATATGAATACTGCCAATATCAAACTTAACTATCAATATATAGAATATGAATACTGCCAATATCATACACAACTATCAATATATAGAAAATGGATACTGCCAATATCATACACAACTATCAATATATAGAAAATGAATACTGCCAATATCATACACAACTATCAATATATAGAATATGAATACTGCCAATATCATACTCAACTATCAATATATAGAATATGAATACTGCCAATATCATACTCAACTATCAATATATAGAATATGAATACTGCCAATATCATACACAACTATCAATATATAGAAAATGAATACTGCCAATATCATACACAACTATCAATATATAGAAAATGAATACTGCCAATATCATACACAACTATCAATATATAGAATATGAATACTGCCAATATCATACTCAACTATCAATATATAGAATATGAATACTGCCAATATCATACACAACAATCAATATATAGAATATGAATACTGTCAATATCATACTCAACTATCAATATATAGAATATGAATACTGCCAATATCATACTCAACTATCAATATATAGAATATGAATACTGCCAATATCATACACAACTATCAATATATAGAAAATGAATACTGCCAATATCATACACAACTATCAATATATAGAATATGAATACTGTCAATATCATACTCAACTATCAATATATAGAATATGAATACTGCCAATATCATACACAACTATCAATATATAGAATATGAATACTGCCAATATCATACTCAACTATCAATATATAGAATATGAATACTGCCAATATCATACACAACTATCAATATATAGAATATGAATACTGCCAATATCATACTTAACTATCAATATATAGAATATGAATACTGCCAATATCATACACAACTATCAATATATAGAATATGAATACTGCCAATTATCATACACAACTATCAATATATAGAATATGAATACTGCCAATTATCATACACAACTATCAATATATAGAATATGAATACTGCCAATATCATACACAACTATCAATATATAGAATATGAATACTGCCAATATCATACACAACTATCAATATATAGAATATGAATACTGCCAATATCATACTCAACTATCAATATATAGAATATGAATACTGCCAATATCATACACAACTATCAATATATAGAATATGAATACTGCAAATGTCTTGACACAACTATCGATGATACTATTGTCATAAACATGCATTCTCAAAAGCTTGAATACTGCAAATATCTACACAACTATCAATGATGCTACTGTCATAAACATGCATTCTCAAAAGCTTGAATACTGCAAATATCTACACAACTATCAATGATGCTATAGTCCTAAACACATATTCATAAAGCTTGAATTCTGCAAATATTTATACACAAATATCAATGATGCTATAGTCCTAAACATGTATTCTCAAAGCTTGAATACTGCAAATATTTACACAACTATCAATGATGCTATAGTCCTAAACATGTATTCTCAAAGCTTGAATACTGCAAATATCTATTCACAACTATCAATGATGCTATAGTCCTAAACATGTATTCTCAAAGCTTGAATACTGCAAATATCTACACAACTATCAATGATGCTATAGTCCTAAACATATATTCTCAAAGCTTGAATATTGCAAATATCTATACACAACTATCAATGATGCTATAGTCCTAAACACATATTCTCAAAGCTTGAATACTGCAAATATCTATACACAACTATCAATGATGCTATAGCCATAAACATGTATTCTCAAAGCTTGAATACTGCAAATATCTTGACACTGCTATCTATGATGCCATCCATAGTCATAAACATTTATTTTCAAAGCTTATTCTCAAAGATTATTTTCAGTATACTGTACCTGTCCTGACATACAGGCTTGTACATATCTGGACGGAAATAGACTTGCCAATCCGAACATGGATGCGCCAAGTACTGAACTGGAGGCTAAAAGTATAAAAAGTATTAAGATACCTTTATTACCATGACCGAAGATATGATATAAGCATTCCAGACACTAAATAGTAAGTTTGACAGAAGGCATGATATAGGCATTCCAGTCACTAAAGTGTTTTTAAGATATGTTCACTAATAATATTGATCAAATATTTTAATGCATGATCTGGCTGAAAGTTAGAATTTTCCCTAGCAAAAAGAATATTATATAACAAATTCTTTTTAAAACTACAAGAGCTGCATTGTGTGACAATTACATTATGTATCAATACCGAATTCAGAAAATCTCATTTATTTGTCAATCTGTCACTTGTTTGCAATTTTTTTAAAAGACTAATTCATTATGATTTAAACCAGTATGTTTAATAGCTTCATTGTTTACAAGCACATCACATAATTGTTAGCAAAAGGCGTCTATCCCTTGCTCATTTACGTTTGAAGGAAAAAAGCCCCAAAACAAAAGTCCTTAAAAGGGGCTAATGCTCTAGTGATTGAAAGAATTTTAAGGAATTCTCAAAAAGTCAGTTTATTATATTATTTTGCTTTTTTTAATCACTGAGTGGTGAACATATTTGATATTTTTGAGAAACTCAAACCTACCAAATTTGGTTACAAAAATACAATCTTACTTGTCTGAGTTAACATGTTCTGGCCTTTTTAAACTTGACCCTTATATTATTGGTTGCAGATCAGTAGATGTTTCTCAGATAATGTCACAATGTAACCAAAACTAAGTTTGGTCAAATCTATTTGGTCTGATTAGCTCCATTTTTTATCTTGAACCATCAACATATAATATGATATCTTTAGGATAAAACTCCATGTCGACATGACCAGTCTTTCAAAAAAAGTAGGGATAAAAAGTTTCCAAGCTGGCTGCCATCATGGCAACATTGGGTATTACATTAACACTATTTTCAATTGGGACTATCTATGTGTCATAAAAAGGTTTTCAGTGTAAACCCCATCTAAATACAACAATTCATTTAGGAAGAACAAGATTGTAATGATGACCATGACTGTGTGGATGTTAATCTGGCATTACTTTCACTTGTGACTAACATGGTACCACAAGAAGTCTAACAGCAATAATACCACGTTGATAAAACCATTCATTCAGGAGGAGTAGCAGCAGCAAGATTTTCAAAATTACCATCAGAATGGCTGCCAGACATCATAATACATCGGTTAGTGACAACTCCTTGTAGTGTAGTAAACAAGATTTTCAAGATTATCACCATCACAGGCAGCCATACTTTTTCATTTAGGTCTAGCTAGACATTGGGATGAATTTGCATGTTTCATGGTAATTATTCCAGCAGTTTTTGGTAGTGATAACCAAATTGTGCTAATAGACTGATTGAAGGTGGTGGATGCTGTATGACAAACAATTCATCACATAACCTGTTCTGTTTCCCTAACCAACAGAACCATACAACTCCACCTATGAAAATGTATACTGCTTAAGTAGGGCACAAGACTTCTGAACACCAGACATATTACATTAGCACATAACATCACAAGAGAGATCTTAAAAAGTGAAACACTCAAAAGACTTCGGATATTATCATGTTGTTATTAATTTTATATTCATCATATGAGCATACTTACCACTGACAATGATTACACAAAAAACAGTTAAGACAAAGAATCCTGTTTGCCCTGAAATGAGAGAAAACAACAAAAAAAATTTCAGTTTTTAATATCTGCCATTTCATCTCAAATTTATGAAGTTCTGTTTCATGGTGAAATCTTGTATTTTTTAAAAAACTATAATGCAGTGGGTGGCAACTTCACTAAGCTGGTTTTTGTAGCATTATAAGAACACAACCAATATAAATATCATGTTGATTTTATCTATTTTACTTTATTCTGATAAAAATTCTTTCAATAAAGACATAATTAATATGCATAATCCATTCCTCAACGTTGATGTCATCCAAGATCTTGATCATAAGATGTAACACGCTCATCATGTCAGATGCAATGTATTTCATTTGTATGTGTAGATGTTGATTACTGTCTGACAAGATAATAATAATAATAATAATGTGAGCTTATTTACTAAGGTTAAAAGTTGATCTGAAGAGTGGTAATAAGTGTTACCAATGATATCAGCCACTCTGTAAAGTTCCATTAAATTTTGGTCTCTCAAGAAACAAGCTCAGGGTAACATATACAAGATTATCTCATTAATCTGCATAAATCTTCTGGATGAAACATATATTTTGAAGATATAAGCCTATGTACAAAGTCTGATAAAAAAAGAACCTGTCAATAAGCCTTTAAAACAAGTCAGAAAACAATAAACATATGCATCAAGTATGATGAAAATAAGCCTATGTATCAACTCTGATAATAACAGGCCTATGTATCAAGTCTGATAACAATAGGCCTATGTACCAAGTCTAATAACAATAGGCCTATGTATCAAGCAATAGGCCTATTTATCAAGTCTGATAATAGGCCTATGTACCAAGTCTGATACCAATAGGCCTATGTATCAAGCAATAGGCCTATGTATCAAATCTGATAACAATAGGCCTATGTACCAAGTCTGATAACAACAGGCCTATGTATCAAGCAATAGGCCTATGTATCAAGTCTGATAACAATAGGCCTATGTACCAAGTCTAATAACAATAGGCCTATGTATCAAGCAATAGGCCTATGTATCAAATCTGATAACAATAGGCCTATGTACCAAGTCTAATAATAATAGGCTGATATATCAAGTCTGATAACAATAGGCCTATGTACCAAGTCTAATAACAATAGGCTTATATATCAAGCAATAGGCCTATGTATCAAGTCTTATAACAATAGGCCTATGTATCAAGCAATAGGCCTATGTATCAAATCTGATAACAATAGGCCTATGTACAAAGTCTAATAACAATAGGCCTATATATCAAGCAATAGGCCTATGTGTCAAGTCTGATAACAATAGGCCTATATATCAAAAACCTATGTATCAAGTCTGATAACAATAGACCTATGTATCAAGCAATAGGCCTATGTATCAAATCTGATAACAATAGGCCTATGTACAAAGTCTAATAACAATAGGCCTATGTACCAAGTCTAATAACAATAGGCCTATGTATCAAGCAATAGGCCTATTTATCAAGTCTGATAACAATAGGCCTATGTACCAAGTCTGATAACAATAGGCCTATGTATCAAGCAATAGGCCTATGTATCAAATCTGATAACAATAGGCCTATGTACCAAGTCTGATAACAATAGGCCTATGTATCAAGCAATAGGCCTATGTATCAAGTCTGATAACAATAGGCCTATGTACCAAGTCTAATAACAATAGGCCTATGTATCAAGCAATAGGCCTATGTATCAAATCTGATAACAATAGGCCTATGTACCAAGTCTAATAATAATAGGCTGATATATCAAGTCTGATAACAATAGGCCTATGTACCAAGTCTAATAACAATAGGCCTATATATCAAGCAATAGGCCTATGTATCAAGTCTGATAACAATAGGCCTATGTATCAAAAACCTATGTATCAAGTCTGATAACAATAGGCCTATGTATCAAAAACCTATGTATCAAGTCTAATAACAATAGGCCTATGTATCAAGCAATAGGCCTATGTATCAAATCTGATAACAATAGGCCTATGTACAAAGTCTAATAACAATAGGCCTATATATCAAGCAATAGGCCTATGTGTCAAGTCTGATAACAATAGGCCTATATATCAAAAACCTATGTATCAAGTCTGATAACAATAGACCTATGTATCAAGCAATAGGCCTATGTATCAAATCTGATAACAATAGGCCTATGTACAAAGTCTAATAACAATAGGCCTATATATCAAGCAATAGGCCTATGTATCAAGTCTGATAACAATAGACCTATGTATCAAAAGCCTATGTACCAAGTCGGATAGCAATTAGCTCAGTGTCTGCAAGCTCAGTCAATGAGATGCAGAATTGCCTCTTAAATATGCATGAACCTTGCTCATAACTGTACTCATCCAAGATCTTGGTAATTTAAAATCCATTTTGACATGGAATGATTTTGAAACAATGAAGGGTTGACCAAAAAAATTCCATCGCCTGACATCCTGGACTATTCATTGGTCAATTCAGGCAAGTAATATTTTCCAAGGCGTTAATCCAGGACATTCGCTTCTTTCTTTTTTAATAAGTCAGGAAAGTCCATATTTTCATGCTTTAATTATGCTTTAATTATTTAATCTACCTTTATCTAGCCATTCATGCCAATGAAGTATGCCTAACGCTTGATTCTACCCGTTTCCATGTAATTACCATGCCTACCCCAGAAAATGTTTTGAGGAATGCCACCACAAAAAATGAGGGACAGAGGATGAAAATGTGAAACATAAGAATGTTTGAGTGAATAAACATAATTGTTGTTGTTGTTGAGCTTAACGCCATTTTTCAGCACACGATAGGCTATTCATGGCGGCCAGTATTAATGGTGGAGGAAGAAACCGGGAAATCACCGGAAAGAACCACCGACCCACGAGAAGCTACTGGCAAGCTTTCTCACATATCCACATTCGCCGAATCCTAGACTCGAACCCACGCAGACAGAGGTGAGATGGCAGTGATCCGTAACAGACAGCGCTTTAGACCACTCGGGGCCCCTAATAAACATAATAAATTCTCTTAAAACACCATTAAATACTAGTAATGCATATTTAACATAAATACTTTTGTTTAATACCCAATACCCATCTATTTATAATATATACAAGTATACAAAATTTAAGTCCAGGAGAGATCTTGAAAATTTCTTAATCATTGCTTCTATCTGTAGAAAAAAAATGAATGGGCAATTCCACATTCTTTCAGCTAATTTTAATGTAGTATTGGTTGCTATTTCTTTAACAATAGCAGTTCCTTTTGATCTACTGCACTGAAATCGTTTAGCAATGTCAGATCGCTAAACATAATTTTAAAAGCCTTTGAAAATGTATCAAGTGCGCTTATAGGCAGATTGAGTCCAGTAATAATATCTACTAGTGTAACTTCAGCTCTAATTACATCATACTTAGGCATAAACTATGAAGTCGCACTAGATCTATAATTAAAAAAATCCAGTTTCCTTAAAGCGTTTAACTTCTTTTTCAAGGTCAGAATGACTTTTTCGTGAAACGTGTCTGCATATATCGAACATTTCTCCAGACATTACTGAAAATTCACAATTTTAGGTGTCGCAGAAAGCAATTGTGTCTGCATTTTGTCCTGGCTCAAAGAATTCACACCCATCAGCATATTCTTTACAAAAACATTGAGTCTTCTTTTGATGTAAGTTCTGAATCACTTTTTTCTTTATCAAAATGCTTTTCAGAAGTCATGAATTTTTTTTTGTCCAGAATCAAAAAAAATTTTTTGTAATCAGAATAAAAAAGAATCTGTGAATGCAGACTTCTTTATTACTGCCTCAGATCACGTGTTTATAATGGCAATTTTAAAATATCGTGCATGCACAGATTTGATAATTCTCCTGTTTCAGTCAGTGATAGCATATTTTATGACATGCTGATTTTTTATCAACATTTTTTCAGATTTTTAATACTAAATGAGTATTTACTGGACACAAAAGCAAATTTGGGCATTTTGCAGGACAAATATACATAAAATACATGACTGTAGGCATGTCTGATGTATACATTTACATCCTGTATCACACCTACCAGTGGTCATTAATAACTTTTCCACGACTGCATGTTCTACTACTGCTCGATTGCGTTTTGGGCTAATGACCAAATCAAACCATGCCAAGCAAACCAAAGTCAATATAATTAATTAGCAGTATTTTAAACAGCTATAATGTATTATATTTACTTAAACCAAATCCTCATGAATGGCTCAGTGATTTTAATCCATTGAGTCAGTGAAATTAAATTAAAGAAAGAAACTTTACCAATATTAGTATTGGTTTCCTTTATGAACTGATTAAATGAAAGTAATGATTCTTTAACTTTTAACTGTTTATACAGAGGATTAATTTCCACATGTGATATTCTGTTTGAAGTGAAACAGACATGCTAATGTCTCTGTATATCAATGACAAAAACGTATGCTATAAACACTTTAAAATTAGTTGTCAAGCAAACTGATATTTACTCTGTGGATAAAACAAGTTTTCTAAACAAAGTTTTCTAAATTATTTTTACAATGAGGGTCATAAGGAAGATTGGGAGAAGGAAAATACTTGTGAAAGTGCAGGGATCAAAATGCAAACTGCAGCTGAGTATAAAGTAACTATTTCTCCCAAGAGACACATTTCAGAATCTGTGACTGAAAAAAAAATCAAACATGACATACTAAACAATTTTAGAGGTGTTGGGTTGATTGTTATCCCTGCCTTGATTTTATTCACTAAGAAAGAATAATGTTTTGCAGTTGTTGCAAACAATATCCCAAATAGGCATTGATTGGCAATTTAACTATGTTGGGACAAGTGGATAAAAACAAAATGTGATCAATCCTTCATTATGGGCAAGGAAAATTTAAATACTGAGTACCATTAAGGTATTACAGATATTGATTAGGATCCCTTGCACAAGGGGATGGAGGTAGAGAAAAGATGTAGTAATAAAGAGTACAGGGATTTGATACGGCAAATAGCTGTATCTTTAGACTCCATCCAAAAAGCTCTTCACCCCTAGACAATGATCCCACAGTTATCATGAAAACTATGTCACATATATCATGCATCTTTCTGCAATGATGATTTACATTAAGTCTGGTGAGAAAATATTTGAAAATATCACTTTAAACAAATGTTTTGCACATTTGACCTCTAACCCCTTCCCATGAAATCATGGTAAAAGAACAAAACTACACAATTCTTGTACATAGTTATCACATGGGCGATCTACATACTATGTTGGTTAATTTATATGCAATGGACAGATGAATGGCAACCCAACTAAATCACAGTGAAGCATCATGAAAAACCTTACTTATGCTACACACTGACTTTGAAACAAAATGATATTGCACAGACATGACAAGTTAGCCATTTCCTACCTGTAAAATTATAAAGAAACTAAAATTTTGGAAGTTTTAATTTATTTTTAAAAGGAGATTAAGCTGAAAAATGGAATTCCTAAATACATGAACGCCTGTCATGCAAAAAGTTAAGGGAAATGGCAATTAACCATATGTTCTGACTCTGAAAATAGGATGTTCAAAAAAGTCGTGATTTAATTATTGTGCATGGTACAAGTTTCCCTCAAGTATGTAGATGTTTACACTACTTACATGTATCCGTATTAACCTTTGTAAGTACCAGGGTCAGAGAAAATAATAATATTGTCATAATGATGGAGGAATACATTCTGGCCTTCAAAGAAATTCTGAAAAAAATAAAACAAAATGAAATAAAATGTGGTGGATTAAACTCAAACCACTGCTCTGACATTTCTTCATGATAAAGTGCATGGGCTTTTGATACTTTAACACCACAGCACATACATCACTAAGTAATTGGTAAATTACTGTACACATACATCACTAAGTAATTGGTAAATTACTGTACACATACATCACTAAGTAATTGGTAAATTACTGTACACATACATCACTAAGTAATTGGTAAATTACTGTACACAGATATCACTAAGTAATTGGTAAATTACTGTACACATACATCACTAAGTAATTGACAAATTACTGTACACAGATATCACTAAGTAAATGGTAAATTACTGTACACATACATCACTAAGTAATTGGTAAATTACTGTATACAGATATCACTAAGTAATTGGTAAATTACTGTACACATACATCACTAAGTAATTGGTAAATTACTGTACACATACATCACTAAGTAATTGGTAAATTACTGTACACATACATCACTAAGTAACTGGTAAATTACAGTACACATACATCACTAAGTAATTGGTAAATTACTGTACACAGATATCAAGTGGACTGGTCAGGTTCCTTAAGATTAACAGCAATGGTCTCCAAGATATTTGATTCTTTATATTTTTAAAAAGTGATCTAATACATTCTGTTGCATTAAAAGAAGACTAAAAGTCATAAGTGTACAATAAAATCTGCTTTCTTCAAAAACTGTTTGCATTTGCTGTACAGGTCAATACCTGGTATAGTTTTCTCTGTTGCAGAAGTTATGTGTTTAATAAAATCACCTCACAGAAACAAATGAATGATGATTCTGAACATGTTTAGCATAGTTTAAGATTGCAAATTCAAAGAAGAGCATAGTCTACAAAATCACAGACTGTAATTCATATATGAATATAGTCTACAAATCTACATAAAATAATATATGCAATTTAAAATGATCAGGGTGATGTTAAAATACACAAAAGTTTTTATTTCCTAACAGTTTTTTTTATTACATCATTTTAGTCACACAAAAGATTATGTAATAAATTATTTCTCTGAAAGTACAAAATTCAATCACAATAATGATAGGAAATAAAATCCATTACTTCTTGATTTCTGCCCTTTGGACAAGAATTTCATCTTTCCTGACCATATATCATATAGACAAAGAAAAGAAACTCTTACTAATTACCTCCCCTTTAACACCACAAGGTGGCTACCCATACTACAGGTGTGTATCAGTTTAAGCTCTACAATACATTGATGAATGCTCACATTTGCGGGAAAGTTTTGGAGGATTTTATAATAATGTCATAAGGTAAGTATTCTAATTTACTCAAATATTTACATTCTCCATCAAATACTGACAGTCAAATAAACCCATAAAAGTTGAGCTGTTAATTTGGTTAAGGCTTGAAGGGTTATGCAATGTTAACTGGCTGTTACATGTCTCACAACAATTTTCCAGCTTAGGAGTGATTTGCATTATTGTCACTCATGACATAATAGTCATGAAGAGTGAGTGAACGACCAACTTCTGACTGCCAACAAAAACAGAATCTTGTCTCTGGCTATGAAGCACAGTCGTGTCATTTGAACATCTGAAATGTCCAATCTAATAAAAGGAATGCAAGTTGATCACCATCCCTACTGAAGTCAAGGCTATCAAGGACAGCAACTTTATCAAGGATCTGATCCAGTACCCATGAAATATTCAACAAGTGATTGATTTGGGCCAATGCAGATCAAAATTGGTCAGCAATCTGAGAGGTCCATGTTGTGACCTATTTCTCCTTCAAAATGATGTCTAAATGTGTCATAGATCATAAATTGGAAGCCTTTTGGAAAATGCTGATATTTTCCAGGAAATGATTACTGCGAGGTTTTATCAATCTCGTCAACACAAGACCTGAAGATAATTCCATACACTCCATAGTTCTGAGTCAACTACTGACTGATGTCCACACACTCACTGTGAAGGTTCTTCTAATAAGAAGTTGCTTCAAGGAATCTGCAAATTCATTGGTACTGACCTTTTGATTAGAAGAGCTGTCAGGAAGCTGACCAGGAGATTCGGTATGGTGCTAGCAACAGTAATATAGCTTTCAAACTTCGTCTGAAGATCTGTCTGATACTCTGGGTTTAAGTAATCTAACCCTTCAGGCATTGTTGTGTTTCTCAGCTTGTACTTGAAATACTGAAGAAAAAAAAATATTTTTTTTTCCTAAAGACACTGAAAGAAATACAACAAATCTCGATACTGCTGTTTGATAATGGCTCAACTCCCAATACAAATTCCAAACACAAAGATTAGAACAAATGTCCGTATTATTTGACAATGGTCAAATTCCTCCTACAAACTCTTAACAAAGTAATACAGCATATGTCCACATTAATGTTTGACAATGGTTCAAATGCCACTACAAACTCCTAACAAGGAAATAGAACAAATTTCCACACTTGTTTGATAACAGATGAACTGTCACAACAAACTTGTAACAAAAAAATAATCAGATGTCCACATTGTTATTTGATGACAGTTAAACTCCCATCATAAACTCATAACAAAGAAATACAACAAATATCCACACAGAATTTTTGACAAGGTAAACAGACAGAAATTTGAGGATAAAAAGTCACAAATACACAAGGTACAGAAATTTACTGGAAAAAAAGTCACAAGAAATAGAGTCACACTATAAATTTTAACAAATTTATTTGTAGAAAAATTATTAAAATCATTATATTCTATTATTAATAATCAAAATAAAGTGTTGATTTCACAGGAAAAGGGTACTTGCCTAGCAAATGAAGTCTTAATGACAATCTGTAACATGTAACACTGAGATCATTGAGGTCTTTTTAAGGCTTACTCTCGGACAGGAAAGGTAGCTTTGATAAGGATGTACAGGTAAAATTTTGGTTTCAATCTCTAAGTTTTAAAGATAAATGTTTATAAAATTAAACCTTTTTGTGCTAAATGGCTTTAATTTCCATGGTTTTATGACATAAATATAAAAATCCAAGGTTTTTGTAAAATAGATCATTCCAAAAAGTAGGCCATTACAAGCAACAAAAATGGTTCTAAACTCTGTTTTGAAGGTTACCTGTATACTAAGTATGCATTACATAAAACCAAGCAATGGTGGAAGTGTACACTTAGGGCCAACACTGGGTATAGAAGTAATTTGTCCACAGACTTGCAATATTGAAATCCAATTCCAGGCCAGCCTCAAAATCATGTCTCTAATGAAACGAATGTGAAACTAGCAAAAATATGCAACAACGTATATACTCTTATTTTGTTACAAACTGCTATAAAATATCTCAAAAATATTAAAAACTCATACTGTTGTTATCTTAATATGACAATGAAGAATGTGCTGTGTTGTTCATATAAAAACAGGCAACATTACAAAATTCAAACTCTGACTTTATGTCCTGTAACTCTTTATGTCCTCCAAGAAACTCATGATATTGAAATTCAAACTACGACTTTTTGTCCTGTGACTTTCTGTTCTACAATCATCTGACAATGGCTAAGCTCCCACTACAATCTCCTAACAAAGAAACACAAGAAATGTCTAATCAAATTATTTCTCTAAATACAGTATATAATTATTTAGTTTTTCTCTTATCTGCATACAAGTATTTGCATCACATCTCTGCATCTCATCATGTACATTATACTATCCTGTCTCCAATAAACAGCATGGATTTAAAATTAATCTTGACACTGCTGACTACATTTTTCTCAAATTACAGATATTTTTTATGGATGGAGCATGGTGCGGTTTTAAGTTAGTAAAGTAAGAATGGATTGAATGAATCCAACAACACTGTAATTGGTCAGGCAATTCCCAAGTTAGAAGGTGGGGTATGATGCGGACTA
Source organism: Potamilus streckersoni (assembly GCA_016746295.1). Classification (NCBI taxonomy): domain Eukaryota; kingdom Metazoa; phylum Mollusca; class Bivalvia; order Unionida; family Unionidae; genus Potamilus; species Potamilus streckersoni. The sequence goes on along the minus strand of JAEAOA010002344.1, from coordinate 606,682 downwards.
AATCAATAGTTAAGATACAGAATTGTTATATGCAAGATAAATTTATGCAAAAATTGATGAAACATGCAGAATAATTTCTATATTTGTGCAAGTGAAAGAATTTCTTTCTTTTAAGCAGAATAATTTCTTTTTTATTGCAAAGTTTAGGGGGAAAATTTTAATTATTCAACAAGACACAAATTTTCTTTAAATGTGAAATGTACCAATTTCTATTTATACAATGACAAAATCAATCAATTCAATAAATTTTGCCTAAGTTAGTGAAATAACTCTTACATACATTTTTATACCTCTGATACTATGTCATTACCATGTACAGTGTAAATATAACATCATGACAGGAATTTTAGATACAATGGACACCTCTGATATCATGGCATTACCATGTACAATGTAAATATAATATCATGACAGGGACTTTAAATACACTTGGACACCTCTAACAATAGGTCATAACTATGTACATTGTAAATATGACATGACATGATTGTTAAAATAAGTTTAACAGATGAAAATGCAAAATATGATTATCATTTTTAAATTTATTGATGTATCTAACAATGCAATTAATAACTCATGCATCAAGTCACTGATTACCTCACTAGCTGTGATGAAAAAGTTCCATGGACAAAGTGACCCCAGTCCAAGCAGGCAGAAGATAAAGTATACCAAATAGAACCTGAACAACAGAAAAAATGCACATATTTTGAATGCTTTCATGTAGTATTGAATAATTTAATATCATTACTTTTTTATGTAATAATAATAATAATAATAATAATAATAATAATAATAATAATAATAATAATAATAATAATAATAATAATAATAATAAAATTAATAATAATAATAGCTGCCAATCAAATGAGAATTCTTTCAATAAAATCAGCTACTCTATAAACATTATAGTAAAGCTTTTTCTGACATTGAAAATTGGTACCTTGGCCAATTAATCATAATGATTATTTCATGTGTCTGTTACCTAAAAATGTCTGATACTAGCTTGTAACATTAGTCAACAAATGTGGACCATTAACCAAGCCAATAAAATATATTTAAATGTAAAGTGTAAAATGAACGACACATTCACCTGTTTTTGGGTACAAGGATAATAGCAGGGGTCAACAGCTGATGCATGTAATATCTACCTGTCTTTGAGCAAAGGGCCATAGGTAGAGGTCAGCTCAATCCATGTAATATTTTGGGTACAAGTCTATAGGCAGAGGTCAATAGCGGTTGGATGTAATATTTACATGTCTTTGGGTACAATTCTATAGGCTGGAGTCAAAAGTGGCTCTGTGTAATATTTACCTGTCTTTGGGTACAAGTCCATAGGCAGGGGTCAACAGTGGCTCTATGTAATATTTACCTGTCTTTGGGTATGGGTCCATAGGCAGGGGTCAACAGTGGCTCTATGTAATATTTACCTGTCTTTGGGTATGGGTCCATAGGCAGGATCAACAGTGGCTCTATGTAATATTTACCTGTCTTTGGGTATGGGTCCATAGGCAGGGGTCAACAGTGGTTCTATGTAATATTTACCTGTCTTTGGGTATGGGTCCATAGGCAGGGGTCAACAGTGGCTCTGCATCTGCATCCATTGTACGTTTCAATTAAAACTGTCCATGCAATATTACCACTTGCCTCTGAAAGAAGCAAAATCAAATTGTTTACAAACTCAAACATCACTGTTTTGCATTTTATATGGCAAGGTAACAACCTTGTTAAATTAAGAGTTCGCTATCCTGAAATAAAGGTGGAAAACTAATGAGAACATAACTTGAAACTAGACAAAATAACAAACTGTAGGCACAATTTAAGATGACTGGTTTTATTAAAGAATAATTAACTGCTGTATTAAACTTCATGAATTTTAACAAAATGAATCCATTCAAGTTCATCTTGAAGAACTTCAATGGTGTAGAATAAAGTTACATTTGACCTTACTGTTTTGCCAAACACAAAAGGACATATGATGGTTTTTCATGCAATAATTGACCATTGTTTATTATCCTCTTTACAACAAGCCATATTATGTACTACATAACAAGGTCCTTGGGAAAACAATTAGCCCTTTAATGAACTACATAACATGGTCCATGGGATAACAATTAACCCTTTATTTTACTATAAAACATGGTCCATGGAATTACATAATATGGTCATTGAGATTACAGTTAGTCCAATAATGCAATACACAGAATGGTCCTTGGGACTACAAAATGTGGTCTATGAAATTAGTTAGCCCTACAATTAAATACATAACATGGTCCATGGGAAAAAATTAACTCTTTAATGAACTATATAACATGGTCCATTGGATTACATAATATGGTCCTTGAGATTACAATTAGTCCAATAATGCACTACATAGAATGGTCCTTGGTATAACAATTAACCCTTTAATGTACTATATAACATGGTCCATGGGATAACAATTAACTATTTAATAAACTATATAACATGGTCCATGGGATTACATAATATGGTCCTTGAGATTATGGTTTGTCAAAAAATGCACTACATAGAATGGTCCTTGGGATAACAAATAACCCTTTAATGGTCAATGGGATTACAAAATGATGTCCTTGAGATTAAATTAGTTCTATAATTCACTCACTACATAACATTGTTCTTGGGATAACAACTCTCTAATGTACAAAATAACATGTTAAGTTGGATTACATAACATGGTCCCTGAGATTACAGTAACCCCTATAAGGTACTATATAACACAGTAAGTCGGATTACATAACATGGTCCCCAGATTACAGTAACTCCTGTAACATACAACATAACAAGGTAAGTCAGATTACATAACATGGTCCCTGAGATTACAGTAACTCCTATAATGTACTACATAACATGACCATTGGGATTATAACTCCCTAACTCAAATAGCATTGACAACTAAAAATCACTGTTCAGCAAGCAAAATTTCAAGCAGTTTTTAAATGTTTTACCTAAAAGGAAGACAAAAAGTGATTTTGAGACCACTCATTCCCATTAAAGACCCTGTGTAAATCTTGGATACAAGCATATGACTCAGTCCCATTAACCCTTTCATCACTACGGACTGAAAAATTGGTCAGGGGGAAGTAATTCCATAAACACTATGGACCGACTTTTTGGTCTGGGGCAGTGTTCTTCTTTAACATTATAATACCCGACTGAATAACTTTTGGGGTACCTCTAATAACTTCCATCTTGTAATGTAGATGTTATATTTGGATGATCTTGTGAGTTTAGCTTGTATACAACTAGAAATATCAAACAAAGTAGGAACTTTTAACGTGTTTTCCAAATGTTGAAATTTGTATCCAAAATGGTGGCATTTGAAGAAACTTCAGTTGAGAGTTATCAGAGGATTTGAAAAATTTTGACCTGGTAAATTTGGATGAAAATGAGAGAAGACTTCTGGAGAGACAATGGAATGCACTTGTGGGTGACAGTGATGATGATGAAGAGGACTTTGAAGGTTTTGAACCAGAGGAATTGTACGCTCCACATGATTTTGTTTGGATAAAGCCAGAAAACAAGAGAGATTTTTTTCAGTTTTCTGACAGAGTTGGGCACATCCTAGTGTTAGATGGCTCCAGGAAAGCTTTGGAATATTTTCAAATATTCTATTCAGATGAAGTTTTTGGAAAAATTGTCCGTTTAAAGAACTTCAGTGTGATGATCAAACATGGCAGAAGCAATATAGGTGTATGGACAGATCTCACCTTGGAGATCATTTTGGTTCATTTTATAGAATCTTATATATTATGGAGACCATGAAAGAAAGACTTGTGTTGCTACTGTGATTATTCACTAGTACATCTAGGGTCAATTGAACAAGTTTTCTAAGATGTAATAAAATAATTACTTGTATTTTACCTGTTGTGTTACCTGTTTGTACCTGCATTTTAAAAGTTGTAATAGATATGCATATTTTAATGAATTAGTCATACAATTTGATTTTTAAACTTGATTTTGACACCTAATCCAGCCAGATATCTTTAACATTGATAAAGTTATGTTGTTTCAAAGTCAACAAGTCATTTTACTTTACAACTCCAAAGTTACTTAGTGTTGAGGACTCTATGCCTACAAAGTTACTAAGTGATGAAAGGGTTAAAGACCCTGTGTAAATCTTGGATACAAGCATATGACTCAGTCCCATTTAAGACCCTGTGTAAATCTTGGATACAAGCATATGACTCAGTCCCATTTAAGACCCTGTGTAAATCTTGGATACAAGCATATGACTTAGAGAATTTAACACAGTGAATAGAAAATCATTTCAGTTTGACAACATTCCAATATATATATATATATATATATATATATATATATATATATATATATATATATATATATATATATATATATATATATATATATATATATATATATTGTTCACACCTCTATTAAATTCTATTAATGTTCATTGACAGTTACATCTCCAAGTATGTTGTTAAAAGATAATTATGTTTGGTCATACATGGCACTGCCAACTCAACTTGATTCAATGTGAAGTCAAAGTGGACATCAAAGCCATTAAAAACACATGCAACAGGTATGAATGGGGCATTTGATAGAAGAACACTCTGCTAGTTTTAGCTGGTTATGCAATTGAAATGTTTCAGCCATAAGTTCTAAAATAGAAATCAGTTAACTATTTTTTGGAGAAAAAAAAAATGAAAAACAAACACTTGGAGTTTCTTAAATGAAAACAACAATAAAATGATATATATATATATATATATATATATATATATATATATATATAGATGCAATAAACTGACGACGAACAGTACGAAACTAGTAACTAACTAGCCTAAGCGCTTTCGACTCTTAATGAGTCTTTTTCAAAGGCAAATACAAAACATAGTTACGACAAACAAATAAACACAAAAACGTTGCGTTTGTAAACCTCTACATTTCTATCTTCACATGTGCTAAAACTATAAATACAACCAGCTTGTATAGACTAGTTGCGGAAACTGAAAACGTTGTATGACTTTTAGGGAATTATACAACGTTTTCAGTTTCCGCAACTAGTCTATACAAGCTGGTTGTATTTATAGTTTTAGCACATGTGAAGATAGAAATGTAGAGGTTAACAAACGCAACGTTTTTGTGTTTATTTGTTTGTCGTAACTATGTTTTGTATTTGCCTTTGAAAAAGACTCATTAAGAGTCGAAAGCGCTTAGGCTAGTTAGTTACTAGTTTCGTACTGTTCGTCGTCAGTTTATTGCATCTATTTTAATTAATCCCTGACAACGTGATCCCTTGGTGGATCCAGTACGCTTGAGAGGGTTGTTATTCGCCATATGATTTGTATTCTTTATATATATATATATATATATATATATATATATATATATATATATATATATATATATATATATATATATATATTAAGTTCCATAGCTATGAAACCCCATGTTATTATTTGCCAAGGTAGATGAATATACACTATTCACAAGTGCCAACAGTTTTAAGTATTTTATTGCCAAGATCACATGTGCAAAATCACAAGAGCAAAAAAATTGTACAAAAGTTTTTAAGCTAACAAGGTTAACTCCATTATAAACATAATTAAAGAACATACATGTACTGATGTCTGGAAAAAAGTCAAGACAGTTTACATACATAAATATGATTAACTCATTAACCCCTGGTGCCACGTTTATGGGGCATGAGGTGGTAGCCTACTTCTGTGATCTGTAGCATTGAAGTCATGTTCTGTGTCCGGATTTTAGACTTTTTGGCCTTAGATCTAAGACAGACAGGTCTGATTTGCACACAGACAGGTGAACCTTTGCAAAAAGTACATGTAGTACAAGATGGGCATTTAGAATGAAGAGTGATACCCTAACTCAACCAAGCAAATAACGCTTGAAGTAGATGATTCAAAATATGGGATTGGGGCATGCCTTATGCAAGATGGTCACCCCATGTCATTTGTATCCAAAAGCCTAACACAAACAGAAACAATATGCTCAAATGCAAAAAGAAATGCTGGCTATACTATTTGGTTGTAAATGTTTTCATCAATTGGTTTCTGCTAGACCAGTTAGGGTGCACTCAGATCAAAAGCCGCTTGAATCGATCATGAGGCAGCCCCTTTCAGCAGCCCCCCTCCACGCCTTCAACACATGATGTTGCAGCTTCAGCAGTACGATATTGAAGTGTATCATGTATGAGGGAAAGATTTGCCCATTAGTGATTATTTATCAAAACAATCACTTCTGGACATATACCCAAGACTGATCAAATGACTCAACCATCTCATACATATGGTCAAACAACAGTTTTTTTGTCACAGATCAATGGTCTGAAGAGCAGTATCAAAGTTGACCTGCAAATGCAAACTTTGATAAAGACTAACTCAGGGATGGTCTAGTTCACATGCTGACTGCAATACAGATGTACTTGAGTTATGGATTCACAGGGATGAGCTATCTGTAGAAGACGACTTAAAAGTTTCAGAGGTCAAAAGTTAATTGTACCAACAGGTCTTCAGCAGGAGAAAATACGAAATGTGAACACTGGTCATATGGGAGTAAAAAATTCATTAAAATGCACAAAAGATAGCATCTTTTGACCAGAGATGTCCAAAGAAATTTGAGACCATGTGTTAAAATGCTTGATATTTCTCACTCATCACAACTCTAATGGTAAAGAACCTTTAATCCCACATGTCATCCCACAAAGGCTATATAAAAAATTTGGTACTGACCTGTTTGCATTTGATGGAAAAAATTATTTCATGACTAGATAATCACCTTTTTGAGACGGACTTGTTGCCTGACACACACAGTCTCAATTATCAAGAAACTGAAAGTACATCAGGGGTCAAGCTAGACTTACATTTTAGGGAGAAGTGTCAAAACAGGGAGAAGTGGGAGCTAACCAGGGAGAAGTAAGAGTTAATCTGGGAGAAGTGAGACCGAAACAATAAACACGACATAGATTTTATATATATATATATATATATATATATATATATATATATATATATATATATATATATATATATATATATATATACACACACAGGGAGAGATGCATTATCATATTTTAATGATGTGCTCTATTTCTTGGTATGCTTTTAACAGTTTTAAGCAATACCTTATTTCAAGTTGAAAAATATTTGTTATTTGTGAGTATCAATATATTTTGTACGCGTATAAAAAATTATATTCATACCCATTCTATTCATACTTAGTATATGTGTTTTTTAATCAAAGTAAATGCAATTTATTGGCTGTATGGTTTAAAAATCACATATGAAGCTATACATTGCAATTAATTAACTGATAAAAGTAACAAGATTAGAGCCTTGTAAATGCAAGTTGGTAAAAATGCCTAATAAACTACCACTTAATTATTTTATTTTTCTTAAGTTTTGTGTGCAATTTCAGTCAAAACGATTTCAATTATTCTTTGAAACGGCTCCTAATACATGTACATAGGAATAAATGTACAAGTGACTTCAAACCACACTATTCGTCCTGATTGGGACACGATCCGCAAAATAAATGGTAAAGGAAAATACAATTGCCTCCAACACCTGAAGCTAAATAACATCAATTATAAAAGCAAGCATGAAATAGCTAATGTACTTGCTGATTGTTTCTCCAAAAATTCCTCGTCTAATTATTCCGAAGCTTTCCGAAGACTTAAAATTCAAAAAGAAAAAATACGGTTGAAATTCACATCAAATAACTTAGAGAATTATAACCAACCATTTTGATTGTCGGAACTTATGGAATCCTTGAATAAGGCCAATGATACTTCCGCTGGGCCTGACGATATACATTACCAGTTTTTAAAACACCTTCCAGATCCATCCTTGAGAGTTCTTCTGGAAATCTTCAATGATTTATGGATTACTGGCAATGTACCAAAAATTTGGAAAGAAGCAATAATAATACCAATCCCCAAACCAGGCAAAGATAGCACAGAACCTACCAACTACAGACCTATATCACTAACTAGCTGTGTATGTAAAACAATGGAACGAATGATCAATTCTCGGCTTGTATGGTATCTGGAAAGCAACAATTTAATTTCTCCTTTCCAAAGTGGCTTTCGTCATGGTCGTAGTACCAACGACCATCTGGTTAGACTTGAAACATTTATTCGTGATACTTTCGTAAAGAAGGAACATTTAGTAGCGGTTTTCTTTGATTTGGAAAAAACCTATGACACAACATGGAAGTACGGGATACTAAATGACCTACACGATCTGGGTCTAAAAGGCCAACTGCCCTCATTCATATCAAACTTCCTCTCAGACAGGGAATTCAAAGTATGAGTGGGCTCTACCCTCTCTGATATACACGATCAAGAGACGGGTGTATCCCAGGGCAGTATTTTATCAGTGACGCTTTTCAATATAAAGATTAATAGCATCACCAAGTGTCTGATGCCAGGTGTGGATTGCTCATTATATGTTGATGACTTTTTAATATGTTACCGATCCAAACACATGCATACAATTGAAAGACAATTACAACAAAACATAAACAAAATTCAAAATTGGGCCAATACTAATGGCTTCAAATTCTCGAAATCAAAAACTGTCTGTATGCATTTCTGTCAGTTACGAAGACATCATGATGGACCTAATCTCACGCTGGAAGGAACACCTATTCCAGTTGTTGAGGAAACAAAATTTTTAGGCATTATCTTCGATAGAAAACTGACTTTTATTCCACATCTGAAATATTTGAAAGCCAAATGTTTGAAATCTCTTAATTTACTTAAAGTAATAGCGCACACTGACTGGGGTGCTGATAGGAGAGTCATACTCAATTTATACAGAACGTTTATCTGCTCCAAATTAGACTATGGTTGCGTTGTTTATGGTTCAGCAAGGAAATCGTATTTAAAGATGCTTGACCCAATCCATCATCAGGGAATAAGACTTGCCCTGGGAGCATTTAAAACATCCCCGTGTGAAAGCCTCCTCGTCGAAGCGGATGAGCCACCCTTATCACAACGCAGAGAAATGCTTTCCGCACAATATGCTATCAAATTAAGATCCAGCCCTCTGAACCCAGCTTTTTCGGCAGTTTTTGAACCAAAATATAAATCCTTATATGACAATGGACCAAATGTCATACCTACATTTGGCATTAGAATATCACAATTTCTCGAAAGTACTCAAATTGATTTTTCAAATATTCTGAAAGCCAACATCTCCGAAACACCCCCATGGCTACTTCAGCAACCAAGGGTAATTTTTACGTTACATGATGGAAAAAAATCGGAGACAAACCCTTCCATTTTCCACAACTCTTACCATGAACTCCTCTCACAATTTGAAAAATATACAAAAATATATACCGATGGATCAAAAGATGAGGAAAAGGCTGCTGCAGCCTTCGTAAGTGGAAACCACACAACCAAAGTTCGCTTGCCAAATGGTACATCCATTTTTTCAGCTGAAATTAGAGCAATAGACCTTGCTTTGCAATACATTGCAAGCAAGCGTATTTCAAATAGCATAATATTCTCTGACTCACTATCAGTACTTCAGTCACTACATAACAGAAAACTGGAGAATCCATTGTTAGCAAATATTCTCCTTAAGCATACTGAGCTGAGTACCTCCCATAATATAGTATACTGTTGGTTGCCCAGCCATGTGGGAATTAAAGGCAATGATAAAGCAGATCGTGCTGCTAAAATGGCCCTATTACTAGAACCAACTGATTTTAAAGCACCCTATACTGATTTTAAACGTTGTATCAAAGACTGTTTACGCCAGAAATGGCAGGCATCATGCCATCAAGCCAACCTTAGGAGAATGGACCCCTTCCTACAGATCCGTCCGTAGAGAGGAGGTAGTCATTGCAAGAATTTGACTTGGTCATACTTATTTAACACACTCCTACATATTAAAAGGAGAAGACCCACCAGAGTGCATAGATTGTAATGAACCATTCACCGTTAAGCACGTTATGCTGGAATGCTTCGATCTTGAACCTACGCGTAATCATTACTACGTTGTGCAAGACATGAGGGAGCTCTTTGATACAGTTAACATTACCAACATTATAGACTTCCTCAAGGAAGCAAACATTTATAGTAAGTTACAGCTTTTATTTTATCACCTTGTTTAGTTTTGTGTTCTATTTATGCAGTCAATAGATTTTAATTGCCAATCATATGTTTTCGTTATCATACATTTGCACACCCCGTTGATCGGGAAACTTTTAATTATTTACAATCATTCACATTTTTATCGGTTTACCTTTTAACTCTTTGGTCTCCAATCGCTGGTCGATAAAATTATTTTACCATTTATAAATGAAAAAGGATATAAACTAATGTTTGGCGCTAAATAGCCACATAGTGCTGATGCGCCATAAAATATAAATCAATCAATCAATCAATCTTAAATTTTGTGTGCAATTTCAGTCAAAAAGATTTCAATTATTCTTTGAAACGGCTCCTAATACATGTACATAGGAATAAATGTACAAGTGACTTCAAACCACACTATTCGTCCTGATTTAATTCGTCCTGATAAAATATTATTCTAACTATTCCTAAACAACACATTTAAGCACTAAAGTCGATATATAACTAAACTGGACCCTATTTTTTACCCCCAACCAAAAATCCAAGAATAGATCTTGCAGAAAGCGAGTGCATCTATTTTTAGATAGGACGGTCTCGAACTACACTTTTTCTTGCTTCGTTACAAAAACCCATTAAAAGTTCTGCATATTTATGGTTTGTCTACCTACTGGTAATAATATGGATTGGTTAAATACTAAATATTATTTGCTTCATTACTATCTATATTTTTCGTATTTTCACAGTTTAATTAAGTGGTATATCAAATACGCAGTGATGTCTGAAACCGTAAATGAAATTTTAATGGCAAACTGATTTTATACAGAAAATACGCAAATACGGCTATTAAAATCTCCATTTATTAAAAATAGGATATAAATTAGAAAACGCTCTTCATCGAACGTATTTTAAAGCAAATTACTATTTGCATATGGATGTTTAAATTTCGAAACAGAATTTGGTATCTCTTCATCATAGCACAGTAGGCCTAATTTCATAAAATTAAGTAGTGATATCTTGCTCAGGAAAAGGGTTAATGGTCAGTTAGCAATTAAAACTAGCATGTGAATGTGCAAGCATTTCTTTGTTGTCATAAGCTGATTAGTATCAACACCATGTAAATACATTTGGTGTTGGGTTACAGCAGTGCCAGAACTACTGGCTACATCGAGGGGGCATCTCAAAGTCGTAATCTTCAGTCATTACATCCAAAAAATCAGAGGGCGAAGTCGTTTTCGCTTTCATAACAGAAGAAGGCGAAGTTTACGCTTCTCTGGCAACTTTTTCGACCACTTCGCCTGGTAGCGTGACCCCTGGTACATGTCACAGAACAGCATTTGTGATGTCTGTATTAGTGACAATGGGCAGCAATTTTTATCCAAAGAATTTGCAAACTTTGCGAAAAAATGGGGTTTCGAACACAGGATGTCCAATATATGCAATGTCTAATGATTTGGCAGAAAATTGCCAAGAAATTACTTACCAAAGCAATGGACAGTTTTGTTTATCCTTATTTAGGTTTGTTTGAATATAGAAATAAGCCATTGGTAGAAGAACAAAATCTAACATACTGATTACAAAACAACAAACGAGGCTGAGAACAGCAGTCTGCATTATTTGAACTAATATGGCAGACGATCAAAATGAAAATATCGGATAAGAGAGGTAAACGAGATTTTACCACTATTTCTACAATGATTTGCGGTAATTCCAGCTTTAAATGTCTAGTCAATTTATTTCGTTATATTTAAAGAACATGTTCAAAATTGTTTTATTAGGCTAAAAAAAAAAACAGCATTAAACTATTATATTTGCAATTCAGAACTCATTTAATTTGCTTCGCTCGCTTTTATCTCTTAGTTTTTGCGGTCTCATCTTCAGATTTTTATAAGGTAAGAATAACTACCCTTACTGAATCAGCTGGCGTCCACAAACTTCCGCCAATTCAATATGATAAATCCAAACCAGATTCTCTTCTTTGTTCTTTAGTTAATCAAATTATAAAAGAAATGAAAGTGAATAATCTCACTGTCATGTGCGTGAGGCTTATAAAAGATAACAGTCATTTGCATGTGATTAATGCATGCGTAACTTAGTGTACTCTCCCCCCCCCCTTACAGCCATACATAATAAAGCAAAATCCGAAATTAACTCAACCTAAATTTTGTGTTTGTAGTGAAGACTTGCCTTTTTTATTAATTGCTACCACTAAATTACAGTGGGATATTGATTTGAACCCTAATTATGACTCATTCATTTCTTAGTCAAAAAGTGACATTTTGTCGAGTTTCTCAAGTATTCTTAGCATTGGAACAACCTCGGCCTTTTCCGTCAAGTCAAAAAGACGGAAATGCCAAACGATGTTCCGATCGACTTCTTAAACGGAACCAGAAATTACATTTTGTACATGCGCATTAATTCCCACGTGTTAAATGGAATCCACACCGTTAGCTTTCTCAAATTCAGGGGAATATTTCTTGTATTCTAGTGCTGATGGTGTCTTGAAATTATGGGAAACAGCCACTGGGCTTCTGAAGCAAGAATATACACCTAGCTCGCACCTGTCGGCGACGTGTAGTTGCTTGTCATGGAGCAATTACCGAGGGTCGTCGGTATGTTTTTCAACACATCTTAAATTTCACCCTATCAACTTGGTGTTACACCATGTTATTCATGCATATAGTTTAAAATCAACATATCACAATATTTATTGTGTGATGAATTCTAATTGCAGGTATTACCCATATTATATCATTATTGATGATACTTAGTATAGAGCCACTAGTGTCGAACAATGCATTTTGTTTTTGTTTCCAATATTTAACAAGAAATTGGACAAGGACGTCAAGAAACTCGCACGTAATATCAGTGACCATGTGATATGAATGCCACTATGATTAGTCCGAGTTTCCTCTGACCCTTGACAACCCATTTTTGATATTTGGTTTTTTATGTTGGGGAGTAGGGTCAGAGTCTATTCCTTATCAAAAACTTGGAATTTGCCGACACCATTTGGTGTCGGCATAGGGTACTCACCAACTATAAGGCCTAGAAAACTTAATTGACCTTGCATTGACCCATAATTACATTAAATCGATAGGGAAATCATTTATCTTCTCAGAAATTACAAGCGTAACACCGATTTTGTCTTTAATTCGTTGTACAAGCGTAACACCGATTTTGTTTTTAATTCGTTGTCAGACGAGATGTAACTAAAGCGTTGATGAATTTTGACCTGGTTGGCACCATTTTAATTGCTAGTCACATGACTAACTAAATCTTGCAGCCGATGTGCATAAACGTCATAGGTCAAATAGTCATGTGATAACAACAAAGCACTTTGACATGTAGTTTCTGCATGATCAGTCAGCCTCTTTCTAGGAAGATGCGACAGGGACATGTTTCGGGCTGCTGTTATCCCAATTAATATGTTGAATAATACGTGCTTTTTTTCTTGTTATTGTATACATTGCGTGACTTTCATTCAATATTTTCAAGTTTATGTCTTCTTTCTGCAATACTGAAATGGAAGGTTTTATGCATAAATCTATATTGCAACATGGCAGGTAAAGACGAATACATGGAATCTCTTGCCAATGAGATACTTTAAGAAAAGGGATACTATTTTAATATTAAAGAACTACAGTATGATGTAATAAAATCAGTTATCAATGAAGGTGACACATTTGCTGTCTTCCACAAGGGGTATGGGAAAATGCGGGTTTTTTTTGTTGTTATCACGTGACTATTTGACCTATGACGTTTATGCATATCGGCTTCGAGATTTGGTTAGTCAGGTAACTAGCAATTAAAATGGTGCGAATGAGGTCAAAATTCATCAACACTGTAGTTACGTCTCGTCTGACAACGGATTAAAGACAAAATTGTGTACCCTATGCCGACACCAAATGGTGTTGTCAAATTCCAAGTTTTTGATATGGAATAGACTCTGACCCTACACCCCAACAAAAAAAAAACATATCAAAAATGGGGTGTCAAGGGTCAGAGGAAACTCGGACTACACTATGATGTGTTATAATATAGCTGTGATGGTCTTGTTTGACATTTGGACTTCCAGCGAAGGAAGTTGGGAGTTTTCAAATTATATTACTGAACGACACCCAACGAAACTTGGACTACCACAGCGGCATGATTTACCCAAAAATACTCAAATAGTGCTCAAATACTGCCCATATATACCCCAATACTGTCCAAATACCCACAAATGCTGTCCAGAAAGAAGCATGTGATAAATTTACAGCTAAAGAATTTTTTTAATTTATTCAACAGCTAAGTTCTGGGTTAAAATGAAATATGTTTCATTATTAAAGCAATTAGAAATTCTTTGTACAAAACGTAATGAACATCTCTAATTACCATTAGTTCGGAAATTATGGATAATCTGGGACAAAATGGATAATCTGGGACGTCATGTATGACCCTAATTTGCATACTTAATTGCAGATGTGTATGAAATGGCCATCAGAGTTGGACTCGTTAACATCCAATGTACAACAGGAAATAAATGTGTATTCCAGATCAGTTTTTCCCCACATTTTCAATTTGTCCAAGATTTCTTGGCATTGTTATTGTACCAGTTCTTACATAATGAACATTTAACAGTCATTTGAACAGTTTGATTTACATCCACCACATAAAAACCTGGCTCCGCATTTTTTTAAAATTGAAATTATTCATGATTCATTAAAAAATCACCAATAGAGAATATAAAAAAGACCCCAAGAAATGTTTAAGCTCAGTTTTAAAAATGATAGACAAGGTGAAGTTATAAGCTTGTACATTTTGCATTTGAGTGCTTGTAATGTACAGAAATGTTTTGTTCAGACTGTCTAGCAGTTTATTATTAAAAATTACAAAACTTGAAACTGAAGAAAATGTGATGGCAATTATCAGTACTCAAAAACAATTTTGGCAGGTTGCTGGTGAAGAACTATTGAGTAAATGATCG
Organism: Potamilus streckersoni; assembly: GCA_016746295.1. Lineage (NCBI taxonomy): Eukaryota > Metazoa > Mollusca > Bivalvia > Unionida > Unionidae > Potamilus > Potamilus streckersoni. The sequence goes on along the minus strand of JAEAOA010002344.1, from coordinate 591,629 downwards.
AGAGCTTGCCTCTTGTTTAAATTTTTTTTGTCATTTTCTTTCTTCAGTTTCCTTTTTGTAATCATAGACAAGAAGAACTTGTATTTTTTTATTTTGTTCCTTTCATTTCAGTAAATACTCAGAACTGATCCTCATCATTTGACAATTATTTTGGCTAAATAGAAATATAGTTGAATATGTGGGTTTGATATGGTATATAAATTTAACAGTGAAAATAGATGGTAATAGAGTAAATTCTAAAAATCAATAGGAAAAGATCAGACACCAAGTTGTAGATATATGTGTTAACAGTATCAACATTTGTGCTGAACTGGATTTCTCCTTAGCATTCTTACATATACATATGCATGCATCCAAGTATTAAAGCCAAAGGTAACAAATTTTGCATGGTCACACTTACACACACACACATACATATATATATATATATATATATATATATATATATATATATATATATATATAAACACACACACACATAGGCATAGCAAGATGTGGCAAAACACCGCATGTGCATTGGGTGCCACTTGAATGTGGTGCAAAATTAGTGAGCAGAACATTTTTTGTATACTTTCAAGCTTTGATAGGATGCAATTTTACTTCTTGCCATATTTGCCACTTTGGTAGGGATGCAATTTTAATTCTTGCCATAGGTCCCATATGTCCTCTCTCTCTCTCTCTCTCTCTCTCTCTCTCTCTCTCTCTCTCTCTCTCTCTCTCTCTCTCTCTCTCTCTCTCTATATATATATATATATATATATATACACACATACATACCTGACAAAACACTGCTATTCATGGATTCTGTAGTAGAATCTTGATAATGGTGGACAGAAATAATAGTTTAATACAAGCAATACTATCATACAGGTTAGAGAAATTCATACTTTATAGAGTTTTGAACCCATGTCCAGAGTAAATAACACCCATCGCCTTGCCTGCATGCACCAGCCCATATGCCATCAGGACTAAGCAAGCATCAACAAAAATTGATGGCCCTGACTTGGTGTTATATAAGCCAGTGTCTGCTACACACACTCCACACCTGACCTAGTAAATAATTTTCATATATATATACACAGTCGGTAGATAAGACTATCAAGTTCATGGGTCACACATCAATTAACATTAAGGTACACATATATTCTTATATGGTAAAACAAAATATAAAAACTATAATATCATAAAAGCAATATCAATTCTACGTATACATGCAATTATAATTCACATTAGTATTTTTGATGATGCTGACAATATAACAATGACTACATGCAGATCTTTGCATCACAGCTCATACAGATTATACAAATGCAAATATCTACACGCAGCCAGACATTTTTCTAATCTTGCATACATTAATCATTTCTGATTCCTGTACAAATATGTGCAACTCTACATAACATACTAATTTTGCTGGCTACTATGAGTAACATATAATGACTTATTATTGCTGCTGAACTAGCAATCAACATACCCTATGTAATTCAAATTCAAGTCTCATCAGTTCCATAAATGAACAGTAATTCAAATTAATTCTACATACTACAATCCTAAAGATTGAGTAAAACATAATATTAGTACTTACAATCGCAGTGCTGCATTGTTCACAAAATATCAAGCAAATATCCTAACCTTTGAAGCTTCGTTTCTAGGCCCCCGGAGTAATGTACAGTGACTTCTCTTTATGGCTGTCTGGTACTTACTAACTTGATGTAGGGACAGAGAAGGTTAAATTTTGAATCTTGGATTTAGACCGACCATCTAGCTGAATTCCATTGGGCGAAGAAAACTGAACCATTCAACTAAATTATCATTGTTCTGTGTCTGTCTATGCGATGGTAATAGACCACTCCCAGTTATAACTGAATTTCCTGATGATACGAGCTCAATGTTGGGATGATGATGATTTGTACATCAAACATGTAGACTAGCTCCTCCCCCCAGTCTTGGCTAGTTGGCAGAAATTAAACTATTCATACATGACACTAAAATACATAAATTTACAGACATGCCTTATATATTGTCTGTATATGAACTAAACCCTTCATTCCAACTGAATCAACACAGACAAACCCATCATTCCAACTGAATCAACACAGACATAAGTGCAGCTATTTTTAGGAGGGGTTTTCATAATGTAATCACTCAGAGATATCGGAAATGCTTAATTACGCTCATTTTGACGCAAACTTGATTTGGGACACATAAAATTGCCAACACAGGAGTCCTCCATACACAATTTTGTTGCAAGGTGGAAACTTTTGTGGCAAAATAAATATGTTCTAATCACTATGAAAACTGAAGCAATGCTTTTTTTTAGTTTTAATTTGTTGCTGACTTCTTTGATCAAAGCCTTTGACAAAGGTCGCCAGCTTGATTTGATGAAGGTGCATGTGTTATTGAAGGCGCCGCTAAAGTATACCTTTGATGGACAAAACAAACACCCATTTGTGGCAACATCAAATGATTTATAGAACATTGACACAATTTCCAGACCTAAACATGACAAGTTTCCTTAGTATAAATCGGTGCTTCAGAAGCAATCAGTTTTCATTGAAGTTTCTGCAAAACTTTTTTTCTGGAGGGTTTATGTTGTTTTTATTTTTAATTGCTGTCATTTCATGTTTCCGAGGGCAGTTGATTGTAGCTAGTCAGTTGCATGTCTAGTTTTGATTATATTACAGCATACAAGTATCAGGGCCAGATATCAGCATAAGCCGATTAAGACATAACAATTAACCCTTTCATCACTACAGACTGAAAATTCGGTTCAGGGGAAGTAAGCTCGCAAATACTATGGACCGAGTTCTCGGTTTAGGGCAGTGTTCTTTCTTAATGTTATAGTACCCGACTAAATAACTTTTGGGATACCTCTAATAACTTCCTTCTTGTAATGTAGATGTTATATTTGGATGATCTTGTGAGTTTAGCTTGTATACAACTAGAAATATCGAACAACATACGAACTTTTAACGTGTTTTCCGAATGCTGAAATTTGTATCCAAAATGGCGGAGTTGGAACAAATTTTAGAGGAGGTTATCAGAGGATTTGAATAATTTCAACCTGGTAAATTTGAATGAAAATGAGAGAAGACTTCTGGAGAGACAATGGAATGCACTTGTGGTTGACAGTGATTATGATGAAGAAAACTTTGAAGGTTTTGAACCAGTGGAATTGTGCGCACCACGTGGTTTTGTTTGGCCGAAGCCTGAAAACCAAAGAGATTTATTTCAGTTTTCTGACAGAATTGGGCACACACAAGTGTTAGATGGCTCCAGAAAAGCTTCGGAATATTTTCAAATATTCTATTCAGATGAAGTTTTTGGAAAAATTGTCCATTTAACGAACTTCAATGCGACAATCAAACGTGGCAGAGCGTTATAGGTGTGGACAGATCTCACCTTGGAGATCATTTTGGTTCATTTTACAGAATTTTATATATTATGGACACCATGAAAGAAAGACTTGTATTGTTACTGTGATTATTCACTAATACATCTAAGGTCAATTGAACACGTTTTGAGAATTTTCTAAGTTTTCTAAGAGGTAATAAAATAATTACTTGTATTTTACCTGTTGTGTTACCTGTTTGCACCTTCATTTTAACAGTTGTAATAGATATGCACATTTTAATGAATTAGTCATAAAATTTGATTTTTAAACTTGATTTTGATACCTAATCCAGCCAGATATCTTAACCCTTTCATCACTAAGTGATTTGTAGGCATAGAGTCCTCAACACTAAGTAACTTTGGAGTTGTAAAGCAAAATGACTTGTGGACTTTGAAACAACATAACTTTGCCAATGTTAAAGATATCTGGCTGGATTAGGTGTCAAAATCAAGGTTAAAAATCAAATTTTATGACTAATTCAATAAAATGTGCATATCTATTACAACTGTTAAAATGCAGGTACAAACAGGTAACAACAGGTAAAATACAATTATTTTATTACCTCTTAGAAAACTTAGAATGTTCTCAAAACTTGTTCAATTGACCCTAGATGTACTAGTGAATAATCATAGTAGCAACACAAGTCTTTCTTTCATGGTATCCATAATATATAAAATTCTATAAAATTAACCAAACTGATCTCCAAGGTGAGATCTGTCCACACACCTAAGTGACCTATATCGCCTCTGCCACGTTTGATTGTCGCATTGAAGTTCGTTAAACGGACAATTTTTCCAAAAACTTCATCTGAATAGAATATTTGAAAATAATCCGAAGCTTCCTGGAGCCATATAACTCACGGGTGTGCCCAACTCTGTCAGAAAACTGAAACAAATCTCTTTGGTTTTCGGGCTTCGTCCAAAAAAAAAACCATGTGGAGCGTACAATTCCTCAGGTTCAAAACCTTCAAAGTCATCTTCATTGTCATCACTGTCACCCACAAGTGCATTCCATTGTCTCTCCATACGTCTTCCCTCATTGTCAAACAAATTTATCAGGTCAAAATTATTTAAATCCTCCGAAAACTCTCCTCTATAAAAAAAAAAAATCCTTCAAACGCCGCCATTTTGGATACAAATTTCAGCATTCGGAAAACACGTTAAAAGTTCTTACTTTGTTCGTTATTTCTAGTTGTATACAAGCTAAACTCACGAGATAATCCAAATATAACATCTACATTACCAGATGGAAGTTATTTGAGGTATTCCGAAAGATATTTAGTCGGGTACTATAACGTTAACAAAGAACACTGCCCCAGACCGAAAACTCGGTCCATAGTGTTGACGGACTACTTTCCCTGGACCGCATATGCGGTTTGCCGTGATGAAAGGGTTAAACATTGAAAAAGTTATGTTGTTTCGAAGACCACAAGTCATTCTGTTTTACAACTCCAAAGTTACTTAGTGTTGAGGACTCTATGCATACAAAGTTACTTAGTGATGAAAGGGTTAACAGTTTAGGTTGGTTTGTCCATATGAAATAAGGAATTGTATATGTAACAATTGATTCCAGTGCATTTTTATATCCAAGTTTGTGGCTTCTTGTTGTGGTGCCTTGAATTTCTCCACTCCAAACTCAAGACTGTACCATTTTTATGAGCCAAAAATGTTGTAGACAAAAATATGGCCAGAAGGTTTTTTTGTCGCCAATATATAAAACATAATTGCAATTTGCGACATTGGCAAACCCCAGCGCAATCTCTGTTATTATTGATTTCATATCCGGTTGTTGCCTTATAAATTTTACCTGCAACTTGAAATCAAGAGACTTTGACAAAATGCTGTTTGCAAATTTGTAAATGGAAAAATGATATGAATGAGATTCAGAATTGTGCTAAAGATGCTATAAATGATAGTTTGGATGCGACCATAGCCAAGTGTAATAAAGTATGTGAATTTTGGCTTAGCTCGGACTGCAACCTTTGCTGGTAGGACTGCAGCTTTTGCTTGTGGGACTCCTATTTTTACCAAATTAGGAGTCCTGGACTCCTAGTTTTAAAATCCTAGCGAGACCTCTGACTCTATAGTGTCATTTGAACAGTCAATGTTAGGATTGCAAATTTATAGTTTATTTATATGACTATGTACTTGTATTAATTTTAAGCACTGCTTTGCAGCTTTTTTATGCATTTTCACAAATATGAATCCAGTTATAAAACAACATTGACCTTACAACACTTTTTGCGAATTCCACAACATAGTATTGTCTCTAACATTTCTGACCTATATATTGCATTTTAAAGTTAAATCTTAATTAACATTATACCTAGGCTTTGCTTTATACAAACTGTATATTTGTATATATTTGTTCAAATATTTACACATCCAGACATAGCAATGTCTGCCATTTTTCTCCCGTTACTGATTCAATTCAAGAGTTTCAATCTAATTTTTTGACAAAATAGTATACAAGAGGCAGTTAAAATATCCAGATCACCAATTTTATTCTTAAAACACAAGCAGCCACATTCATACTATTGTTAAAGTTTTGAAACAAGTATGTGTTTTTATCAGCGAAGCATAAATTGGGTAGTGGTAGGGGCCTTATTGTTGCCAAATGGTTAATGGTCAATCAGCTATCAAACACATGTCTGTGAATGTGCAAGAGTTTGTCATCGTAATTGATATCAAAATTAGGCCTAGCTGCTGATGGCTTGAAGAATTCCATTATCTCCAACACAAGACTAGAATAAACATGCCTACAGCAAGCTGGCATCTCAAAATGTATTTGCCAATGTGCCTCGAAAAAACATCACAGGGCGAAGTCGTTTTTTGCTGTTCTAACAGAAGGCAAAGTTTGTATTATTTAGATGAATTAATTCGCCTGGTAGCATGACCCCTGCTATATACTGTGAAGACATTTGTACATCTGCTTTCCATTAAATTTTTATAGGTTTTAAATATACTTTGCACTATTTTTGACTTCTTATTACATAGTGCAGTTTCATTTGCATATATTTGAAGTTAACTGTCCAAAATATATGGTGTATTAATTAGCCCTAAACTCTTTGCTTGTGGAACTTAGTTACCAGCCAGTATCTGAGAGTCTGGCATAAACTTTTGAAAAGAAAAATGGATGGCATTTTGCTAATTACAAGGTTCCGTCATGGGTCTGGAATGCTGGAATAAGTTTTAATTTTGAAAATTGCTTTTCTAGTTAAAGAAAATTTTTAAATGACTAAAAGGTTTGGAAAAAGTATAAAATTAAAAGTATAAAATTTTGCTTTTGAAAATTAACATTAGGTTTGGAGATCATAACAGGTCTTTTTTTTTTTTTGCACCATACCTGTGGTAAAGTCTTAATGTCTTGCTTGTAATTATTGGCTTTTCTGTCAAGTTTAAACCCCAAATCTTGTGTGTGTGTGTGTGTGTGTGTATATATATATATATATATATATATATATATATATATATATATATAATACAAATAATATAAAATACAGGTTAGAGAACTATAATTCATACTCTACCAAATTTTGAACACAGGTATACAAGTAAAAGGCACCCATCGCCTGCCTGCACACACCAGCCCATATCCTGTCATCACTAAGCACACATCACCAAAATGCTGGCACTGAATTGGTATTATATGAACTCGTGTAGCAGACGCACTCGCTAGACCACCTATGATTAATTCTCAGAAATGTGCAAATTCATTCCAGATTCTTTTTAAAGAAATCAAGGTATATATGATTTTTATTGCAAAGAATTATAAACAAACTCAAGCTCTGACTGAACTTCCACAAGCTCCAAAATTTCACCATTTTTAATACCGTCTCACAATGTTGCAATAGCTACAATTCGAATATAAATTCAGTAGGGTTCAGATGGGTTTGAAGGTAATGGAAGAGTCATTAGTGTTCATCACTTCACTCACTAGGGTCTGGATGGTCCAGATATTCAAGCTTTTCTGCTGGATTCTGTGAATGAATCTTCCAGGAGCTCTGAAATTTATTTTTGTTGGGCTTAGCTGATGGTGGATTAACTCCTAAATCAGCTTCTAATATTAATTATTATAATAACTGAAATGATCATGTTTTGCATTCTGTATTCTTATATATGCAGTAAAATGCAACTTCAAGCAATGTTGCCACTTTTTTACAGACATGTCAAAAATATAATACATATGGCTTAAACATTCTCATTTTGTTGACCCCAATCAACATATGGTGGTAGTAGAGTTTTTGTTAAACCCAATCAACAATAGTAGTAGTAGGGTTTTTGTTGAATTAGGATAACAACAATGGAAAAAAAACGACTTGGAGATGAATACATGAATAACACAATACAGTGCCAATCTGGGGTAGCTTCATGCCCATTGCAGGCTGTGGAAAGGATTTTAATATTTGTCATAGTGTAAAACAAAGATGCCTTGAATTAGCTCGTTTTACTAACTCCAATATTAAGGTAAAATTCTTTTTTTACAGCAGAACTAAATTGTAGAAATGAATTTTATAAATGCAGGTGCATTATTTACCAAGCACTTAATAGAACACCGACTACAACTAGTGGTAGAATTCAATTTTTGTTCAAACGGATTCTTCCTTACGCCAAAATTGTGGAAAATATATGTGCATTTTGTACATATGCACATTGAATTTTATTATGTTAGATGTGGATTGTGCTTTTTCTGCTCAGATTACTCCTTTTGTCCACTTGGATTATGCTTTACCCACACCAGGGGTTGGCATGTATGGATATGGGATAGAAAATTGAATAACTATCATGACATATTTTAAATCTCTTGCATTTATGTGGTTGGCCTTGTATCAGTAAGGTCTCAAAATCTCAATATTTCACAGTGTATGTTTTAACAATTAAAGAATGTAGATTTGTTTCTCAGAAATAATTTGTCAGTTTTATTTAATTCCTACTTTCCTTATCCCAGACAACTCCGAGAAAAAAGAAGAAAAGGAAGTCCAAAGCAGATGATGCTACAGAATCTGTGCAAGAACTTCAGTTGGTGGCCATAGGGACTACATCAGGAAATTTGCTTTTATACAGCGTTGCTAAAGGAGATGTGCACAGTCAATTGGTATGTTTGACACCTATACATTTATAATGAGTTTACGAAGGTTATTATTAATTTTTATATAAAGTTTCTAAGACAGGTAAATATATAATTCTCTTTTTTGTTTAATTGTTCACTTTGCTTTTAAGGCAAGAGTGCATGACTACATCTGTGATACAGTAGTCCCCCTCTTGAATGGCCCCCCCCAGCGGCCACCCGCTCCTTACTGCCAAAATCTGAAGGTACCGACGAACTTGTGTTCAAAATTACCCCTCACAAAAGGCCACCCGGCTAACGGCCAGCATATTTTTGCAAAAGCAAAATTTACCCCTCACAAGCGGCTGCATTTTTTTCTAATTGTGTTAAGTAATTCGATTTCTGTTTCCCGATGTCAGGTTTTCGTTCTTCAAAAAAGTGTTCTAGTACCACTAAGGTTAATATTATATCCTTTACACCTCACCAGAAGCCACATTTATTCCATAAAGCCGAGAAAGACTCAAATTTTAATCCTTACATAAGGTAATCCGTATATCCTGACCATGTTTTCATAAGATGTATGATTTATCCACTGATAATTGTTAAGATTACACTTATTAATAGTAGTAACATCTGAGATGTGGCAATATTGATGTACAATACAAAAGTCTGCACGAAAAATGGTTTGATAGCCTTTATGGCTTCCCTTTGCAAGAGGTTGAGCTTGTTAACTTACATAATTAGTGGCTATTACACAACAATTGTAAAGTTTATAAATCCGACGGCCATGATGTGCTATTGTTCAGATCAAATCTGCATACACATCCAAGCGGTTTTTTGCGCTTAGAGTAAAAAAAATAGGGTGCCAGACTGCGACTAATGAATCACGTGCCTTTAAAAATATGCAGCATCTTGTTTTAATGCAGAAAAAAAATTGTTTTATCAGTCTTGTAGTTGCAACATTGATGATTATAACTGGACGTAATGTCAAGATCACACAGTCAGCATTGGCTAAAAATAGAAATAGGGTACTAGGCAAAGACCGAAAAATCACGTGACAACACAACTTGTCGCTTCTTTACAAAGAAAGTATTTTGTCCGCTCAACAAATGTGTCGTCTGCATAATTAAATCGCATACAGTTAGCAACATCGGAATAACTCATTACCAAACAGTAACATGTCATCACGTAAACGAAGATGATTATTTCAGAAAACGTCTATGATATTGGGGAGGGATATTGGTCAAACAAATTTAGGTAGAAAAGACTCAAAAAAAAAAATTTTATGTTGAAAAGACTCGAATAAATAACATCGTAACCGATAAGTTATTTAGCAGCAGTAGGAAAATGGAGCAAATGGAAATAGAATTGCGTATCTACCAAGATTCAAATGACGTTTTTGAATGGTTCTGCAATGTGCATGACAACACCAAATCGAATATCACGCTTACACCAAGAATAACAACTATTCATGCATATTCAGTTGAAATAAGTCAACTATTATAGCACAAGAACCGTTCAATATTTAATGTTGCTTTTAAACAAAGATATTAAATGTTTTGAAAAATGCATCTTTCTTACTAGGTACATATACTTCTCACAAAAAATTTAGTCCCCCTCATGAAAGGCCACCCGCCTTATAAGGCCACTTTCCCGTTGCAGAAGGGGTGGCCGTATAAGAGGGTGACTACTGTATTAGAATGGGGTGTACAAGTTTATTCATCAGAATTGCTGTAATTAATTTTTCAAATACACAACCAGTTCAAATAGGTTATAATCTAATTAAGCAATACATGGTGGTTTCTACACTTTGAAATGGGTGGATAGATCAGGAAAACAGTTGACTGCACCCATGAATGCGGTGTGGTCAGGGAGCATGCTTTCTTGAAAAATAGTTAAATTACAGAAATAAAAATGGATTCTCACACATTATGGCACAATTTCATGCATTTTAATTTACTTAAAAAAAATTTAAAAAACGTGTTGGTGCTCAGTAAGCTTTACTGGTCAGAGACCAAAAAAGCATATGGTTTTTTTATCAGTCCATCCATTAGCACAAGTTTGTTATCAGTATAAACAACTTGGAGGATTACCATTCATCCCATAATCTATTTTGTCCTAAAATGGTGTTGGTCCTAAATAAAAATGCTTGGACATCCATTATGGCCGAAATAGCAACCATCTTGGAAATCTTGTTATTGATACTCCTTTTGAATGGATGATATCAGCATGGAGTTTTTGCTAAAAGATTTTATATGATGTCCAGTTGGTGCAAATTGGATTTCCAATATATTCACCGTAGTGGCCACCTTTGAAATCTTGTTGTAGATTTCTAATATATGCACCTTAGTGTAAAAATGAGCGCCTAATGCACATTTTTTATATTTTAATTTGTTGTAAAAGTCTCAGTTTTCAGCCTGTGGAACTGATCTGGTGGCCTAGTGGTTAGAGCATCCACTTCGGATGCGGGAGGTTGTGGGTTCGAACCCCAGTCGAGTCATACTAAAGACTTACAAAAATGGTACTAACAGCTGCTTTGCTTGATGCTCAGCATTAAGAGGCTAGTGTTAGGACTGGTCGGCCTCGTGTCAGGATAATGTGACTGGGTGGGACATTGTGCTACATGTCTGTGGCATGATGCCCCAGTGCTAGACATCACTATAAACTGCCACACTGCAGACATTGTAGTGATATGACTGAACAGTTGTTAAAGTATGTTAAAAATCATAATCACATCACTTCACCCTATGGATATGTTGTCCTGGTGTTTGTGGGAAATATGGCCTGTATTTCCTGTGTTTCACGTTCATTGTATATTATAAAAAAAGACCAGGAGAGCATGTCAGGACTATGCATTAAATGTCAAAACCAGGTACAACACTGGCACTTTTTCATTTTTTTTGCAGTAATATCACTAATATGAACAACAATAGTGAACTAGCAACTTTTCAGGCTAATAATGTATTACTACTGCTATTATGTACCTGTTACAAGTGACCAGCTGTCATTTCTAACCACAATAATAATGCAGGGATCAATTTTTTTATATACTCTCTCGTGAGCGACCACCTGCTGAATGCGACCAGCGACCACAATATTTTGACAAAATGTGCATTTTGATTCTGCTATGAACGACCACATTGCAAAAATGGAGATAAATAGCTATCAATATCTTAATTTTTGTAGGATTATCTTGTTTTTGTAATTTGTTTTGTAGATTATTCCCACACTTAGCCTGGTTTCCCACTTTTAACATCCATATGTACGAGTTTCACCCAGTATCCCTATGAACGACTGTATTGCGACAACATAGATGCCACTGCCCTATATGTAATCATCTGTATCACCCGATTTGTAATGGTTCTTAAATAAACATAAAAAGAACACTAAAGGATTCTGTATACCAGTGATAAATGCAACAGTCTGAAACCCAGGCTAATATACTTGATGTGAATTGCCATTGTAGTGCCAAAATTGACGTAGTGGTCATGTATAGCCTGTCGTTTGTCTTTAGAGTTAATCTGTATTGCCTGGGAATGAATATGGTCTTTGTCTGTTAAACTAGCAAGAGAATCATTTGTAGGATTCGACTGATAGTGTTAAAGACTTGTGATGTTGTTTTTCCCCAGTAATATAGTAATTACATCCCAATCACCAAGCTGTCGTATATTCAGGCTGGTTCAACTGGGTTAGGCCTACACATTGTGTATAGAGTTAATTCCTGTATGCCTTCTTTGAATTAAGCTGTTCTGTTTCTGAATGAGATAACTGTTTCTTTTTATTTCATTAACTGTTAGATAATGCAATGCACGTATATCGATTTTTCCTATTTTCCCAAAGCCCTGTCAGTACAAGTCTTTACAGTCTATATACTAATAACGGTAACACCTAGAACTGTAATAAAAATGGATAAACCTCCACCTAAAAAATGACTAATTTTAATGCTGGAGAAAATAATTATTGTAACAGAAAGAATTGAAAAAGAGCAGACCACTCACAAATAGTGCGGTTCAAACAATTAATGTTGTAAGGAAAAGGATGAAATCAGAAATGATTTTATATGCTAATACAATTAGTTTGACAAATAAAATGCTTCCACCATCATTTAAACAAGGTCTGTGAACTTCATCCTAATCAGTACATATATTTTATACTTTGTTTTCACCAGAAATAGTCTTTCATTATCATGCATTGCATACATAAATCAGTTGTTTTTTATTCTTGCTCTACAGAGATATATTCATGAAATTTCAAAAAGGCATTTTTTGGTTATGTGTCCTGTTAAATTTTTGGCAAATGCTTACATTTTTTTTCTTGCCAGTTTTTGCAATTTGTTTAAGACTGTGTGGAAAATATTTTTAGTTTTGTTATATGCAAATTTGTTTAATTTTATTTTCAGACAGGAGGTCATACAGATACTGTAAATGGTATATGCTGGGATACAGAAGAAAATTCTTTGTATAGCTGTTCCAGTGATCACCACATTGTAGAATGGGAAATTACCACAGGAAAAGTAAAACAGTCAGTATTGTGTACAGGATAGTTTGCTTTGTGATTGTATTGACACTTTGAGTAAGAATATATATAAATATAATAGCATAATATGCAGGACAACTAGGCTGCATGTCATATTTCACTCAGTTTTCTTGTTGAACAACATCTACCTTTATCAGCTGGACACCATGCTTACCATTTGTCCAACAAATATTCCCAGACTTCAAGATTGCTTCAAAATTTTTCTGTGATCCAAAGGTGCTTCACTAGTTAAAGCAATGTTGGAGAACATCACACAAAACTTTGTGTTTTACATGGTAGCCCTGGGATAATGCATCTCATCTTGAAAATGTAAAAGTTTCCATTCTTCTCAAATGAGGAAAAGGCTACTGCATCCTTCATTAGTAGAAAACACACTACAAAATTTCACTTACTAAATGATACATTGAGTTTTTTCAGCTGAAACCAGAGTAAGTTCTTAATAATGATTCAATAACTGTCTTTGGCAGGTATATGCTATCCAGGTTCTAGAATAACGATTTGAGATCTGTGTGTAGGAATCAGACATAGGATGAGTCACTACTACTCTTTCCCGTTTATGCTAGAGCATTTTTGTTTCTGGAAACCACTTTTTGAAACTTCTAATTGGCCTGAATTAAAAATTTTTTTTCAAAATTAGGACAACATACTAATTACCCATACTGTTTCAAAGGAAAATCAAACCTGTGTCCATTAATTGTGCATTTTGATACATCATTTGTGTTGCCATCTGTCAAACAGATATGAAAGGAAAATCAAACCTGTATTCATTGATTTTGCGTTTTGATACATCATTTGTGTTGCCCTCTGTTAAGCCGGTATGATAGTACATATATGCACCTTTCTTGAAGAATAATAATCACCACAAAATGCAGAATATCTATGAATTCAAAATAAAGAGTTTGCTTCAGACTGAACACTGCTGATTAAACCACACACATTTGAAAAAGATGCAGGTTTGTATGTCTAGGAAGAGATTTTTTTTCCTCACCACCATTTTGAAAGTTCATTCTCAGTATGCATGATTATATGTGAAGAAATGATTGTTTATTTTGTGGAGGGTTTAATGATAAATTTTAAATTTTCACCTAGATATAAATTCTTATTCTGAATGAATTATATTTGGAGTAAGAAGACAGAGTCAACAGTCTGTTGTTGTGGGGCTTGACACCATTTTTCAGTACACGATAGGCTATACATGGCAGCCAGTATTAATGGTGGAGGAAGAAACAGGGAAATCACAGGAAAGAACCACTGGCCCACGAGAAGCTATTGACAAGTTTTCTCACATATCCACATTCGCCAAATCCTAGACTCAAACCCACACAGAATGAGGTGAGATGGCAGTGATCCATAACAGACAGCGCTTTAGACCACTCGGCCACTTGGGGCATCTCAACAGTCTGTAACATCAAGGTTTTTCAAAACTAATGTTTTCACAGAGATATTGTTCTTTGAAAAACCTATTTAAACCATACATCCAATTGCCACGACACTAAATAACCTACTTGTGTTGCTATGCCATAAAGCGCTAGACTAATTTAACCTTACATATTTTCAGCAAATGGAAGGCAGATAAAGGTCCAGTTTACTCAATCTGCAAATGTTCCTCTACACATTTATTGTCAGCTGGTAGGACCATAAAGTTGTGGGATAAATATACAAAAGATATTGTCAAGGTAAGTCCAAACACATTGTTTCCTTTCTTCCTTCATTCCTTCTTTTTTTCCATCTCCAGTGCAAGCAATTTTCTTGGTAAAGTTATTATCTCACTGAATATGTGCAGTGTGAGTTCGTTTTTTTGGTGAAAAAGTTAGTTTCTGTTTGAGCTCAAAACTAGTAAAAAAAAAATATTCCTTTATTTGCTGTTTTCTTACAGAACTGGTAAAAGAATTTCTGCAAAATAGTGTCATGGGTTCTTGGTGTGGTCACATGATAAAGAGCTAGTAATAAAATTAGTTTATTTCCCGTGAACTTGATACCTATTTTGCCAAATGTACACAGTAGATATATTGTACATAGATTGAACTGACTTGAATGTTAACACTGTCTTAAATGTTAAATGTCTGACTTAGATGTTAACAAATGTTGAATTAGATGCTAAGAAATGTCTAACAGAGATGTTACAAATGTCTGCCTTAGATGCTGACAAATATCTGACAGATGTCAACAAATGTTTAACACAGATGTTAACAAATGTTTGAAAGAGATGTTAACAAAGGCCTGATTTAGATGTTAACATATTGTAACAGTTGAAACTGGGTTTTTGGACTAAATGAACTACACAAACACAATGTGAATGATGGGAATTTAAAAAATGAATTACTAAGAATATGTATATAGTACAAATGTACTGAATCTGTCCCACTCCTATCATATGATTGATCCAGTCATTCTACACACATTCCTAAAATGAAACATATGATATGATTCATATACCTCTAGTATGAAAAAATATATATATGTATATATTACAAATGCAATGATTCTTTCCCAATCCAATCACTCTACACACATTCCCAAACTGAAAAATAAAACTGATTGATACAATCAAATGTTTGAAAAGTGAGGTTTAAATAACTTCATTTCCTCTAATATTTTGCAACACAAGCAAGATCTATGTAATGTGGCGTATTTGAATGCCATGAAGATTCAAAGAATTCAGATATGCTTCAAAAAATATGCACTGTAGGTGGGATTCACATAATCTTGTTGAGTACAAAAAAAAATTCATAATCTTGTGATATAAAAATGATTAATAATGTACACAGTTGGAACAAACATGTGACTCTTAACACTTGAACTGTTATATGATTCATAAACTAATAAACCAGTTTTCACCAAAACCTTGGGTTGCCCCACACTTTTTATTTGCCACTCACACCCTTCACGGATCCACCACATGTACAGATATACATATACACATACATGCGTGGTTCCACCACATGTACAAACTTATATATACACATACTACAGACTTGTACAGACTTGCATATCCATATGTACAAACAGCATGCAGCACTAAACAGCTACAGTCAGCCCTACATGGCTACAGTCAGCCCTATGGACAGGTATACACATATGTACACACATATAAGTAAGGTACATACAGTACAGTTTTCAAAGAATCTGTTATGGTCTAAGTAAGGTACATGCAGTACAGTTTTCAAAACATCTGTTATG
This sequence comes from Potamilus streckersoni, assembly GCA_016746295.1. Lineage (NCBI taxonomy): Eukaryota > Metazoa > Mollusca > Bivalvia > Unionida > Unionidae > Potamilus > Potamilus streckersoni. The sequence continues at coordinate 575,473 of JAEAOA010002344.1, read as the reverse complement.
GTCTAAGTAAGGTACATACAGTACAGTTTTCAGAATCTGTTATGGTCTAAGTAAGGTACTTGCAGTACACATGTACAGACATCACAAAACACTATGGACAGCTACACTCAGTCCTAAAGAGCCACAATAAAACCAAACTGGTCATAATAATGAGTTCTGAATTAATGGTTAGATATATGCCAATAAATTAAACTATAATAGCAACTTGTAATCATGTTCACAAAGTTTCAAATCTGCAGTAGCAAAGGCTTTCATTACCCAATATGGTAGTAAAGCGAGAATAAGCTTCACATATCAAATAAAATATAAATTTAATGCTTACCTATATGGCTGGAAAAAATAGTGAAGAATGTTCAATCCCTGACAAAATCCAAATGACCAGTGCATTAGTTTGAAATAGAATCAACCTTAAATCCACAGGAGAGTGAATAATGGGGTAAAATACTCATTCTTTTTGTGACTCGTCACATGTAGATTACGACGAGATACATGCTAGCACAGTCGCTTACCTGGAGAAAAAATTATTCACCCCAGGTAACGCTCGTATGCACAACAAATAATGGTCAAAAAGGGATCCAAGGCAAAACCAAGTTATTTCTTGCCTTATTCTGTAACACAAATACCTGATTTTAATGTTAACAAATGTCAAAATTAGATGTTAATAAATGTCTCACTTGGATGTTAACAAAATGTCTCAATAGAACGAAGTAATTATTGAATGTCAGAATTGAAGTAGAATGTTTATTTATTTATGTTGCATGTAAATGAATAACTTTCGCTATGCCCATGATCTTTTGTGGGTTAAAATGCATAAATAACTTTATTACCACGTTATCTCATAAATGCTGTATATGTTAATAGACATTAAAGTTTAAACAATTCTAAATTGATTACTTTTCAGTACATATAAAATATTTTTTATAATAGTTTACTATGAATGAAATAATTAAGAAGCCAGTGGTTCATTGGTGTGCATTCCTAGGCTATGACTAGAAGTGTGCGTACTAAAATCCAACGGTGAAATCTGCCTGAGTCTGCTACTGTGGTGTATTCCTTGGCAAGGCACTCAATTCCAAATGCCTCAGCACTAAATAAGCTGCATAGGGAATGTAAAATATCCAATTCTTTTTAATAAAAGCCAGTGTATAAAGAATTCTGTGTCAGATATTTTATTCTCTCAGTATTGACAATGTTCTCCACAATTTTGTACAGACATTCACAGGTCATGCAACAGAAGTTACCAGACTGATTCACATATCTCCTGGTTTAGAGACAGAAGAGTCAGAGACACAGTCCATAGAAAGTACATATTTCCTGTCAGCAGCAGCGAATGATAGATTAGTTAGTGCATGGTAAGCTGGAGGAAATCATGATAAAGAAAATTTTTGCAAATTTGGAAGAAATATAATAGTATTCCATTCCTCATCATAAGGTATTCATAATCACAGGCCATCAGCAAGCATCATTAAAGTACTTTTTTCTGATTAAAATGCTGTTAAATAACAAAAATGTCTGTTGCAAAGTTAGTTTATAGACTGGATAATTGGCCTGAAAGTATATTGTTGTAATTTAATCATGGCCTTGCTCTGCATAAAATCTGTGTAAGGTACATGCAGTACAGTTTTCAAAGAATCTGTTATGGTCTAAGTAAGGTACATGCAGTACAGTTTTCAAAGAATTTGTTATGGTCTAAGTAAAGGTACATGCAGTACAGTTTTCAAAAAATCTGTTATGGTCTAAGTAACGTACATACAGTACAGTTTTCAAAGAATCTGTTATGGTCTAAGTAAGGTACATGCAGTACAGTTTTCAAAAAATCTGTTATGGTCCAAGTAAGGTACATACAGTACAGTTTTCAAAGAATCTGTTATGGTCTAAGTAAGGTACTTGCAGTACAGTTTTCAGATAGTGTGCATAAGATCTATGTAAGGTACTTCTAAAACAATTTTTAGAGAATCTTCATAAGATCTATGTAAGTTATTTGTACAGTTTTCAGTGACAGCACAAGATCTATGTAAAGATCTATATAAGGTACTTGTAATACTTGTTAAACTTGTAATACAGTTTTCAGTGGCTGCAAAAGATCTATCTAATGTATTTGTAATATAGTTTTCCATGACTGCAAAAGATCTATGTGAAGAACAAGTAGTACCATTTTCAAAGGCTCCGCATAAGATCAATGTAATGTACTTCTAATATAGCTTAGTTGTGCACATGAACAGCCATGCCAGAATTTGTTGCAAGTATTTGGAATATAGGTAAAATTGTTGCATGCAGAAACAAAATTATATTTTAATTTGTCTGAAGCAATTTTATCTCATTTTATGAAATTTTTATGGAGATCATTTTTTTATGCTTTTGAAGAAACAAAAATGGGATGGATATTTCTCATCCAGAATTGGTTGCCAGTCATTTTATCTTCGGTGTGTGAAAACATTAAATCGTTGAAATTTGATCTGCTGTAAATACAGGTAAATTCAGCAGCAAAAGGTCACAGTAACTTTTGGGTACTGATTATGCAGTCTTCATTTGGGGTGGAGTAACAATCAGTGTCATTACATTTTTGTGAAGATATAAAAAAATTATTTGTAAACGCAGTTAGACCTGTCTTAAATCATGTCGGTATTAAACAATCATTTATCCTAAACAGTCATATTCTTATAATACCAGCAACTTCATTGAAAAGTAATGAGCCTTTATTAAGCAGTCAACTGTCTTTTTATCTTTCTCAGAGTTTACTGTTTAACCAGGTCGGACTAGATAATATTTCATTTAGTATACATATTTATTTTCAGGCAAATTAATACTGAGTCAAAGGACAAGAACGCCATAGCTTCCTTTTCATTGCCAAATGAACCAGTGATGTTGGATGTCTTAAAGCCAACCAGCAAAGACAGGGTATGAAAAGTTTGAAAATTAAAAATTGCAGGAGACATCTCTTCATGAGTACTCATTTTTTACTCAGTATAACATCTACTTTACAAATATTTTTTTGGTAAATATCATGATTAAAAGAACACACCAGTCAGTAATGTTATAAAATATCTCACAATCATTTGTGTGCATAAAATTGGAATAATTAGCTTTATATTGGGAGCTCTCCTCTCTGAAGGTGCACTCTTATCTCCCAGTATGGTAGCACTACAAAAAAGCCCATTTTACATCCTTCTGTGATGGAAACTGTGGAAACAAAACCACGGGTATACTGGGTTGTAGGTTTGAACAAAAATGTGATGTTCTGTATGGATTTTTGGAAGTTGCTTACTTTTATGGGCATTTGCTTAGATTGAGATATGAACATGAAAATGGACAGTTTATTAAAAGTCATTTTGACAAAGAAGATGGGTGGGTGTATTAAAGCATGTTTGTTAAAACAACAGATTTGAACATATTTAAAATTCCCTCATAATTTCGAACAATGTTCCTTTAAAAAGAAATTGTGGCCTTTGCCATACGGAAAAAATCAATAGCCCAAAATTATTTTTTTTTTAATCTCAAGCTCCTGGGCAATAGATTTTGTTTCCCATGAAGTAGTTATTACATTGGTTAAATAACTACTGACAGGTTTCTTCTCATATGATAGAGTATGCAAATGATACCTTTTCTACATTTTTTTTTCCAGCCTCTTATGTTACTTGTTGTGACGAGATGTGGACTAGTCCACATATTTGAAACGACTCTGAATGGGTAAGTAATAAACTGGATATTGATTATAGTGATTTTCTAGATAATAAATGGAGTAGCATATTTTTTTTCCAATTTTTGGATGCAAAGGGAGGGAGTTATTTATTTGTATTGGCATATCTTGTCAGTATGAAAGACTGTTGTGTTAGAAATCACACCAATATTAAGATGTACCAAAGGTATAAATTTAAGGAGAATGATAAAAACTCGAAAACATTTAAACATACAAATGATGCCAAAAATTGAAAAAGTGGACATTTGTTACATTTTATAAATGAGCAGATTTTCTAACCAGAAATTCTGAATACATATAAATTCAGTGTATGTGTGTGTATGTGTGTATATATATATATATATATATATATATGTTTAAATTAATGGTTAATATTTTTAAACCATAAGTAATCCAAGTTACTGTGTTAAATATTTTTCATAGATAAGCTGTATGATTAACAAATATTCATAATGGATTTGGTTTCCCTATTTTCCTGGGAAAGCAAATATTCAAAAGAATTTATTTATCACAAAATTTTGAATTGGGTGTTTGGTGAGTGTAGAGACCCCACAAAATTGTATCCCTGCAAACTAATCAGTTTACTATAAAGATAAATTTTAATTTAAATTTAATATTTATAATTTTATCATAGAATTGTGTTATGTAGATTTAATTTTTATTTTAGTTGGTTTTTTTCCCATGTTAATGGGATACATATAATTGTATTTTGGACTTGACCTTGTTCAAAATCAAGTTCACTGTGTTCCTGACTAGAGATGCTGCTGGTGTTTTTATTTTGTAAGCAAATAATATTATATAGTTAATATATCCCTACGAGTAGGGGTGAAATATTCAGATAATTATCAGTAGAGGTAAATATATTTGGGTTTGATTCTTGGAATTGCCCCATAAAAATACCTGTATTTACCACATCCTGTATTACATAAGAGATTACATCTTGTAGACAACTTGGAATATTCTAAAATGAAGAATCATATTTCCAGAAAGTGCAGATTGGGACATATGTCAAGTAGAGGGCTGTATAATCTTTTTTTCTTAGCAATTATCCATTCTTTCTTTAACAATTTTATGCAGAATCTGTTTTATGTTCAGTATTTGTTTTGGGATTTATTTATATATTCAAATATTCACTTCAGATAGATGTGCTCAGAAACAGTCTTGTATAGAGACATTAACAATAAATTATAGTGAATTCAAATAAGGCCATTTTGGATAATATTGTGATTAATTGGAAAATTTGGCACATCATCCTGCTTCAGGCCACAGGTACATTAGTACATTCAAGACTATAGGCATATAAACACCTTCATTGCTGGATCTTGTTTTGAACACCACAGAATTCAATTTGAACTTGATTCACAGACTTTTTTGAAAATGTTTGGTAAGTGGTAACATACATGTACTTTTCCACCTGCCTACATCTTAAGCTAACTTCAGTGATAAAGTCCATGTACTTGTCCATTTGCCACATCCTAAGTTAACCTTAATGTTGACAGTTTTTACCTTAATTTTGCTGCCTTTATCCACCTACTTGTGATTTAGTTGTGGGCTTGATATACAAGCCATTGCCAAGTACTTGTTTATCTTTATGAAAATTTGAACTCGAAAATTAATTGTATTAAAGTCTTGTCCAGATAAAGAGTTTAAGTGACTGTGTATGTAGTAAAATAGTAACAAAGTGCCCCTTGATTGTACTCTTAATATTGTCTACCATAGTAAAATTAGAAACAAAGTTCCTCTTGGCTATACTCTTAATATTGTCTACGATAGTAAAATAGTAACAAAGTGCCCCTTGATTGTACTCTTAAGGTTGTCTACGATAGTAAAATAGCAACAAAGTGCCCCTTGATTGTACTCTTAAGGTTGTCTGTCATAATAAAATAGAAACAAATTGGCTCTCTCGGCTGTATTCTTATGGTTGTCCAAAATGCTTCTTGGCTGTACTCTTTAAGTTTTTCCACTGTAGTAAAATAGCAACAAATTGCCTCATAGCTGTAATCTTAAGAATGTCCAGATTGCCTCTGGGCTGTACTCTTAAGGTTGTCCAAATTGACTCTGGGCTGTACTCTTAAGGTTGTCCAAATTGACTCTGGGCTGTACTCTTAAGGTTGTCCAAATTGACTCTGGGCTGTACTCTTAAGGTTGTCCAAATTGACTCATGGCAATACTTTTAATGTCCAAATTGTCTCTGGGCTGTACTCTTAAGGTTGTCCAAATTGACTCATGGCAGTACTTTTAATGTTGTCCAAATTGCCTCTGGGCTGTACTCTTAAGGCTGTCCAAATTGACTCATGGCTATACTCTTAAGGTTGTCCAAACTAACTCATGGCTGTACTCTTAAGGTTGTCCAAATTGCCTCTTGTCTGTGCTCTTAAGGCTGTCTAAAGTGACTCATGGCTGTACTCTTAAGGTTGTCCAAATTGTCTCTTGTCTGTGCTCTTAAGGCTGTCTAAATTGACTCATGGCTGTACTCTTAAGGTTGTCCAAATTGACTTGTGGCTGTACTCTTAAGGTTGTCCAAATTGACTCGTGGCTGTACTCTTAAGGTTGTCCAAATGGACTCATTGCTGGCTGTACTCTTAAAGGTTGTCCATTGTTGCAAAACTAATGTCTACTCAATGATGTGTCATCACTGTTAGCAACCGTAGCTCTAGTTAGAGGAATTTGAAATATTTCATTCAAAACAAGTGTGTATTTTATCTGGCCATTTGGTCAATCATCCTTGCCCGCTTTTGGAGGTATCTCACAACATACCTGTAAGTTTCTTTTTCACAGGAAATGTACTCAGGCTAGTTAGGCCATCATACACCTGTTCAACAGACTTTCCTGATTGTCCTCTCTGCTGTCATCTTTCTGTTCAAGGTTGCCAATTAGACTGTACTAATAGTCACTGGAGCTGTAGCAGTATACTAACAGTTTTGTATTACAATCAGTTCCATCATCAGGTGGGGATCCCCTTTCTGAGTATATTTCAGCACTATTACTACTACTAATAATAATATACAATTATGGGTTTGTGCACATGCACTAATGAATTTCTACCAGGGCACAAATGTCCTGAACTTTTGACAACTAACATGACTTTACAATGTCTTGTTGGCTGTATAGTTCAGGTAAAGTAACATCATCTTTCTGAAGCAGGGAAGACGATATATGGTTTTTCCTGTTCAAGAAGATGGGACAAGCCAATGTCATAAATAGTGTCCCTTACTTTCATTTATAGTCTTGTAAATTGGATTTACAGTTACATACAGAAATAGTTTTGGTCATGGCATTGTATTACATATTGGTGTAGAAATAGTTTTAGTCATAACAATGTATTACATATTGGTGTCAATAGTTTTAGTCATAGCAATGTATTACATATTGGTGTCAATAGTTTTAGTCATAACAATGTATTACATATTGGTGTCTATAGTTTTAGTCATAGCAATGTATTACATATTGGTGTCAAAATAGTTTTGGTCATGGCATTGTATTACACATTGGTGTCAAAATAGTTTTGGTCATAGCAATGTATTACATATTAGTGTCAAAATAGTTTTGGTCATGGCATTGTATTACATATTTGGTGTCAAAATAGTTTTAGTCATAGCAATGTATTACATATTTGGTGTCATAATAGTTTTAGTCATGGCATTGTATTGGTGTCAAAATAGTTTTAGTCATAGCAATGTATTACATATTGGTGTCAAAATAGTTTTAGTCATAGCAATGTATTACATATTGGTGTCAAAATAGTTTTAGTCATAGCAATGTATTACATATTGGTGTCAAAATAGTTTTAGTCAAAGCAATGTATTACATATTGGTGTCAAAATAGTTTTAGTCATAGCAATGTATTACATATTGGTGTCAAAATAGTTTTAGTCATAGCAATGTATTACATATTGGTGTCAAAATAGTTTTAGTCATAGCAATGTATTACATATTGGTGTCAAAATAGTTTTAGTCATAGCAATGTATTACATATTGGTGTCAAAATAGTTTTAATCATATCAATGTATTACATATTGGTGTCAAAATAGTTTTAGTCATAGCAATGTATTACATATTGGTGTCAAAATAGTTTTAGTCATAGCAATGTATTACATATTGGTGTCAAAATAGTTTGTCATAGCAATGTATTACATATTGGTGTCATAATAGTTTTAGTCATAGCAGTGTATTACATATTGGTGTCAAAATAGTTTTAGTCATAGCAATGTATTACATTGGTGTCAAAATAGTTTTGGTCATAGCAATGTATTACATATTGGTGTCTATAGTTTTAGTCATAGCAATGTATTGCATATTGGTGTCAAAATAGTTTTGGTCATGGCATTATATTACATATTGGTGTCAAAATAGTTTTAGTCATAGCAATGTATTACATATTGGTGTCATAATAGTTTTGGTCATAGCAATGTATTACATATTGGTGTCAAAATAGTTTTAATCATAGCAATGTATTACATATTGGTGTCAAAATAGTTTTAGTCATAGCAATGTATTACATATTGGTGTCAAAATAGTTTTAGTCATAGCAATGTATTACATATTGGTGTCAAAATAGTTTTGGTCATAGCAATGTATTACATATTGGTGTCTATAGTTTTAGTCATAGCAATGTATTGCATATTGGTGTCAAAATAGTTTTGGTCATGGCATTATATTACATATTGGTGTCAAAATAGTTTTAGTCATAGCAATGTATTACATATTGGTGTCATAATAGTTTTGGTCATTGCAATGTATTACATATTGGTGTCAAAATAGTTTTAGTCATAGCAATGTATTACATATTGGTAAGAGATCACATTCTAGTTACTCCTATTATTTTACAATATGATGAGAAAAATATTTGGCATCTATGATTTTTTAACTGTATCTTCCTGCTCTTTCAAGTTTGAGTACTCCGTTCACCAACGTATGAAACTTGTTGACAAAAATAAGTAAAATTGACTTCATTTCCCCAAACAATTTGTATTTGTGCCAGAAATAAACCTTATGTGAAATTCATATATTGTGTTCTATATGAAAGCTTGTACAAAATTTGTATTGAAAATATAAAATAATTGTTATCTTGGTTCACTACTTAATCACACAGGGTGAAAAAGAATGTATGCATCTCATACCCTGGCTGCCGTAAATACTTTGGAGTCAATTAAACCTTGGAACCATGCTGTTCTTATTGGAAGGGGACGGATGTTGTTTTTTTTTTGTCTTTCTTTTAACTCATGCTAACTTATTAAATAATATGAATGGTCTAAAAACTGCTCAAACCTCTTACCTTAATTTCTATCTTCCTCCAAACATTGAAGATATCAATGCATGTATGTATGTATGTATGTACATGTGTGAGTGAGATTTATGCATTACTGTATATAAACAATTTCCGACATTTTCACACCTGAAAATATTTATTTCTCTTCTTGCAGGAAATTAAAGAAACCAGTACAGCCCAAAGTTACAATTCAGGTTGCAACTTCTGGATCTAAATTGGAGATTCCCAAACCAATCCCGATTTTAGCTGCTCTTGTCTGTGATGAAGTTGATAAAAATATCCTGCTTGTGCATGGCAATTTTTTGAAACCAACTTTAGAAAAAATTGTAAGTTGACTGATATGGTACAAATGAAAAATCTGTTACTAAAGCAGGTTGAATGATATTGCTTATTCAGCATTTCAAAAATGAAATAAAATAATATGTTGGTTAAAGATGATTTAGTATCAAATCAGGTTTCGTGACTTCTAGGCCGAGACAATGCAACTTTCTCCACAAATGACAGCATTAAAGAGGGTGTCCGATATATATAAAAAAAAGATGCCTATTTTACACAAAAATAGATTTCTGCTTGTATCTTTTACTTTCCCCCATATAAGCATTGTGACACATCTCGGCCTATCGTGCACTCAATCCCAGGCCGAGTCATACCAAAGATGGTACTAACAACTGCCTTACTCGGTGCTCAGCATTAAGATGTTAGTGTTAGGACTGGTTGGTCTGGTGTCAGGATAATGTGACTGGGTGGGACATCATTCTACATGTCTGCGGCCTGATGCCCCAGTACTAGACATCACTAGAAACTGCCATACTGCAGACATTGTAGCTATATGACTGAAAATTTTTAACATTAATTATCCTTCATTAGATATTTGTCTACTATGTGCTGATAATTTTCTTAAATCAGATCCCAATCTCAGTCGATCATGTGGACTGTAATTATCCTACATCAGATCTTAATCTACTCTGCACTGTAATTATCCTACATCAGATCTTAATCTACTCTGCACTGTAATTATCCTACATCAGATCTTAATCTACTCTGCACTGTAATTATCCTACATCAGATCTTAATCTACTCTGCACTGTAATTATCTTATTATACTACATCAGATCTCAGTTTACCATGAGCACTGTTGGATGCTTGTAATGGACACAAATAATTAGCCAAACAGAATAGCCTTGCACACTGTTGGATGCATTAATTCATATTATGTCTATTGCAGAAGTATGTCAGTTCAAATCCTAATGTTTGCCTTGTGCGTGATGACCCATCCATTCTTATAGTGAGAAATGAGGCCAGCATCTCAAAGGTACTGTACCAATTGTTGTATTTTTATACATGTAATAATAACTTTTACCATACTTTTATATATTATTTATATATATATATATATATATATATATAGAGAGAGAGAGAGAGAGAGAGAGAGAGAGAGAGAGAGAGAGAGAGATAGAGAGAGACACACACACATCATTGCCTGGTAGAAACAATGCAGAAATGTGCAAATTCATGACTGAAAATCTTCACATTGAACAATTGGAAATAGTTTACTAATTTTTTTTCTTTCAGTATTCATGCATAGTGCAGATGCAAAAAATTCAGATAGTGTTATTGTCAATGCAAAAGATATGCTTGGGATAGCTTTTACCCCAACTTTATAGTTATTTATAGCAGACTGGAACTTATTTGAAAAATATTGTTTTTATTCTACATTTAATTCCACATCCTGGTTTTTTCAGCTCTTGTTGCTAAGTAACCACTTACAAATTAACTTTCTATTTGTATCACATGCTCATGTTTTCTCTCAATATGAGAGCTGTCTCTTAGTTTGGCATGGGGTCAAGAGGTTAAGAATCATGAGGGAACACATTTTTGTATGTTTGATTTTTATAAGTATTTTCATCACTCATATTTCCTAAAGCCTTTTACCAATTCACTTCATGATATCATTAGATACACCCCATTTGCATAGCTTCCAACCCTCACAATTTTGGCATGAATTTCATTACTTTTTCAGTGATTCACAGATTCATGTTGCATGCAGAAAATCTTGAATTCCCCAATTTTCGATTATTTTAAATCTTTATTAAAATAACCAATTTCCGTTAAGTGCTAGTCATGATAATCGGCCGTTGCGGAAACGGTCTGGTATTGCTGATCGCGATTTTAGTACAACTATAGCCAATTGATACAGTTGGCCCAGTAGCAAGCATTTTAGCGTATTTTAATCTATATGTATAAGAGTAGTTCTACGAATGCTTTCAAGAGTAACTGGGGCCCAACTGGAATTTTGCTCTGCATGCTCCAACACTGACTTAAATTACCATTCAGCATTGATATTGAAAATGCCTTCACCACCAACAAATAAGTTAAGTTTGGAATATACCAAAAATGGCCATTCATTCTTCCATCATACACTGACATGTAGGTTGTGAGATTTGTGTAGCAACATGACTAGGAATGCAATGGCCAGATCCAGGTCAAATTGCAGCACCGATGTACTGTTGACCCGTGTCAGCAGATTAAAGATATAACAAATGCTGTGCTCATAATTTCTGAGAAAATAAATCATTTCTATCAATTTCATGCAGGTATATCTTGAAAAGTTCAAGTTTGCTAGGCCTGCTCGTAAGTGGATACCATATGTCAACACCAAATGTCAGCAAATTCCAACTTTTAGACAGTTCATAAATGTCAAAATTCACCAGTTTTTTCCCTATTTTCACTAGTTGTGAGCCTCGAAGGATGGCAACTATACATTTGGTTCTAACACTCCTACCCCTGGGTTCAGCCCATGTGATGGTGGGATCAAGAATATGTTTGGGAGATGTTTTTGGTTTTGCTCAGTAACTTCCATGTTCCAGACAAAGTTTATAGGCAGTTTGATATTTATGAGCTGCTTGACACTGCTTGTTTGTTCCTTGGCTGGTTTTGGAAAGTTATCTCCTGCCTTAATGAATTTTTGAATTTTTTTTTTATTCATGCTTAATTTATTAAGCCACATATTTTTATTACTTTTGTCTTTATGATGTTACATTTATTGAGTAAATGGTTACATAATAGGTGAAGACACCTGAAGTTTCAAAGAACATGACGGTATTAGTTCCAGGCTACATGGCTCCTAGTGCTCCATCACAAGATGAACGGCAAAGGCGAAAGCGGAAACCATCAGTTGGAGAGGTCAGTTGTGATCTTTAGTCTTTCTGTATTTCTGTTAGATTCTCTTTCACTGCCTTCAGCTGTCATTTTCCTGACTGCCTCATTCAAAACAATATCTGCACATGCCATAAGAAATGCACACCCCATTTAAGTCAGTGCTTGCATAAAATGTGGCTACTTACTTAGTTCTAGTATGCTTTGTGTTTTGTTTTTTTTTGTTTTGTGGCACTGCTTCATGCTGAGGGAAGTGAAGTAAAGCCAATATACACTGTGTACTGGTGAAAATCAAACCTTCTAGCCTTAGAAATCAAACTGTTCATATGCCCATGACTTCAACCACAAAGTTACATCCTCATGAAACGAAATTGGCTGCTCAAACCCATTTCAAATAACACAATTTTCTTGGATCCTACCATGATGTATACACTTAATTTTGTTGGTTAAATCTGTCTAACAAATGAATCTTGCATTTCACATTGGGATAGTGAACAGCCCTCAGGAGTGGAGAGGGAGATAACTTGCAATATGTACACATGACTGGGACACGTTCATGACATAGTGCATTTGTGCATTTATGCATTTATAATGAACTTCAGTGTCATTCAGTTAACCCATGTATAATTTTTTTAAATGTAGAAAACACTAATACCACACCTATGCTTGAATAAAGGCTGTCATGGATATAATTATGGATACAATTTTCTTTTTTTTAAATTTGTTTGATTGGAAGAAAATACTATTCTTTAGTGACTGGAGAACTTACCTACCAGTTATGTCATGCAACATGATACAGCTGGTGTTAGACTCATGTCCGTGATTTTTTTTTTTTTTTTACTATTACTACTTAATTTGTCAGTGATGGGGTATTTTTGGAAGGAGCAGATAATGTGTTGCCCTACTAGATGGTAAAATTTTAAAAACGCAGATTACAAGGGCCTTTCTTGATGATTCTTATTTAGAATGGTATACTTGTCCCATAAAAATCTATAAGTCTCAGATCTATTGTTTGCATAGGGTTTAAATTTTTTTTAAAAATTCCCCATGATTTCTTATTATTTTTTTTTTAAAGCTTCATATTATCTGAGGTATTATAAAAAAAGTTTCAACTCCTTTTCTTTGGTGTACAATTGATAGATGTAATTTAGGTTATGGAGTATTCAGTTTGGTCTTACCTTAAATGTCTTTCTCTACCAACCCAGTTCTTACAGAAATGATACTTAAAATATTAACTAGACTCATAGAAAGAAATTTACAAAAATGAAATTGTTGCAGTAAAATCCCAATACTGGCTAGTCTGTATTTGATTTGATTATGGATTTCATTGGAGTTTGTCAAACTTTTACTGCAGCAAAGCATGTGCATGATCAAGCAGTTGATTACAATATCTGACACTGGCATCCAAAAAACAATAAATTTTTAACATGATAGAAACAAACAGAAAATAAAAAAAGAAATATTCAGATAAGCATGGGCAAGATGATAGCGACTATCACAAAATAATAAAAAGGACTATTCAGACGAGCATGGGCAACAAGTCAGTTATGTTTATAGTGTTGATTTGGGTATGTCTGATGGTTGAGGATATGCCATTGCTATGTCAATTTTTAATATAAAAAAAGCCAAATGGAGCACATCAAGCTTCGAGATGGCAAGAAGCCATGGAGCTTCATGGAGTTTGGAACTGAAGTTTGTGAAACTGTACTGGAAGTAATTTAAATCCATGTCTACTTTACAATCTCTTTTTGTTGACCATTTGTTTATCATTGCTGCATCAATCGAAAATCAAACTATTTGACATTTTAAATCCATTCTTTCCAACTTGATAATGCAGTACATGATAATTTATTTTGCTTTACTAAAAATTAGTGTCTGCCTTACTGAGGTTTTCCAAAAGGGTGTCTGCCTTACTGAGGTTTTCCTAAAAATTGATAACATACTTTTTTTATATATATATTTTATAATCCATTGTTGCACTTCAGAATCTGGTGTTTTCAAATCAATTTTTTTTTCCCTATTTTAGTAACTACTAAAAAGCATTTGATATGTTCAGGTTCATTTTTCAAACACATTGGAGCAGCCATTTTATTAGCAAACAAATATTTTACATAATTACCCGATGTAAAGAGATTTAGTTAACATTAAATGAAAGTAGCTTAGAGGTATGCCAGCATTCTCTGCTTTATGCAGGCAGCTTTACCTTATGCTGGCCCCTCTGTTAGAAGTATATAATAATCATAGAATCATAATCATAGAATGTTACCTGATGAGGGTGGAGGCACATCTGGAATTTTAAAACTAAAATAATGGGGGGGTCCTTTTTTAGGGATACAGTGGTATAAAAAAAACTAGGCATGTATCACATTTTTTAAATAAAGGTCAATAGATCAAGTATAAAACATGCTTTAATGTATAAAGCTGTGTATAAGACTCTTATTATAGATGTAGGGGTTTTTTTTAAGAAATTTTATACAAGTCATAATTTTACTTACACATTAAGTTGTGAAACTAGTATTGAAATATTGTGGAAGTTGAAAAAATATTTGTCTGGAAATTTTCTGATTGTTGTGGGAAAGAAATTCTAATATTCTAATTCTTCTGATGTTTGTATTGTCTTCAGCAAATGAAATCAAGAACAGATAGTTACACATTATGATTTGTATCAATAAAACGGTAGTATAGGTGAGCACACTATAAAAATCATAACAAAATGAGATTTATCACATGACATGCCATATAGACCTTTTCCATAAAACTAAAGTAGATGAAATGATACTACAGTGCATTCAATACATTGATCAATTGTTATGTTTTGATCTCAATTGTTACATCATGTTGTGGCATAGTTTTTAACATCATGCTGTGATATGTTATGACATCAGTTGCTACATATGATCTAAATATAATTTTATAACACAAAATATTATATGGCTCCATCATTCAAGACAAGACAACAGTTATATGATAAAAAAAAGTATTTCAACCAAAGTCCAAGACATTTGTTTATCAGAAACCCCATAATTTGGGGGGGGGAGCTGTGATTGCCCCATCAATTTTGGTCTTGACTCTATGTGAGAACCAAATTACTTTAAATCTTTTGAAGGTTCAAATACTGAAATATGGCTTTTGGTTCTAAACTGTAGCACCTGTGAAGTAAAGCTAAAGCTCTGCTGGTCAAATTAGGCAAATATATTTTGCAGACACTTGTACTTTGAAGGCTCTATTAAATAGTAAAATAGGGTATCCATTTGAAAAATGTTTATTGTTAAGAATTGAACTTAATTCTACACAAGAGTGTTCAAATTTGTACACTTTTTAAAGAAAAAGGCCTGCTATTGTGGGCCATTACAATAATATTCACCATTACCTATTTATACACTTTTTAAAAAAAAGCCTTCTTTGGGAGGCTCTTATAATATTGTCACTCTTGTCTAAAGCAGACCAGTTAACAAATAAGATTTGTTTTTCAAAGTGATAATAAATAATTGTAAAAATTTTCTTGTCAGTGACAACAAACATCTTTATAATTATGACAGTACTAGTATGCTTATGTGTATTTAGCAATGGTTGTGAATATGGTTGTGTTTTTTGTGCAGATGTCTATGGAGGAGAGGCTGAGTGTAATCACATTAGACCATCCATCAGATCAAAAGAGAGCTGGAAAAGAACCACCAAAGGCAGACACACTGGCACGGCTTCTTACACAGGGTCTACAGAGTCAAGACAAGAAGATTTTAAATGTTAGCTAGTCTCAACTTTAATAAATAAGTAATGCCTCATATAGTTTATTGTATTCTGTCAACAGGTTATGAAGTAATGTCACATTACCAGTCTTTAAGCTAAAGTGTGATCTTAATGAAAAGCTCTGATTGAGTACATTGTGAAATAAGTTAGGAATGAGGTTCATCATTGGCATCCTTTCTTCACCCATGGCTGTCTGTTACATATTTTGAGAAAGTACATCAAAATTAAATGAGCTCTTGCACATCATTAAACATGCCTTTCCATACAACGACGGCTTCTACGAGACAAGTGTACGCTTTTCCGTAGCCAGGCATGCACTTTCCTAACAGTGGTATTGTTCTATTTTTAGTAGCTACCCTATTTCCAAGAAACTTGATGGATTCTACTTACAAACTGTAACCTAGGTTTTTATTTATAGCAGCTCAGTTGTATGGCTTAGGAGATAAGAGACTGGTTTTCTAATATGTAATCTTTGTTTGCAGATTATTTGTTCTATTTCATATCTGGTACAGAACCAGTGTGTAGGTATTTGGCACGAAAAGTCAAGTCAGATTTATTTTAGTCTATGATTGTGTTAGGAGGAAAAATATTTTTCATATAGTTTCACAGATGGATTAGATAAAGACGAGGTGAATGTAAGAATTACATAATACAGCATTCCATTCTAAGGCAAATTCAAAGCCCATTGCAGGCTGTGTGAAAAGTATTTTACTATTGGTCTTAAAAACTAAAGAAACCTTGAATTAACTGGTTTAACTCCAGTAATAAGGTAACTTCTTTTTTTACAGCACAGCTCAATTGTGCATACAAAGTTTATAAATGCAAAGGCGTTTTTTTACTGAGTTCTTATTAGAACACGTACTTCCCCTAGCTGTAGAAGACTATGTTGGTGCTTTGTTCAAACGGATGTTTCTCGATTCCAAAATTGTCAAAAATATGCATACATGTGCAAGAAGAAAATCATCTCATATTGTCAGGTATTTAGAAGATACTGAATCACTCAAAATTGCAGAGGCCATGAAGATTGGGCTGTTTGGTAATGCCTCAGAGAGGAATAGTGATTATGATGACAAAAGTCAGAGTGCTCTTTTTTCATTACCAGAACAAACAGTAGATTATACTGGGGAAAAAAAATTTTGATTTGCTTGATAATGCTTTGAATGAACATAAGCTGGCAGAACTGTATGGGGTTTTCGGCTGATAAAGCATCAGTAATGACTGGAATCCATAAAGGAGTTGCATTCTATATTTTGAAAAAATGTCTCAATCATTGTACATATCAGGTTGTCCCTGTCATATGATGCACCTTGCTGCAGGCAAGGCTGCCAATAAATTAGAAGGAGAATGTCTGAAGTATCAAGTTGGCATTCTACCTGACAATGTACTTCCTGTGGACAGAGTTGATTTGCAATGTTATTGATATTAAAAGGCTAAATGGATAATTAAATCATTTTGTACATGTGGATTACTATTTTAGTCTACTTGAATTACACTTTATCCTTGCCAGTGGTTGGCATGTATGTCTTTCATTGGCCAATAAGTTTGGAAGTTAGTTTCAATTGACTCGTTCAGTTAGCGTGAAAGATCATCCTGGGATATTTACTTTCCAATGAAGTTTACTTTGTGCAATGATTGGCAAACAGCTTTATGCATATTCATTAGACGGGAAGAAAGTTTTATTGTTGGGCATCGTGTTGTGAAGTTTTACGGATTATTGCCTGTGACTTTTGATGATGAATAAGTCTTTTTCTTTGGTTTGCCCATGAGAGAAAGCTGTGGAATAGACCTCATTTCTATGTATAAGTGGCATATTCTGCCTGTGAGAGAAAGCTGTGGAATAGACCTCATTTCCATGTATATGTGGCATAGTCTGCCTGTGAGAGAAAGCTGTGGAATAGACCTCATTTCTATGTATAAGTGGCATATTCTGCCTGTGAGAGAAAGCTGTGGAATAGACCTCATTTCTGGAATAGACCTCATTTCCATGTATAAGTGGCATATTCTGCCTGTGAGAGAAAGCTGTGGAATAGACCTCATTTCCTTGTATATGTGGCATAGTCTGCCTGTGAGAGAAAGCTGTGGAATAGACCTCATTTCCATGTATATGTGGCATATTCTGCCTGTGAGAGAAAGCTGTGGAATAGACCTCATTTCCATGTATATGTGGCATATTCTGTTGACAAATAAGACATTTTTAGTGGATATACTAATTGCAAAAGAAGTTTTGAGTTTAATAATACCACATAATCATTTGGAAGTACTCTTATCACTTATACCTTACTTTTCAGCATGTTTTACAACATACTGATGAGAAGATGATAAGAAACACAGTCAGGAGGTTACCTGTCCAGGCCATAATACCTCTCACAAAAGAACTGTCAAACAGGATGCAGGGACATGCACAAGTGTAAGTCAAACTTTCTTAAATTGATTTCAGTTATTTTAGTTCATAATTGTTGTGAAGTAATAGCTCATGTTTTTTGAGACAAAGATATTTCTTTGGGACCGTCATTTATTATAAACCAGAATTAGGACACATAATGATAAATATAATTAAAACAAGATATTGAACCGTACAATTTTGGACTGGACGTCTTAAGATGGAATCTCATAAAATGAATGCACAAAGACATTTATGGACAAGACATTTGTTTCTTTTCTTTTTTGGGGGGGGGATTGAATGAAATGCAGATATGCTGCCAGGGCATATGAGGGTGCAAATGATACAAAATATTTACAAATTTGAAACAGTGATGTGTGAGAAATGCCATAAATAGTTCAGAATTGAGCATAAAGAAGTACTCTGAACAGTATAGAATTATTGTTGAGTTACTAAGTTGAAAAAAGAATGTTTCCTAAAGTAAGATGTAGGTTGCTGTAAAATTATGTTGGAAATCTTGCTGAATATTTCCAACAGGAAGATGTATCTTTCTGCAATTGATGCCCCTTTTATGTTCATCTGCATTTACACAAACTTTAGTAAATTGACAAGAATATACACATTACTTTTCAACTTCAAACTTGTGGTGAATGGCAGAATGAAGAAAACAAAAGGTAGTATTGGATTTTTTTGCAAAATTGTGTTAAATGCCTTATTAGATTAACTTTTTTTTAAAAAAAAATTTGAAGTAGAGTTTCAAAATTCATGTCTTTCATGATGCAAATGGTTACAGCACAACAGAAAGACAGAAGGTATTTTGTACAATATTTGCAGAAGTTCTGGTAATAAAAATAATCCTTTTACGGCAGAAATTGTTTGTTTGATGATAAGAACATTGACATGTCACAAGATCACTTGTAGGCATTTAATATTAATTTATAAAAGTCTGATTTTGAATCTGTTTCCTCCAATGTTTAAAAGAATTAATTCAAAATATCTAATGTAGTTGCATGTATAATGAGGATGCACTTTACTGCCTTTGAAAATGTGAAGATTTCAGAGTGCCTTTCCTGTTGAAATTGCAGTGAATAAACTTATGATGCACCTTTGTCTTTTAATGTTGGTTACTATGAGACCAGTGAGTTGTAAAGCTAAAAAAGCAATTTGTACCAGCCATTGCTGAGGTTTCATAGGCAGACAAAAAGCGAAATATCTAACAATAGTGTTGGCTGAAAAAGTAACTTTTCTAAGAAGATGAAGTAATCAAGGCATATTGCTGTTTCAGTAAATCGTTTTAAAAGCATGTTGTCCAGCTTATCTAAACATTTGTACATGATATTGAATTACACTTTAATGAAAACTGCTCCTATTACATAAAATCCTGACAGCATCTTTGCTTTAGCACTGGTGTCTACACACCTAAAAGTTCTTGTATATCAACATGTTTTCTTCTGTTGTCCTAGGCAACAATTTTTAATGACTTATATATCACTTATTCCAATGGAGTGGAAAGATTTTGTACATTCACAATAATCAGATCAATTTTTTATGTTTAGATCGTGTTTTGCATGTTAAATAGATACGTTTGTAACCGTAATTGTGAAACAGATTCTTCTTCATGATAGCAAGGCCATTATAGTGCATGTAGATTGACTCGAGTTTTAACAGCGTTAGAATCCGGTGCATGATAGCAAGGCCATTATAGTGCATGTAGATTGACTCAAGTTTTAACAGTGTTAGATTCTGGTGCATGTAAAGCAGTGTTAGAATTCGGTACGTGATAGCAAGGCCATTATAGTGCATGTAGATTGACTCAAGTTTTAACAGTGTTAGAATCCGGTACATGATAGCAAGGCCATTATAGTTCATGTAGATTGATTCGAGTTTTAACTGTGATAAAATCTGGTATATGATAGCAAGGCCATTATAGTGCATGTAGATTGACTTAAGTTTTAACAGTGTTAAAATCTGTAAAATGCAAAGCAGTGTTAGAATTCAGTACATGATAGCAAGGCCATTTTTGTGCATGTAGAGTGACCCGAGTTTTAACAGTGTTAGAATCTGGTAAATGCAAAGCAGTGTTAGAATCCAGTGCATGATAGCAAGGCCATTATAGTGCATGTAGATTGACTCAAGTTTTAACCGTGTTAGAATCTGTTACATGATAGCAAGGCCATTATAGTGCATGTAGATTGACTCGAGTTTTAACCGTGTTAGAATCCGTTACATGATAGCAAGGCCAGTATAGTGCATGTAGATTGACTCGAGTTTTAACAGTGTTAGAATCCATAGCAAGGCCATTATAGTGCATGTAGATTGACTCGAGTTTTAACCGTGTTAGAATCCGTTACATGATAGCAAGGCCATTATAGTGCATGTAGATTGACTTGAGTTTTAACAGTGTTAGAATCTGGTACATGCAAAGCAGTGTTAGATTCCTGTACAAGATAGCAAGGCCATTATATTGCATGTAGAGTGACTCGAGTTTTAACAGTGTTAGAATCCAGTGCATGCAAAGCTTGCAAAAAACATTTTGTAAATTGTACTTTCAAAACATCATAAAAGTGTTTTAAAATATATGCATTGGATATAAGATTTTTTTCTGTTATTTTAGAGGTCATACACAGGTCAAATGGCTGAAGATGGTGTTAACAGTCCATACATCATACCTAATGACAGTAAGTGTCCCAATACCTGTAAATGTTATGCCCATGTTATAATACCCAGCGCTGCCAGCTCTCTGGTTTTTTCCATATTTGTCCTGTATTTTGGACCTAAATATGAGAATACATTTTTGGTTAAAAACACATTTTTTTCAAAAACAAAACATTTTTAAATTCCGTGCAAATTTCCTTTTTGACCATGACCTGGTGCCATTCTATACATAAATGTGTTGCATATATGAAATACGATTGGTCCATTCTAGATCGAGATTGGTCCATTCTAGATCGAGGCTGCCATACCAAGTTTTAACTGCCATCCGCTGCCATATTGGATTGCGCAGAGCATCTGCTGCTTTCACTGTATCTCATCTTCAGGATATCAAAAAGAAAAATAGAAGCTGCAGAATTTTTGCCAGCAAAGAAAAGAAAACAGAACTGGAAGGACAACTATACCATCATCTTTATATTTGTGAAAGTATCTCGTAAAGGAGAAAACTTTGCATTTTGCAAATTGTGCGATTCTGATTTCACTATTGTGCATGGAGGTGCCCATCATACAAGACAACATGAAAAAGCTAATAAACATCAGGTTGCTGTTCAACAACACAGCCAGAACTGAAGTTTATACATACCAGGGAGAATCTTGACGTAATTAAATTGGAAGTTCTTTTTACTAAATTTCTGATAGAAATTGCCAATGATGCTGGCAATTTATTTTGCTCACTTTTTCCAGACAGCAGCATCGCCAAGGATTACGCTTGTGCTAGAACGAAACCAGTTGCTGTAATTAATGAGCTGGCAATGGACAACTACATTGTGAAAAGATTGAAAGGTGTGCACGTTCAGACCTTCTGCATTTTTATTTTAACTGTAAATTGTGACAAGTTTATTTTTCATTGCCAGTTCGTTTGTAGACATTTTCTTTCTTTAACTTTTTTTTTAATTCTGAACCTGGTTGTTTTTAATTGTATAGTGACAGGTTGGGTATGTAACTTTAAGTCTAATTGTATGAGGTTGTTTTGCTTTCATTTCCTAGATGAGTATTCAGCATTGGTACTGATGGAGGAAATGATTCAATCAACCAGCTTTATCCGCTTGTGAGATTCTATGTTCATTCAAAAGAAAAGATTACGACTGAATTGCTTTCATAATCAAGCTTGAATATGAATACATCAATGGGGGAAAATATCTTCAATATGATCAGCAATGGACATACCATGGGCAAATGTCATTGGATTTGTTTTTGTTAATGCATCAGTAATGATGGGTAGCAAGAAAGGGGTCATTTCTTTTATCCGAAGGAAACAACCAGATATTATTGCAATCGGATGTCCTTGCCATTTTATCAACTTGTTTGCACTGAAGGCAGCTGATGCTTTACTCATAAGGATGAATTGCTAGTTGACATTTTCTATTACATGGACAAAAGTGCCAAGAGAGTGAACAGATTCAATGAGTTACAAAGCCTGTATGAAGTCAAAGTGCATAAACTTTTAAAACGTGTACCAGATGGCTGTTACTTGGCCCATGCGTTACCAGGTTACGGGAACAAAGGAAACCTCTCACAGCTTTCTTCAAAACCAAAGCAAGTGTCCATCTCCAAGTAAAGCAGAAATCCAAGCCAAGTACTTCTACCACCACCTCTGCTTTCATTAGGAAAAAAACCCAAAACTCTTCTGCCAGCGCAAAATGACTCACTTCATAAATGTTTATTTAGTAGCCCAACGCAACTGTATAAGATACCTAAAGTTACTGTAGATGGTTGTTCAAAAGGGAAAGTCACATGTGTTGTAAACACCAAGTTAACTTCAGCTCAGAAGTTGACTATGAATCCTCAAGCTGACAATGACGACCAGAACAAATGTGGTAGACATACATCGTCAAAGAAGATGAAGCCTCAACCATTGGCAAAGAAGGACTTGTCAGTATATGAACGCTTGATAAACAAGGAAACGGATGCATATGCACTTTTCCTTAAGTCAATAATTCCTCTTTGAGGGCAGAAATGCGCTATTACAGGGCAATTCTCCACAAATTCATACATTACAAGATTGATAAATCTCTTCAAAGACATGGTCTGCAGATTTAATAAGCCTGCGGTCATATCACTATCATTGATTTCAGTGATTAAAATATCATTGAAAAATGAGGATTTGGATGTTGGGACAGAGTGTTCTGTGACTTTGGAAACCTTAAGAACCAGGGATCAAGAGAAGTCTTTCAGTGCTGTGATGAGGTATTTCATCAATGCTTGCAGAAGAAATTCCCCTTGAAGGATGAGGTTCTGACACATGCCTGAGTTGCAAATATTAGCTCAAGGTTAGAGGTCTCTTTTGCAGACATCCAGTTCTTTTTGAAGAAATTTTTCATGTTACTGCTGATAAAAGATGGTGAATCTTCTTCTGATGCTGAGGACAAGCTTAGAGCAGTTTGCCTCCTACCAGATCATGCCCCCTGACTGAAATAATACTCTCCCATGATAGTGTTGATGGAGTGTGGATTCTGATGTTTTAGATAAAGAATTCATGTGGAGACTTTTCTTTATGATCATCTGAGTCATTTTATGTTGTCTTCTTTCTTTACCACATTCTAATGCTGATTGTGAGAGGATTTTTAGTTCATTAAAAAAGAATTGCACACAATTCAGATCATCCATGAAAAATGGAACATTGGAAGCAATAATGATTGATAAGACAAGGTGTGGAAAAGGGTCATATAAACATCCTGTGTCTGATGACTTACTAAGATGCAAGAGTGCAACACGTGCATCTTTGACATTAAATAATTAGGTAATTTACTGACCTACTATAGTGACGGATGTAGATGTTGTAAATAGTCATATAAGCAGTACAATTTTAAAAATCAGTTTTTCGTTGTCAGCTATTTAATACTCATTTAATTTAGCCCACGTCATGTCATAATACCTGTTTAAATAAAGCCATGTTGTAATACCATTTACATTATGCCACATGTTATAAGAGCTGTATTATTTATGCCAATAGTCATAATACCTGTTTTACTTAAGAAACATGTCACAATATCTGTTTAAAAGTTTTGCCACATTATAATACCCATATTAGTTATGCCAGGTCATAATGCTGTTTGTGACAGGTCATAATACTGATATTAATTGCGCCACAATATACATATGTTATGCCACATGCCATAATACCTATATTCAAGAGTGTCTTGACATTTCTTGTAATATTATTGCTAATACATATATATGTTGACAAAAAATAGTATGTCAAAGTAATTGACAGTTCACATTCACAAACTTCAGTCCATTTCAGAGCAAACTCAAAAATATTCTGGGCACAATCCATAATAATTTTGATGAAACAGAATTTAATTTCTAGAAATTAATTTTGGCTGAAGTAAAATTAGCAAAAGTTTAACAGGTTTGAAAAATATGTATAAAATGGATGCAGATCAAAAGATTGGTGATTTAGCAGAACTCTCTGCTTAGTAAGTGCCTGGTTGCTTTTTTTTTATGTCCTAATATTGATTAAATTTTGCGTTTGGGAGATTCATGGGTACAGCATTCGTGTTCCACAGAAAAATGTATAATAATTTGGATATTTTTTTTAAGGCACCTCTCTAGAATTACTGAGTTGTAAATTGTAACATTCTGCTGTTTAGATCGAACAGATAATACGTTAGTGATAACATTCAGATAGTTTCATGTATTAGATGATAGCTGTACATGTAGTTTTTATTTTGTAGTTCCCAGAGATAGTGGAGATATTCAGTTCCTTATATCAAATGATGGACTACAGAGTGTCCATTTTCAGTCGACTTA
Source organism: Potamilus streckersoni (assembly GCA_016746295.1). Taxonomy (NCBI): domain Eukaryota; kingdom Metazoa; phylum Mollusca; class Bivalvia; order Unionida; family Unionidae; genus Potamilus; species Potamilus streckersoni. The sequence continues at coordinate 550,759 of JAEAOA010002344.1, read as the reverse complement.
AGAAGCTGCAGGGGAAATTGGGCATACTTCTGGCTCAGGTACATTGCTTCCACTATAATTTGAAACCCTGAACACAGCAAACACTGGGTATATTATGATACCTAAATACATTGTACATTTCACACACTGGGTGTATTATGATACCCAGTTACATTGTACACTGCACACACTGGATGTATTGCGATACCCAGATACATTGTACACATCACACACTTGGGATATTATGATACCCAGTTACATTGTACACATCACACACTGGGTGTATTGCGATACCAAGATGCATTGTACATATCACACACTGGGTATATTATGATATCCAGATATATTGTACACAGCACACACTGGGTGTATTGCGATACCCAGATACATTGTACACAGCACACTGGGTGTATTATTATATCCAGATACATTGTACAAATCACACACTTGGTATATTATTATACCCAGATACATTGTACACAGCACACACTGGGTATTTTATGATACACCACTCCCTTGATAATTTGCGGACATTGGGGTCCAAAAACATCAACCGCGTTATAAGCGAGGGCGTGAGATATCAAAGGACCTATAACAAAAAACAAATATAACAATGGGATCGACGTATAGGGAAAGGGGGGGTGGCATGTTGAATACTCAATAATTGCGCTAAGATTAACAGTGGATAAATATCTCTTCATATCGGTGTACTTTGTTTAGTTTTTCCTCTCAGAGTAACATTAATTTCAGGATAACTTACAGTATATTGAGGAAATCATCTAAACATTATTCCTCCTGGTTTCCGTTTGCTTAGCACATGTACTTCACACATTGTGTATTATGTCACTTATTTTGTGGTGAATGGTATACATTCTAATTTTATTGTTTGATCCAAAGTAGACGGGGTTTTTTTTTCAAATACAAATGATCAACACATTTCGAAAAAAACCATGTTGATCGAACGATGTGTAGGTTTTTTTGCGGTAGAAGTAAAATTGAAGAAAAAAATTCACAAGGTTTAACCATTACCAACATGAATTTAATGGGTCTTAAAATTTAAAATGACATAAATAAGAACACGACAACACTTGCGGTTTGTGACACGCTTGAGAAATATCACTTCACATTTTGAAAAAAAATGCAAATTTCACAATATGGATTCTATGTTTACAGGCAATACCGTATTTTCCGCCCTATAAGTCACTCCTTCATATAAGTCACTCCTCCGCACTTACCATAATCACGTCTTTGATACCGCCGGCCATTGCATGCGACTTGGTAATTTCCAACTTCATGTAAGAAATATTATACAATTGTTTAAGAGTTTATAAAAGTCAGTAATACAATAGATGTAATACAATAGATTTTGACTTTGCCTTGAGTCATATTTGAATTGTTGAAAGTCCATGACTTGCAGCACACTGTTCCACAATCCATTTTCTGGCCAACTTGCTTTGCCACTACGATTTCCCTTCTTGGTTTTTTTTGTTGACCTTAACTCGTCTTTTTTTATGCCAGTCACACACAATCTTCTCGCTTACGTTGAATTTTCTTTCTGCTGCACGATTTCTGTTTTCTTTTGCAAATGCTACGACGTTTAACTTCAATTCTGCATTATATTTTTTCTAGTTGTTGGTGCCATGATAAATGGCACAAATTTAATTTAAAACAAAACCTATTGACTTACGCTAATATAACAATTTTAAATCGTACAATGTTATTGTGAAACTATATTTTATTAATGCTCCATTGTATGAACGGTACATATTTATATATTGGTCATTTCCACAACCCAGGTGAACTTCAAAGGCACTTTATATGCTACAGTGATTTTTTTACATTAACGAAGACATTGCGAATTCACCTAACAGTCGAAACTGTTCACCAGCCTTCCAGTTATTTCTTTTTTATTAATTACAGTTACTTTGAAGTTCTTTCCATGAAGCCAGTCTTGGCTTAATCCAGAGTTTAAAACTAGAGCAATCATCAGAGGAAATATTCCGGCTATGTTTTTTTTTATAACAAGCAATTACGAAACCAACCGAAAAAATGGTTGTGTTTTTATAAACTACTATTAAAGTAAATTATGAAGCGCTAACAGAGGTCCCAGAAACGCTTTACAGTGACATAATTCGTTGTTTAAAAAGACAAAATAATCCCAGTTCTGCATTCTGTATTTATTTGAGTACATCAAAAGAACATGACGCAATAGCTGGGCGGCAAGTTCAAAGGACTTTGACTAGCAACTTGGGTGGGAAAATGTGCTGAAATTTACAAGGACTGAATTTAGAGACAGAAAGATTCGAAGATGTACATGCCGAATAATAAAGGAAATACAATGGCAATCGTTATTTCAATATTTTTTTTTTATTTATTAATGACAACAAATTTTAACACGTATATAACTAAATATTATTTGACTATTTAATTTGATAATCTTATAGTCTGATATGTGTACCGTATATAAGTTTCCAGCAATTGGCTTGCCCGTATACCGGCAGATGCATTTCGCTAAAGCACTGCATCAGTCACAGTCGTTAAAAAAAATTATTTATCATACAAGTAGTTCCTGCATACAAGTCGCACACGTCATTTTTAAGAAGAAAAAAACTAAAAAAAAGTAGCGACTTATACCCCGGAAAATATGGTAATCACCATTTTCGATGATAAAAACGAACTATGTATCAAGTTTAAATTTGCCAATTTACAATTTCTTATCATGACATTTTTCATTTTTAACACATTTTAAAATATATTTTCCTTGGGGGAAAAAATCAGGAGCCATGCCATACACTGCGTTATAAGCTGGTTCGCAAGTTATCCGGGCGCGAGTTATCGAGGGAGTGGTGTACCTAGATACATTGTACACATCACACACTGGGTATATTATGATACCCAGATGCATTGTACACATCACACTTGATGCATTATGATACCCAGATACATTGTACACATCACACACTGGGTGTATTATGATACCTAGATACATTCTACACATCACACGCTGGATATATTATGATACACAGATGCATTGTACACAGCACACACTTGATGTCTTATGATACCCAGATACATTGTACACAGCACACACTGGGTATATTATGGTACCCAGATACATTGTACACATCACACTGGGTATATTATGATACCCAGTTACATTGTACACAGCACACACTTGGTATTTTATGATACATACATACATTGTACACATCACACACTGGGTATATTATGGTACCCAGATACATTGTACACATCACACACTGGGTATATTATGATACCCAGTTACATTGTACGCAGTACACACTGGGTTTGTACACATCACACATTGTGTATATTATGACATCCAGATACATTGTTTTCAATCACACACTGGGTGTATTGTGATACCCAGATACATTGTTCACATCACACAATGGGTATATTATGATACCCAGTTACATTGTACAGAGCACATACTGGGTGTATTATGATACCCAGATACATTGTACACCACTCACTGGGTATATTATGATACCTAGATGCATTGTATATATCACACACTGGGTATATTATGATACCCAGATGCATTGTACACAGCACACACTGGGTATATTATAGTACCCAGATGCATTGTACACATCACACATTGAGTATATTATGATACCCAATTACATTGTACACATCACACACTGTATATTATGATACCCAGATGATTTTTTGTAGACATCACACACTGGGTATCCCAGATACATTGTATGCATTACACACTGGGTATTTTATGTTACCCAGATACATTGTACACATCACACACTTAGTATATTATAATACCCAGATACATTGTACACAGCACACACTGGGTATTTTATGATACCCAGATGCATTGTACACAGCACACACTTGATGTTTTATGATACCCAGATACATTGTACACAGCACACATTTAGTATATTATGATACCCAGATGCATTGTACACATTACACACTGGGTGTATTATGATACCCAGTTACATTGTACACAGCACACACTTGATATATTATGATACCCAAATACATTGTTCACATCACACTCTAGGTATATTATGATACCCAGGTACATTTTATACATCACACACTGGGTGTATTATGGTACCCAGATACATTTTACACAAGACACTGTGTATTTGCTGACTTTTTTGGAAGGGGCAAGGTTTGCACAATTACCAGGGATGTTTGACTTAGGGAATTTTGGCATGCATCTGTTGTTGACAACATGAACAAGTTTTATTTCTTGCATATTTAAATTGTCAGTTTGACAAGATATACCCCCAGTATGTTGTCCAGACTTTTAAATTCTGCACTATGCCAAGAAGTTGTTTATCAACTGAATTTGGCATTCTATTAAGGAGACCTTCATCATCATTTAAAGGAGTCATGGACCCATATGTTTCTAATTCTACTTCTAAGCATAAGCTTGACTATTTAAGTCCCTGCCAAGTAAATTTTAGCAAGTTTGAACCCATTAACTAATATTTTAAGTAGGCATCTTACAGCAAACACCATTTTATATTATTTGTCAAGATACATCGCTGCTAATCTCACAACAAGGCAACATTAAATTGGATATGCATCGTTGAAAAGGTACATTGAAACTTACTCTCAGCAAGAATATGGCTTGATGCAAACACCTTTTGTAAAAGGACATTGATGCATATATACATTGCTATATACTGTTTAACATTAAAGTTCTCCTTATTTACCAAGGTCTCCAGTCAAGGTCAAGAGGAGGAAGAGCAGTCATTGGTTGCCCAGCAACCATTACTGCAGTATCAAGAAGGTAAGAACCAGCTCTGCTTGTCAGCATCACCTTTCCCAAAGATGATTTAATAAGAGAGAGAGAAATAATGAGGAAGCTCAAGTATCTAATCAGAGTTATGGTTAATTGATAAATATATTTACTTAGCATCATTCACATTAAACATTTTCAAGACCATGTCTCAGAAATCTTGTGTCACAGATAATGCATATTATAATCAGTAATTCAGGTCTGTCCAATTTGTGTTAAATATAATATTAAACTTAAAGTATTATCCGAGGAAATAATACCAGTATGGAATAATTGAAACGGAAATTGAACACCAGTATGCAATAACTAATGGAAATTTATACCAGTATGCAATAACTAATGGAAATTGAATACCAGTATGCAATAACTAATGGAAATTTAATACCAGTATGCAATAACTAATGCAAATTTAATACCAGTATGCAATAACTAATGGAAATTTAATACCAGTATGCAATAACTAACGGAAATTTAATACCAGTATGCAATAACTAATGGAAATTTAATACCAGTTTGCAATAACTAATGGAAATTTAATACCAGTATGCAATAACTAACAGAAATTTAATACCAGTATGCAATAACTAATGGAAATTGAACACCAGTATGCAATAACTAACGGAAATTTAATACCAGTATGCAATAACTAATGGAAATTTAATACCAGTATGCAATAACTAATGGAAATTTAATACCAGTATGCAATAACTAACGGAAATTTAATACCAGTATGCAATAACTAATGGAAATTTAATATCTGTATGCAATAACTAATGGAAATTGAATACCAGTATGCAATAACTAATGGAAATTGAATACCAGTATGCAATAACTAATGGAAATTTAATACCAGTATGCAATAACTAATGGAAATTTAATATCTGTATATATCAGTATGAAGTAACTGTAATGGTAATTTAATACCAGTATGCAGTAACTGTAATGGAAATATAATACCAGTTTGCAATAACTGTAATAGAAATTTATTACCAGTATGCAATAATTGTAATGGTAATTTGATACCAGTATTCAGTAACTGTAATGGAAATATAATACCAGTATGCAATAACTGTAATAGAAATTTCTTACCAGTATGCAATAATTGTAATGGTAATTTGATACCAGTATTCAGTAACTGTAATGGAAATATAATACCAGTATGCAATAACTGTAATAGAAATTTCTTACCAGTATGCAGTAACTGTAATGGAAATTTAATACCCGTATAAAATAATTTGTCCCTTATTTTCCTATTCAGATTCATCAGAAGAGGATGAAGTTCCATTTGGACTTCTGGTTTCAGAGTCTGAGGTATGCATACCCTTAATCTTTTCATTGTCTAACCCTTTTTGTTCTTACCACCTCCACTTTTTCATGAAGGAGTTGCTGAGACTTAGTGATTACCACATCTGCCATGGAGTGTCATTCTACAGTGTATTTAACTTTGTGATTGTTACATATACGATGGTTTATCACTGTACAGAGCACCTGTCTTCACTTGATTTAGTGATTAGTATATCTAACATGGTGTGTTACTCTACAGGGCACTTGACTTGGTGATTACCACAACTACCATGGTGTGTCTCTCTACAGCGTACTTGACTCTATGATCGTATACATGTACGATGGTGTATCACTGTACAAGGCACTTGACTTAGTGATTAGCACAGCTACCATGGTGTGTCACTCTACAGGGTACTTGACTGTATGATGGTATACGTGTACGATGGTGTATCACTGTACAAGGCACTTAATGATTAGCAGCTCATCTACCGTGAGGCATCACTCTACAGGGCACATTACTTGGTGATTAATACATATACAGTGGTATATCACACCGTACAGGCATACATGCCAACCATTATCCATTATGCTTTTGGCGTAATCATTATGCTTTTTCCACTAAATTACACCTTAAGCGTAAATGCATATGGATTATGTGATTTCAATATATCCTCCTTCCAAAAAAAATAAATGTTTTCTCGTTTTTATTAACATTGGTTAATCCCACATACCGTATTCTAAAAAAGATAGCTTCTATGTAACTACATAATTAATGAACGATTGTCAGTAGACTGGCATGCACTTTCCTAACAGTATATTTATAGTGACTGTCCTATTTAAAACATGTTGGGTCAAACATTTGACCTTGGAATTTATTTATAGCAGCTGTATGGCTTAGTGAGGAGAGATCAGACTGGTTTGCTAATTTTTAATCTTTACTTGCAGATTCTTTGTATTAATTCATATTTGGTACAGAATCAGTCTGTAGGATATTTGGCGCTAAAAGTAGGTCAGATTTATCAAAGCCAATTTTGTGTCCTAGAGCAAAAATGTTTTCAAATAATTTCACAGATGGATTAAAAAAAGATGGAAAAATGACGATTCAAAGATGAATACATACCACAGCATTCTATTTTAGGGCAGGTTCACGCTCATTGCAGGCTGTGGAAAAGATTTTAATTTTATTCATGGTGGTAAATTTGATGTGGAGCAGCACTTGAGAACTAAAGAAAGCATGAAATATACTAACTCCAGTACTAATGTAGCTTCTTTTTTTACAACAAAACTCAATTGTGAACATGAATGTTATAAATGCAGACGTGTTATTTACCGAGTTCTTAATAGATCTTGCCTCTAGTGGTAGAAGGCTATGTTGGTCCTTTGATCAAACGTTTTCTGATTCCAGAATTGCAAAATGCATGCATGTGCAAGAGCAAAATCATCTAACATTGTTCAGTGTTTGGCGGAAGATACTTCACTTAAGATTGCAGAAGCCATGAAAATTGGGTTGTTTAGTATTGCCACAGACAGAAGAAACATGATAACAAAAAGTTGTACTCTGTGTAAGAGACTTTGACAACGAAAATGACAAAAGTCAGAGTGCTCTTATTTCCTTACCCAAATTAACAGTAACTTCCACTGTAGAAAACATTTTTGATTTGTGTGATAATGCTTTGAATAAACATATAAATTGGCAGAACTCATTGGGGATTTTTCAGCTGATAATGCATCAGTGATAACTGGAATTCATAAAAGAGCTGCATTCTGTATTTTGAAAAATGTCTCGATGTACATCACAGGTTGTCTTAATGCCAGAGCCAGATGTCACCCGGTTGGTTGACATTGCTCCCCCAAAGAGGCACTTAGCCCTAGTGCTGGGCCTTAGCACTTGACCTTTGACAGTTCCCTACAGACTACAACAGCACAGATGCCCAGCAGAGGAAAAGGCAGAGATCCCAGGAAATGAAAAAGCATGGCACCACAGCAAGGCCCTAAGGCAACACCCAGGGTTCCAACAAACCCACAATGCAAAGACTGCAGTAGCTGGGCACACCCCGAAACTCCATGGTGCTCCAGGTCTCCATGATGATATGCTTTCAATGGACTTGTGCTGACAGTAACCGCAATGGACAGCCCCCAAATGGCAGGGTCGCTGTTATGGTCAAATTCTGTCCAGTTGTGCTAGCGGACGTCCTTATGCCGATGTTGTATAAGCCACCTGTGCAATGTCATCTAATATGAGAGTTGTGAATTTAGAAAAAGAAAGTTTTATTGTACAAGTTGGAATTTTGTATACAAGGTGTACTTCTGAAGTCCGAATGGATTGCCAATGGTTGTGTTGGTGGGCCCACCACTTCTTATGATTAATTTGGTGTTTTTGTGTGAGTTGATAGATTTAGATGGAGGATCTAAAGGATCATGGTTGGATAAGGGCCAACAAAGGTCTTATGCACCAAAAAGACTTGTAGCTGTTGCATATGCAGATGAGTTCTCTGTTCCAAAGAGGGTGATCTGTGCTTGTCCGGTTGGGGAGGGCCCTTTTTCTCAAAAAGGGCTTCATTGTCCGGAAGGGCCTTGTGGGGCAGCATGCAGTCCCTTAATTTTGTGTTTGATTTGGGGAGTTTGTAGGCCTGCTGCCTGTACTTGAGCTTGTCCGGAAGGGGGTTATGGACCAGCGGGTGCTTGGTCTGCTCCATTAATCTGATGCTTGCTAGGCATTATCTTTTTGAAGTGGCAAGCATTGGCAATGTAAATTTTTTTATGTGTGGCAATTGAAATAGCCTTAGTGTACATTTTTCATTGTACACTTTCAAGTGATGGATAGCTGATTTCTTCTTTATGATATTCTTCCTTGTGTGTTCCATTCCAAGCGTCTGTTTTTCTGTGTCTTCGGTGTTATCTGTAGTCTTTAATTTTCTGCTTTGTTTATTTCCTCCATGTTTTCTGTAGCTGTTTTCATTGTTTCTGGACTTTGATGTTAGGTCATCCTTATCATAGCGCTTAGTCTGTCATGGTCAGTCTTTTGTTATAGTAGTGTGATCGTATATATATCCCCTTTTTATTTATTACTACTTTTATAAAGTTGCTTTTATCTGCCTTTAGCGCTGTTCTATGACAAGTACTTTTAATGTGGGAATCAAAAATTCCATATGCTTCTGATCTAAGTAGTCCATTAATGGTTGAGTTGCCTTGCAGAATGGAGAGATGACTCCTTGATTCGTGTATACAGTTGGTTTGCCTGGTTTGACCTACTTCTGCGCCTAGCATTGTATCAAGTTAAAACTTCATTTTAACTGTTCTATGGGCAATCAAGCCGTTTGGTTCACTAGTTATTATTGTAGTAGAGTTAGAGAAAGTTTTGGGTAGATGTAAAATTATTGAAATAAAGGAATTTTGTTGTTTGTATGAGAGTGGGGTTGGTCGGTGCTTGTATTATGTAGGTTATGGAGAGGGTTTCATGTTAGTTATTATTAATAGAATTCCCAATATGGTAGATTTGATTTTTAGTGAGGGTTGGAGGACCTTGGTTATTATTCGTCAGTGGGTGTATACCGGGATGAGGGTTGTTAAGGTATTGATGGGGTGCAGGAGAGAGGGGCTTAGTGTGTAAGGTTACATTGAGAATTTCAATCCTTTTACTGGTCTCAGTTTGTACAGAATTGTGGGAGTTGTTTAGGGATTGAAATGATTTGAATATTCGGCTTTAATGGTACAGGTTGTGTGCTTTTAATAAGGCGAATTTAATTGGTTGTTATTTTTAAGAATTTCAATTCGCTTTTAATACAATTTGATTCAGTGGAGAAATCATCGGTAGTTTAAATAATTAACTTGCTGGTGTGTTGGCTTTAGTTTAAATTCAATGATTAATGTTCCTGTATAGGTATTTTATTTGCAGAATTAATTTATTTGAATGTAAATAGTGTAGTAACTATTAAATTTGGGATTTGTAATTTGAAAACAATTTGTGATTGTAGATTTGAATGTGTAGAAAGAGGTATAAAAATCATAATTGTAAGTTGTAAAATTTAAAATATGAATTTTAAATTCTTCAATTGTAATTTTTTAAATTGTAAATTGTAGACTGTAAACTATTAGCCCAACCTTTTGCAATGTGTGTGTTGCAGAGTCCATTCAGTCCATGGTCAGTTTTCTTTTTGTTTGTTCTTCTGCAGCTACAGCCATGTGCTTGTAGCGTAAATTGATGCCCCAATAACTGGAATATATAAATTTACTTTTCTTTGTCAGGTTACTAAAGGATTATAGGTTCTTTAACATTCTAATGCTGGCAGTGTGAGATTATTCTGTATTGTTAGCAAAAGTAAAACTGAATTCAGTAATCTAGTACTTAGTGCTCTGCTGATATGCAAAACATTCTTAGTCTCAGCTGGTACAAAGTGTTTTCAAAAGCAGCATGAGAGTATATATGAAAACTTGAAGCGGTAGTTGATGTTAAAAGGGGTAAAACAAATCATTTTGTACATATGCTCATTGAATTGGATCTTGTTTTATATGGATTACTCTTTTTCTTCTTGGATTACTCTTTTTAACCACTTGGATTACACATTCTCCTCAGGGGGGGTCGGTACAGGGCATTTGACTTCACTTGACTTTGTGATTAGCACATCTACCATGATGTGTCACTGTGTAGCGCAATTGATTTCACTTGCCTAAGTGATTAGTAAGACTCAGAGATGCTGACAGGGCATGCCTTTGTGTGAATCATGCAAAATTTGTATGAATTATCACTCATGGTGAGTAATGCTGTTTGAAAACTGCCGATTAAAGTCATGCTTATAAAAAGCAGCTCTGCACAGTGCAAAATTTGTATTCTACCATTCACCCTGAATGTGCTTGTCACACTGGTAGAGGCATTGTAGCACTTGTTACAACATCAGTCTTTTGTTTTCAGGCAGGCAATTGATTGAATCTCTGGGTGCTTTGGCTTGACATGAATGGTTGTTAAACTAAATTTGATTGGCCCTTTGGGCCCTGGAACAAGCATTATGTCATCACTTTACATCAAGGAAGTTTTACAAATGTTTGCAAGTTACCAAGTATATCAGATCATTAGAGCTGGGAAATCATTAGTGGAGATACCATTGGATGATTTTGAACTAAAAAATGATAATTAACACAAATCTGATACATGTCAATCATCTCTTTCCCCCCCCCCCGAAGTATTTTGTAATGTAGAAAGCCAGATTAACAAGCCCAAATGATATACAGCAAATGTAAATGCAATATGCATTTCTCTCTCAAACAGTTTAACCCTGTGGATCATTAACTACAATACCATATTAGGGTTGAGATACATAAAATAACGTAAAAATTGTACTATGAAGTTAAGATATTTATTTCATTAATATATATTTGTCTGAACAAGACAATTGCATTCATTGAAATCAAACTCTCTACTAAGCATTATGGAACAAATACCAGTTGAGCATTGTAGTCACTAAAGCACTGAATCAATAAAAATGAAACTTTACTTACATTAGTGGGAAACTCTTTTGAAGTAAAGTATTTTTTATTTTTCTCATATTTTTATTCAGTTTCTCACAGGCATGCTCTTGGAAATTATCTTTTCTAGACACACACACACACACCCTTTACCCCCAGAAAAAAAATTGATGGGGACATATTAGTTCTTCAGGCTGTTCTGTTTAAAAATACATGGTACCCAGGGAAGGCAGAATTTAAAAAGATAAATTCCTGGGTACTTTGACTTCTGGAATTCATATTAAAATGATAACAAATTTTAAATTGGATCTTTGGTGAGTACCCAGAGCTGAGCAAATCCCATAGCCTGATGTCCCAGACTAGTCATTTTTTATTTCGGGCAAGTAAAATTTGTCCCAGCCATTAGTCTGGGACAAGTGCTTTTTAAGAAAGTCGTGCTAGTCCTTAGTTTCATGCTTTAATCATTATATCTACCTTTATTTGCCCGATCATGCCCTCCAGGCATACTGAATACTTGATTCTAGACCCTTTTCATGTATTCATTTACATCCTGTTACCACTTTACTGCATATTGAGCTAAGCGACCAAATTATCGGCTAATGGTTAATTGTTGATATCACATGATAATTTGAACCCAGAAGTTATTGACATGTGGGTTGCGAGATTTGTGTAGTCATGTGGCTCTGAATGCAAATGACAAGCTCCAGGCCTAATTTAATCAACGCTTTTGTTTTGGCTAGTCTCTCAGTAGATTAAAGCTATAATGAATGCTAAACTCGCAATATCTGAGAAAATAAATCATATTCCTATCCATTTAATGCAGGTATATCTCAATGAAAGGTCATTTAAGTTTGCTAGGCCATTTAGAAAGTGGCTACCCTATGCCAACACCAAATTGTGTTGATGAATTCCAATTTTTCGATAGGGAATGGACTCTGACCCTGCACTCCAACATGAATGTTCAAATATCGAAAATGGGGTGGCAAGGATCAGAGGAAACTGACTAGATCATAACGAGTGACTCGCTATGATTTTAATTCAGTAAGTCAGTGCAATTAAATTAATGACATTAATGATTCTTTAATTTATAATTGATTATACGATAAACTTCCAAATGCGATATTGTGTTTGAAGCAAAACAGGTACGCTAACAGTTCATATTTAAAAGAGAAAATTGATGTTATGATCACTTTAGAAGTAGTTATCAAGCAAGCTGATATATACTCTGTGGATAAAATGAGTTTGCTAAACTATTTTTGTATGGAAGGTAATAACGGCAATTTGGAGAAGGTATGATTGTTTGAAAATGGACGTATAAAACGTAAGACGGACACTGAGTGTGCGGTAGCTATTTTTCCAAAGAGACGTAAGCAACAATCCATAATGACCAAAAAAAATGTCAAATATGACACTACTAAGAGACAGAAATGTTCAGCCGCTATGGGTTGATTGTTATCCCTGGTTTGAATATATTGACTCGGAAGGAAAGATGTTTTGCAGTTACTGCAAACAATATCCAAAACTGGCACAGGTAGCTAATTCACCCAGATGAACATTTCTGCAAATGGACCAGAGTTCAAGGACTTTAACCCAGACACAACTATCAACTGCTGGCTATGTGCTGGTGCAGGTGGCAGACATATACATGGACATATTTTCAAATCCATCAGCTAAAACATATATACATGAACCTGAGGAATCCAATGTTTTTTTTATGAAAATTTAAATTCTTTTAAGAAATAATTATGTTGGAGATTATTTCGTTTCTTTTTTCTTCTATGGATTAAGTAAATTCATTTTATCAAATCTCATTAAGTTATGACCATTTGGGACCCGTGAAAAGTAAGGTAAAAATTAAGGTGGGCTAGTGAATTTTCTAAAACCACTTGACCTGGACTTGTGATTAAAAAAAAAATTTGCTCAGCCCTGGTACCCCACTTTAAAACTGCCTTCTCTGTGTCCCATATATTTTTTAATGGAACATCCCTCAATAAAGATAACTTGGCTAAAAATGCTTGTCAGTGCATTATATCTACATGAATAAAAGAAAAACGCCAAAACTGTAACCAATGCTCCCTTTTTATAAAATAAAGCACCAACAGATTATAATGCAAATTATCTTTACTAGCAATCACACCCATTTGTGATCAGAATTGAACTTAAAGGGCTCATAATTCCACACTAGATTTTACTTTTCCAGACAGGATATTAATGAAAAAAGAAAATTGATTTTAGTGCAAAAATTATCCTGACAGCAGCTTAATTATTTTTGAAAACTGCAAAATTCAGTCAGTAAAAAATCATTTACAATCAATCACTTGGGGCACAAAAAATTACCTTGACAAATGTATAAGTCCTTAGATCCCAGGAAATGAGTAAATGTTGCTCTTTTTGAGTATGCAAATTTGCTTTATATTAAACAAGTTTCTTTGATCTTTTTAATTTGGTATTTAAGTTTTTTGGATGGCAATACTGCACGACCTTGGGAGTGCATATCCATCCGAAAAAACGAGTTCATATTTTTGCAGTAACCTTTTTATTATATACTCATTCTCGTTTCATTACCAAAGATTTTATAATAAAATTTACAACCAAATTTATTTGATAACACAATTTATTATTTTATTATTAAAAAAATAAAGTTCACTGTTGTAAATTGCTTCAGTGCACAAATAATAGCATTCGTGCACATATATCTCCTATCAACCTTTTAACTTCATAGCATACCGCGCTCACCTGCATCAAACGCGTGGAGTGCAATATGAAGGTGTTAAGTATATTTTGGTCATTTTTATTAACAGTAAAAGAAGACTGTTTATGTATATAACTTGCATTTTATTGTGAGGACCCTGTATAGTGTCTATATCTAGCTAAATCTGAAACATTGTTTCAAAAAAGTAAACATGGAATGTACCAAAGCAGTTTGTATGTGTCAGTCTATGAAACATTTGCTGGTATATGGCCGTCCATGAAATATCTGCTTTAGTTCATTCATAAAAATTGTTTACATTAGAGAATAGTTCCTTTGCACGCAGTGTACAGTATGAAAGTGTTCAATATCGGGGAATATTGCATGATTCTGACAATGTAAAGCTAACAGAGAAAAAAGATGAGCATATAATAATGGTCATTTTTGTTCATTAAACCAAATTCACTTGTAAATATACCTCTGCTCTGTTTGCAGGATAATTGGGAAGATATTTCTGACAGCTCTGAGATTGATGACCAGGAAGAAGAGGACAATAAAGGATGACAGGGCAATAACAGAGGAAAGAAGTTACAAAATTAAGTATTTGGCTGAGATACGTTTGCACAAGTGTACCAGATTCTTTTTAATGAGGAATGTATGGAAAGACTAAATCTCAGCCATTATTTTGCTTCACAGTTCAATGGCATATATTTTGTCTGCATCATGAAACGTGCTCATGATATCTTACCAAGCATGTCATTACTTACATCTTCAGTTTTAAAAATATTTATATATTTTATGTTGATCATATTACTCTTTTATCCATGCAACTTGTGTTGACTTAAGGTGGAGGAAACCAAAGAAAACCATCAAGTCTTCATGGGCCACTTTTAGCAATGGAATCGGTGAAGGAACAGGTGCAAAGTGAACATGTTTCAGGCAGCAGGACAGAGCTGTAATTGCTTTTTTAAAGGACTTGTTTTTAAATGATTATTTTGAATTGTAACAGCTTGTCATAGATTTAATTTTGGTTCTTAGTAGTAAGATTCCTGTGAATCTTTCAAACTGACTTGGTACCAGACATATGCAGAATGCCTCGCACATAAAAGCACCATTCTATATATATATAAAATGCTCCTTCAATCATTCAAGACTGATTATTGTCGATTTTATTGTTCAAGAAGGACATTCTTAGTATATTCTTTGAAGACAATGCAAGATTTACATTTCCTTGGTAATGTGAGAGCCTGCTTGCATACCCAGACATTGTAATAGTTTGATAGTAACCTAGTTTTTATTCATTCTTTCATGTACATTATATGTACATTTCACTATAGAAAGAAAGTTGATGGAAGGTTAGATTGTAACTATTCATCATGTATGAAAAAGTGTCCTATTTTAAGATGTTTCAAGTTTCTGTTAAGATTGCAGCAACATAATTTTCATATCGTGTTTTTGGATCAATTTAAAAAAATCTCATCATTGTCTCCTTTCATTTATATGAAATGAATTTTGTCAGTCTACTATGAACTGGTGTATGTGAGTATGTGTGTGTAGAAAGATAGGCACAGCTAATCCGCATTTTTATGTACTAATAAGGGAGACTTGTATTTGAGAACAATTGTTGATTATTTAAGTTTTAACTTTTTTACTGAATTTAGGAGTTGTTAAATACCAGTGGCATTTAAGCATGTAATGATTACATACGTACATATGTGTAGGACAGATAGTATTGAGAATGAGCATGTAAGGAGAAAACACTTAATCTTTAGTAACTGGAGAGAAACATGAAATAAAGATGAATGATTAAAAACTTTGTTTGATTATTTCTGTCCATATTTTCAATAGTTCATATAACTCCTTGCTATCAAGTGATATGACCAACAGAGTTCAGATAACTGTTTGCTGTGAATATATCCAACCAAGTTCATATTACTGTTTGTTATTTTCACATGAATGACTGTGGACAAAAAGTTTAAAGAAAAAGAGTGAAGTTAAGTTTACCAGTTCCTAGATTGGAAAGAAAATAGTAGAATCAAAAGAAGCCAGTAACAGAGAAAAGGGCTTAAAATTCAAAAGATAAAAACATTAAAGATAGGAAATTTGACACCAATGTAGATAATGCAAAACTATTGCAGAATGTTTGTATTGGTTCAAGAAAGAAAAGATGTAAAGAAAGACTCAGCCTTATGTTCACATAATTCGTGATTTACTGTTATTTATTGGATGATTCAGACAGTCACACCGATTAAAAAATATGAAACACACAAACTACAGAGAGAAAAATAAATCCATTATTGCCACCAAATCTTCAGATAAGGTTAAATACCCTCAAATCTAACCCAGTACTACAATGTAAATTTGTTGCTGGTGAGGATCAGATAGTAATTTTTATGTACCTCCAGATTGAAAATAAGCAAATTCTAGAATGATAGAATACTGTCTCCTACAACAACATTTATGCCTGAAAATCTATAAGCATTGCATACAGCCTTGGAAAAATTTGTCAACCAAAGAACCTGGAAATATATCTCTTATCAAATTGAAACTCTCTTTTTGGAAATGCGATTTAAAACCAAGACAACCAATTGTCTAATCAAGAAAAAGGTCTGGTTTGGGGACCATTACTAGAAGACCAAATGCCCACACAAGACTGGTCTTGTATAGTTGGGGGTGGGGTTGTGTTTCACAGCATGTCCTTTCTAATCTTGGTAGGTTTCTTCTGCAGAGTAAATTTATATTTTGACTGCTTTCAAATCTACTGAGATCAAATGCCATTTTTTTAAAAGAAAGATTGGCACCTTTAAAAAAAAATTTTTGCATGTGCCAAAATAATGAAAAGAGATACAATGATGTACAATCAGTTAGTTTATGTTTAAAAATGTGGAACAGAAAATGCATAGAAAAATGTTACCTATCTTTTGCAAAAGTTGAGTTCTTTGGAATGTTATTTTGCCCTTGCACACACAGACCAAACATTGTACAGAAAGATGAGAGGCAATAAAAGTCTTGGTCAGTTTTAGCTAATAAAGAGGTAGATTATGTGACCACTTAGCTTCTTGGAGTGCTGCATCTTACAGATTGAAATTTTTAAGACGTATTACTAAACAATGGATTCCACCATCAGACCATTTTAGTTTTATTAATGAGTTTCAATTCTAATTTGGGGTCACCATCTTAAGAAAGTGAAAGTTGATCGAAAACATGCAATAAAATCGGCCTTCACAGACAGTACCTTTAAAATTTTAAAAATTAGTGGGAGGCTTATATTTTTATCTGCAAATTTGCCCTCAATCGTTTTTGAACAAGCACAAAATCTGTGGTTGTTTTCTCAATTGGTATCTTTCTGTTGCTTTCGTTTCAATAATTATTTGGCATGTGTTAAAATCATACAGCCTTTTGGATATGGATAATTTAGATGTAGATCAGTATGGTCTGTATTTGTGTTTAAAAGGGACAAGCCGATATTTTGATACACGATGACTTCGTACTAGTTTGGTTGAAATAGATCTAAATAATCCAGTTTGGGGAAAGACTTTGTATGTCCTGTAGTACTAAGAAGTAACAATTTTCCATTTTTCCCATTAGTAATAAGACTAGCAATGGAGCCTTAATTGAGGTCAGCAACTTCAAACAATGCAAGACTAGCATATCCCATTAGTACTATATGTTCATATTTTTTTAGCTCCGATGATTTTCACTTACCTGTCCACATATAAATCCACTTGCACAATGACAATGAAGAAAAAATTGCCTTTCAAAGCATTACTCAAAAAATTTCATTGGAAATTACCTATCTTTTACTAAGGATAAACCAGCTTTCTATCCATTTCACTGTCTCGTAGAATTAAAGTAACATCTGCCTTAGATACTATAGACTAGGCAACTGCAGATCACATTATTGATTGGCAAGTACCATATTACAGAGATGTTTTTTTTTTAAAGTACATAATGAAAATCAGCTGTTTTATAAAATTACATAATGGAATTTCTAAAGAACAGTCTGGAAAATTATGTAATGGAAATTCCAGGAAATTTAGAGATTTTTGCAGCGGTTTTGTCATGCTATAAAAAGGCAGCCAGAGTTTTTTTATGGATTTATTTGCTGGAGTAAGCAGGTAAATGAAACATTATTTCTAATGTTTAGACAAAATTTCATACCTTATCACAAATACTTTTACTGATAATTATTTTCATACTTGCAAACACTCATTGGCAGAGTATGTTAACATACTGTCAGTAATACAGAATTTGCATCCATATCATATTTATACCTAGCAAGTGAGATCGCATCTGGTAAGTAACTTTTTATACTGGCTGTTTTACAAGCATTGGGGGGGGTCTCAAGTTTGGGTTCAATTTTTTTTTAAACCTGTTGTAAGAAAAACACCAGCACCAGATATTAACAAAAACGGATTTAATTATGCACTACTTGAAATTATACCAGAGCTAGTCATTATCAAAAGGTAAATATGATATTGCTCAAAGTATTTTGCTATAGTATTTGTAACACTTTTTACACGCCGAAGTTTTTTATGATAATATCTGTAATATTGCATTAGTGCGTCACCATCCTGTTTTTGAATTTCCTTTGAAACATGGTTGAAGCAATGGAGCCTTAATTGAGGTCAGCAACTTCTAACAATGCAAGACTAGCATATCCCATTAGTACTATATGTTCATATTTTTTTAGCTCCGATGATTTTCACTTACCTGTCCACATATAAATCTACTTGCACAATGACAATGAAGAAAAATTGCCTTTCAAAGTATTACAAATTATGAAGTAAAGTTTATAGATTTCCTCGTACTTGCTTTTGAAAAATTTTGATTTTACTGGTTTACATAACGATATAAGATATTGCCGGCGATCGTCAGAGATCGTCATCAGATTAAAAATATTGACAAAAATAAAAACAATATTTTTCTGTCGGTCTGGAATTTTGATATTTAGTAAAGGTTTTATCAGCTGCAAAAAGGACTATATTTCGTCCACTGTAAAATTAAATTTTATTTTCTACTGATATGATACTTAACATATCGTCTTGTTGTTGGTTTACTGTATTTTTTAATCAACTACACTTGTAATCTCGTTTTGTTCATCGACGTTGCTAAATAGAATGTCATCCTCTGTGTAATCAACCGCTGCGACTATAGCATC
The DNA here is from genome assembly GCA_016746295.1 of Potamilus streckersoni. Lineage (NCBI taxonomy): Eukaryota > Metazoa > Mollusca > Bivalvia > Unionida > Unionidae > Potamilus > Potamilus streckersoni. Next base: position 531,385 of record JAEAOA010002344.1, on the reverse strand, counting down.
TCCTGTTGTCGTGATTATACTATGTGCGATATAATCGCTGGAATAAATACTAGCAAATCGTTCCTTTAAATTCATATTGTAAGATATTTTTATCTAATTATTGTTATAAATGACTGACGAGATCAAATATCATCAGAAAGTTGATATATTAAATTACTGAAAATTAACTGAAGCGGTGCGAAAATGTTTATCGGGATATATTTCTTATTGTGTTGGAGTTATCATTATGCAAGGTGATTCTAATGAGAAAACTTAATAGTGCGTTAATCAATTTAAAATTTGATAAAGATGATGTTTTAATGTTTGCTCACAATTGCTTAACCAAAATCCAGTTTAAAAATATTATTAATCATTATATTTGAAGATGATTCTGTCAAAGGTTGATTGTGATGTTGCCGATTTTGTTATTCCATCTGCAACATCCTTGGATTAATATCAAAATATTTTGAAGCAGAGCTAGTTGATTTAAATTTTAGTTACTCATCTGTTTCAAGATTTACTGCAATTATAGGCCTAAAAGGACATCTGAAATTAATACCACCATCTCGTCCATTTGTGCATTTTCCTGTTGGGTAAACTAATTGTAGATTTTCCAGACTATTATCGTTCTTTGCATTATTCATGTGATCTATTCCTAAACCATCCATTAAACCTATGCCTATACCTAAAACTATTTCCTAACAAAACCATGTGATAAAAAAATAACTTTATCTGTTTTGCTTCCTCGAACAACTACAGACAATCCACTTTTTTAATTACAAGCACTTGTTTTTAGTGTTTCTTCGAGTAATTCCTTTCTCAGTTGCCTCATAAAGATCAAACACGGGATGCGGTTGAAATTCATTTTGCAAAGATAAGTTATATCAACCATCGAAACAAACTTTTCTCAGATTATGATTTTGTTAGTATGAACTTTTTTAATGAGAATATTGTCGCAATACATTGACGAAAATTAAATCTAAAACTAAATAACACAAAGTTACGTTGGAGCTTCTGTTTTATATTTATCGAAGTGATTCAAGTATGATTTTCATTACAATTTTGCTAAAACATAGTCGCTGTCTAGTAGACTATTGTTTAGAGATACGGACTCAATCGTGTATGAAATAGAGTGTGAGGACTTCTATCAGGATATTTAGGATAACTGACATCTGTTTGATCTTTCCTGTTACCCTAGTGACAGTAAATTTCATGATAACAAATAAAAAAGTTATTAGTAAGTTTACGGATGAAATGAACTTGCGCATCACTAACTTTTTTATTGGATTATATATTAATATTCCAACGATGCAAAAATTTCTAAGAAGTATTGTTAGTAAAATAAGGAAATACCCTCACATTTGTATCACACAATTTTGTTAATTTGAACAGCCACTTGTAAATCTATATCACGTCTGCGTTCCATCGAAAGTAACGAAGGTAACGATGGGAGGCTGAAAAAGAAATATATACAAAAAATTCATTGAATTTTCTTTGAAACGTAAAACAAATTTCTCTCAATTTGTCTATGTTTATATCTAAATGCAACCTTACATACAGGCAAAAATATTTCTATTATAGGGAATACTACCATGTTTCAAACACAGAGAATATTACAATTAAAGCCTTTCCAGCGACAATAGTCAGGAGAATGTCACACTATTTGTCTCCATACAGGACAGGAATACTGAATTACAACCCTGTCATTTTTTTATGTCTGGACAATTAATTTGTTTTGAGCTGGATAGAAAGTCGGAGTATGGAAATTTAGTAGCTCTGTCAAGACCAGCATATCACGCCAAACAATTCACGTTATCATGCATTTGCCCATTATATCATCCATTTTGCCAAATTCCGTGGTTAATCATTTGTTTGTTGCAAAATAAAATAAATACGTTACTACAGTCACTGATTTATTATCGTTAATTCATTAACTTGTATAAACCTATCCTGATTATAATACTTTATTCATTAACTCGTATAAACCTGTCCCAATTATCGTTTATTCGTTAACTCGTTCAGACCTGTACTGACTGTTGTAATTAATTCATTAACTTCATATACCTGTATTGATTATTATCTCTGATTCATTAACTCATATAAAATTTCCCGATTACCATTTATTCATTAACTAGTACAAACCTGTCCCAATTAGCGTCTTTTATTCATTATTGTCGGCTTCCGTTAGTCTCGAGAGACGATGGAAATGCGCCCATGAGAGGTGTCCCAATTTGTAGTTGTGCAGCGTCTTCTGTGGCTATGGAGCCCCACACGGGAGTGGAAATCTTTGCTGCAGTTGCTGCACTTAAAGGTTGAGTCAGGTAGGGTTGGAACTGCATCCTCTTCCTCTGAGATCTTTTCTCATCAGCGAGCTGTCGTAACTTTTCCTCGCTGGCTTTCAGACCTGTGAACAGAGCATGTCGCCAGCTGGACTTTTCGAGGGTAAGGTCTTCCCAGGTGTTGACATCGATCCCAAGAGCTTTCATGTCGTGCTTGCAGATATCCTTGAAGCGAAGATGTGGCCGTCCGATTGATCTTCTGCCAGAGAAAAGCTTAGAGTAGAGAAGGTCTTTGGGGATCCGTCGTCATTCGACGCACATGGCCCAGCCATCTGATGCGACGTTGGCGGAGGAGTGTGACCATGCTGGGAATTTTGGCATGTTGAAACACCTCGTTGTTTGTCACATGATCGCTCCAGGTGATCCCGAAAGGCACTCAGTCTTTTCTCCTGAGAGGCATACACGGTCCAAGTTTCGCTGGCGTACACGAGAGTGCTAAGGACGCAGGCACGGTATACGGAGATCATAGTGTTCAGTGTCAGCATGCTGTTGTTCCACGCTCTCTGCGACAATCTAGAGAGAGTTGTTGACGCCTTTCCAATCCGCTTGTTGAGCTCGGTGTCGAGTGAGAGGTTGTTGGTGATGGTAGAGCCAAGGTAAGTGAACTCACTGACTACTTCTAGTTTGTAGTTGTTGATGATGATGCTGGGAGGGTCCGCGTCCTGAGCCATCACTTTAGTTTTCTTTAGGCTGATTCATTATTCATTAACGTGTATATATCTGTCCTTGTTATTATCTTTTATTCATTAACTCATATAAACCTGTTGCGATTATTATCATTTATTCATTAACAACCTGTCGTGGTTATTATCGTTTATTCATTAACAACCTGTCGTGGTTATTATCGTTTGTTTATTAACTTGCATAAATGTTTACTTCTAAAGATAGAGTTCTTAATAAAAAAATGGGAGTCTTCATTTTAATTTTGAACGAGTATGATGATTAAGATATATTTTACTCTGTATGGTTTTGATTAATTTATAATATTCAACCAGGTCGATATTCGAGTTTTTGATAATTTATAATATTATACCAGATCCATATTCTGTAGGGCTTTGGATATTTTATAAAATTCTACCAGTTCGATATTCTGAAAGGCTTTCAATAATTTATAATATTCTAACAGATACGTGTTCTTTAGGGCATTGGATATTTATATTCTTCCAGGTCGATATTCGATATGGTTTTGGATCATGTATGATCAAGTGTGGAGACACCAGTGTGCAGAAATCTAATACCAATCTGAAACCAATGGTTAAATTTACAAGAAATGTATCAGTCCCCAAATTCTGAGATTGCCAATCCTACAATGTAAAATATTGTCAACACCTATCCTGGCATCGTTGGATCTTAAAGACATACACAATAACCTAAGTATATCAATAGTTCTCTTTCTTATATATATAAATATTTTACATTATTAAATGGATATTATATAAATAAACCGATATTAAGTCCACCTACAGTCACACAGTTTTGATTTCAGCCGTTACATTTATGTACCAACTAATTGCAAGGTACTGATTTCAAATTTTGCTGACGTTAGACATCACACGTCTGAGTTAATTGAATTACGCATTTACAGTTAGTATTGCATTCGATCGTCGGCTGTATTTCATTTTATATTTGTATATCCACCACGCCTTCTGCTTTAATTAAGGATCATCATGCACGTGATAAGCCTGAAATTGACGGAAATTAATGCGTAGTAATTTGGATGCCTTCGGTCAATTTTGGATTAACAAAGGAAAGGCTATAGAACCACGCTGTAAAGTGAAGAAATATGTTTCCTAAAACGTCTCCTTCCATGGCAACGTCTTAGCGCCATTATTTTGTTTTAAAAATGAATCGATGAAGCCCAAGGAAATTGTAATATCCGAAGCCGTATTTAAAAGGTTTTTAGGAGAAAATCATAATTAAACAAATCACATTCACTGATAATTATTTCGCTATTGTTTGATGGTGGTGGTGGTGATGGTGTATGTGTGTGTATGTGTGTGTTTAATCTCGACATATTCTATAGATATTTTTATCTCTCGCCTTTCTGAAAAAAGTGTTTTGATACAAAAATAATCGAAAAATAACCCTAAACAATGATTTTATATAGCACATCTTTTCATTTGGTGTTGTTATTCGACGAAAATAATGCTTTGATTAAAATTTCAATAAGAGAAAAAAGTTTACATTCTCCAACTATAAAAAATATATTTATCTTTTACAAAAATCCTTTGCAAATCAGTTACAATATATAAACATTAAAAAGTCATATAGACATGACCTGATTAGATGTTTGCCTTTATACTGACAATTTGCACGCCATTAAAGCCATTTATTTATAACTGTGTATGACAGTTAACAAACGTTGTCACTATTATATCACATAGATAATTTCACGTAAAGCAACGAAATTGTAAGTATATGGCGGTACTTTAGAACTAAAATGGTTAGATTTTCATCTAAGTGCTGACATTTTTCAAGTATTTATTACCCCACTAGACATGTTTTCACGCCAGCCAATATAGCCAATATAGCCCTATTACACTAAACCCCTATTACATAAAGCAGTAAATTTTACACCTATGGCGGTCATTTGGCGATAAGACCTTCACCTTTTGTGATGGAAATTTCTATATTGCTTTGACTCTTCCGTACTTGATTATTCTGCGACTATCTTAAATCCTTGTTAAAACTATTAGACAACAAATAAATAATTAAAAATGCTTTTGGAAACATATTGTGTGTTTAACTTTTGTCCATGATTGTTAGTTGCACGTAAGATTATGGCCACTAGTAAACATAATGTTTAAAAAGAATTTGAGTTCAATGCCAGTCTTATTGACAGTTAGAATTGCTTTTGCGTTGGACTGCTGCGCATCTTGTTATGAAATATTTCAAGTAAAAGTGTGCATAGATAGGGATTTGATACACAAATAACTCTATCCTATTTTCGATAAATCGGTTGGAATCCATTTGTGATCAGAATTTACAAATGTGTTACTGATATTAGACATAATTCGAGAGGAATTACGGATTTAAAATATTCATTGAAATTACTAAATATCTCATTGACTTTTGAACTAATATATTACTTTCAATATTTGTGAACTCATTAAAAGCCATTCTGGATTGCATCAATGTCTTATATCAAGACATTCAAGACTATAGGAATTCATTCGAGACATTCTATATTTATGGACTTGAGATGAGACATTTAGGATCACTGAGAATTTAATTAACACTATTGTGTCTTCTAACTTTTCATTTTGGAATCACAACATGAATCCCATCGCAAAAAGGATGTTTATATTAATCACTTCGTATAACATGTAGCATGGAGCATCCCGATTCAACATGAGTTGGATGGTGAGCTAATCTTGTAAGAGCAAAACAACCTGTTGTATGAAGATATAAATCGATCACTGAGGATCAACAATCAGAAAAAAAGGCATAACGGTACGGTCCAGTAAATGTATACTATATGGCAGTTAACATTCCGAAGGAGATTACAGTAAATGTAAAATGGTTCCGCTACATTTATGGATCATTATTGGGGGCTCTCTCCATGAAGATCTAAATATAATGAAAAAGGGTCATTTAATCCAAAAAATCAGGCGAAGAATAAAATATTCTGGCAACAAATTTAGAATAAATACATACATACATAAACCTTGTTCCTTCAAGGTTTTGAATGACTCTGGCCAAATCAATATTAAGAATGCGTATTTACACTCTAAGCATCATTTCAAATCTCGCGAGATTGGTCATAAGGTCTCTTATTACGCTAAAATTCACACGTAGACCAATAAAAAAACAATAATAAAATGGGTGTTTACAAACATTGATCACGTGGATAAATATGTCCGTGATGCTGACCAATCATTTTCACTTCCCGTTGATTTGTTACCAAGGTAAGACGGACTCAATGTGAATTCGTACGTATTACTATTTCGCCTTAAGTAAACAACTGTGATAAAATTATATCTCACAACTAAAAAGAAAATACCGAATCCGAGAAAAATATTCATTGGAATTAAATAAAAGAAACAAAAAATGAAATGAAAATTTTTTTAAACATTACACACAAGAAATTTTATCACATATACGTAACGGTATTCATTTGCTAAAATCAATTAAGGCTTAAAATCCCTTTTCCCCATAATGGACGTGTGTGAGTCTGTGAGTGTTGTTCTTTATTCTAAAAAATCAAAACTAAGAGACACTTACCTTTTTCATTCTGGTACAAATATACAATTAAATTCATAGCATTTCACTTTAAAAAGTTTCTTTTTCTTCTTTGTCTTTTTATACTCTCTACGTTTTCAAATTTTGTTCACTGTCCCAGTCATTTACTCCTCTTCTTTCTCACTTTCTTCTCGTCTTCTATACATCTCTTTCTAGACGTGTCAGGGTTCTTCCTTTTCGGAGAGCACCTCTTTATCTTCCTGTTCTGAACCCCTCTCTACCTTCTGCGCCTGCTGTTTCGTGGGGCAGTCTGAAGACCAATGTCCTTTCTCTTGACAATGATAGCAGGTATCTAGACTTTTGTCTCTTTTGACGCCTGTCTTGCTTTGACGTTGGGACATTTAAAAGACCAATTCCATTTCTTCTGACAGATATATCAAGAAACCTTACTTTATCTCAAAAGTATTATTGTGAGTAGTCCGTCGGCTGAATGAAACCTTCGTATGACACCTCGCAAAGCTCTTTTCAGAAGTTCAATCTGTGTTGACTCTTTTATCTTTCTGGTCGGATTGACAGTGAAACGAATACTTGGAGGGAAGACACTGACCCTTTATATACGAAAGACACTGACCTTATATTGATATATAGGGGACCATAGCGTTTAAAATATAGTCATTTGACATTTTACACTCGCATCATTTGTGGAGAAAAGAGATGAAAGTAAAGGACAGAAATGTGACTTGTTACCTAGCTGAAGACTTGGCTCAAACTAATGACAGCAAGTTTGAAGAACAAACATGTGTGAAAAAGAATCAAGACCTAGAAAGTCTTCGTAACATCAAAGTCCACTATTATCACCCTAAAGGTATGATCACATTCCAGAGACAGAAAAGAGCTCCTCCAGATAAATTATAACCACAGCCTACACGTATACGGTGAAATTTCAAGTCCAACGTACCGTAGAAGAAAGCCGGGGGTTCATCACCGATATGAGGGATTCTTTGTTAACCACACTGAAACGACAATGTGAAGCCAAAGAAGACGATCACTTGACACTCTCCATTTATCACGACATTTTGAAGTCGCCTGTTTGGATCGGTTTTAGCAGGCAATCAGAACTGACACCTTCTAAAGTCAGCGACAAGATTCAACACGTAAAGCAATTCAACGACAGGTTTCAGATCACAGATGGAAAAGCGACATTGTACATGGCCCACGTTTCTCTTCTCAAAGGAACCGGACAACTCAGAAAATTGTTATTGCAGGACAACCTTCGTAGCATCAAGTTCAGCATCGTTAAAATTACCAACCCTCAAGACCAGATGTGTTTAGGCCGAGCCATCGTGATGGGAAGAATGTATGCCGACAAGAACGACACGGTAGAATGGATAAGAGCCTGGAAAACTATTCAACAATCGGATTGAGCCAAACAACGAAAAGAAACAGAACTCCTGTTACAGCAAGTGGGTATATCTGAAGACACTGCTTGCAGCATTCCTGAAATGCAAAAAGTGCTAGACGTCTTAGCTCCACGATTCACCTTGAAAGTAGACCCTCAAGAAGTGCGCGGACATCGTTACGAAGCATAAATTTAAAAGACGGAAAATACATTCGCGTCTATCATCACTATGGACATTTCGATGCCATTATCAGCTTCACCAGATTCCTGGGATACGGCTATTATTGTGCGAAATGTGACTATGGACATAACAATAGAGAGCAACACAATCTTTGTGGATCAAAATGTCCAGGATGTTTGACTTCTAAACCCTGTCTTAACGAAGGACAAAAACGTGTGCATTGCCCAACGATAAGATTCTAAGTTAAGATAGTGGCAGTCCCAAAACTTACGCTTACGAATACCGAGACAAACAAGGAGAAGTGCACACCAAGTGTAAAGGGAAAGGACTGACTTTCAGTTATCGCATCAATCTAGTTATAATCTTTGGGGGATTGAAAGAAGGGTTGTAGTCTGGAGAGAATCGAGATTTTAGAGTGACCACCTACCAACTCATAAAATTGTACGTTTAGCCACACACCAAATCGTCAGTCGGCCTTTGGAAAAATTATCAAATCCTCTGGAAGCGAGTATAGTTTCCCAATCACTTCACTTTACAGTACAGATATACTGGTATGGTTTCAAAACGATAGCCACAAAAAAGAAGGATGACTTTGACACAGCAAGAATCAAGTGAGAGACCCACTGAGAACTCCATGTTCAAACAATACAATTTTCCTGTCTTCTTGACTGACTATTGTCATTGTGCCAGGGAAGGATTACCTACTTCGAATGTTTTATCTAGAACAAGATTTGTCTACATGGAACCTGAGAATGGATTGGGATACAAGTAAACTGTTTTAGTTGTGGTCTGATGTTGAGTATGGGTCGATGTATTTATAAAAATTAAGCTATTCTGGAACATACTCGATGGTCTCCGCACTGTGCTTACCTTTCTATGGCCATTCCACCCGTCACACTTAGGTACAGGGATGACTGTGCCTCAGAGAAAGTATTACCATTATCCAGGAAGAAAAGAAAAGAAGACTTCAAAGCTAGGCATAAAAAGGAGAGATGCATACGCTCGAAACCTCATTTAAACTAGCACAAAAAGTTCCAATGGCCGATAGTTCATTGTAATTAAAAAGACAAAGCGAGAAAAAAGGAATATTTTTAAACAGACAACTCGATTCAAGTTCGGTGATTCTCAAGTGGAGTGCGATCGTAGAGATGCCGTATGCTATGTCCTCACTGATTCAGTACCACATCATGGGACCATTGCTATGACTACTATTACTACTACTACTACAATACCTACCATGGAAAGAAATGTTGTGCGTGTCAAACCTGATGGATGCGACAGCAATGCCACTCCTTATCATACACTTTTTGACTTTAGTGGTTTTTAGTGTCGATGTCACCCTCCACGTCAGGAAACCATGCGACTACCGCCCTACGGATGCCATCCAACCCTGAGCAAACTACTGTAGATTTCACGGACCCTCATCGAAATGAACATGTGAAAGAAGAATATTCGTTCCCCGTGTATTTGTCTGAATACTTCGACTTTGAAAGTCGATTCCTAACCTTCCCATGAAAATGGCGTAAATATCTGGGAAGACTTACCACCGACGAATTAACCAGAGTCGGATTTATCTACTTGGGCAAACGTAATAAAATCAAGTGCTTCAGTTGCCGTGTGTAACTTTATCAGTGGAAGCAGAATGTTTCTGTTTACATGCAACATGCGCGTTAGTCTCCGCAATGTTAGTACTTAGGTTTAGTGATCTCTAGATGGATACTTTACAAGACAGCATTCGTGGTTGAGATAACGCATTTATCGAAAGTTTATCTAAATACAAGTCCAACGCAAAAAAACAATTGCATCCGTTACGTCAACGATATTTGAACCACTGGTACCTAAATGCTATAAGAGGACTAATTTATTTGAAAGTGTTCCAGTGGTCAGACATTGTTAAATTTGTCGAGAACCAGAAGACGCTGGTTGCTACTCATCCTACTTCTTACGGTTTAGCCATACTACACCTAATTCCTGAGGAAGAGTTAGAGGAATGCCAAACTCTTTTACACAGACTAATCTTGTTTCAATAAGAAGCGTCTGTGCGACGTGTGACGTGTGAGTTAGTGACTAAATATTTTGGATTTGCTACTGAAGTACGATCAGTTCTGTGCAAAAAGTACATTTATTACCTCCGACAAAAGAAAGTCAGGATGTGAATGACTAGTTTAGAAGCATACGTTCAGAATCTGCGTCTGGAACTGAGAACGAATTTACCAAGAGATCGCCAAAATACAAGTCCAACGCAAAGAGCAATTGTGTCCATTACTTCACCGATAATGGAACCACTGGCACCTGAAAGGTATAAGATAATTGATTCATTTTAAAGTATTCCATTGGTCAGAAACTGATGAATCAATTGAGATTCATAAAACTTTCGATGCTACTCATTTTACTTACAAGGTGACTATCGCACACCCAATTCCAACGGAAGCATTAGAGAATTACCTAACTCTTTAACACGATCAAATCTTGGTTCAAGACGACACTTTTGTGCGACATGTAGTATGTAAGTTAGTGACTAAATAATTTTGGTACGGTATTAAAATAAAACAGCTTCTGTTCAAAAAGTACGTTTATTACCTTGAACAAAAGAGGATTTAAAAAAACTGACTACCATGCCACGACAGTTATCAGTTGTGATACAACATATTCCATGAAAGGAAATCAATGATACTATTCAGACTGTGAAGGATTACCAACGCTTATTACGAGCACTGTATCCAATGAATTGAGGCCATCGTGTGACGTGTGCCTTAGTGACTTGCTTTCCGGGATTTCGTCTACCAGTCAATTTCCTTTGTGCTCAGTACGAACTGTACATTCATGTCACCGTGCCAAGTGTAGTTTCTCTAAGAACATGACAAACTGTTCCCAGGACACCAAAAATGTTGCACAGTGACTTGTTTGTATTTTATCAAAGTCCAAGAGAGATTGGGTATGTTACAGAGTTTACTGGATTTATCCAAGCAGGAACTGTTCAGATTTAGTCCGGTGAGAACCCCCTCAACGTCGATTGATGCCTGCCTCGAAAATGATACAACGAACCTATAGTCAGTGGCGAGGCATTCTTCTATAAAATAGACCTGGAGCTAAAGATGGGTATCTGTGTTTTTGTGCTTCTGAACGCCAAAAGTTGTCCCCTTGAAAACACCTCATCGTCCAAAACGAAACAGAGGAGTAAACAAAGGGGAGGATTTTTTGGCAATGCAATGGTAGGACATATATTAAAACAGTTTGGTTTTCCAAAAATAATTCAACAATACACCTCCCATAAATAAGATAAAACAACGCATGTCAAGCCATGGACTTCAGTGTATTTTGTGTTCCTGAAAGAAGTGCACACCACCAACATCGTCGTTCTTCTATCCAAAAAGGAAAAGAAAAAGAAAAGGACAGTCTCGTCATCCGAACAAACACTTAGCTAAATATCGACGTCTGCCCCAGAAAAGACACTCGTCGGAGAAAAAGATAAGCATCTAAAGCGAAGGAGCAACCAGGGGAGGAGCATCCAAAGGGTAGGATTGTTTGGCGAAATAGGAAAAGGTCGTCACATTCTTTACGAAGCGATAGTTAGTCAAAAAAACTGGTTACACTTCGAAAAACTCCAAAACATAAGATAACGGTTCTGTGCCAAGTTATTGACATCAGTGCATCAGCCCCAGAACAAACAAAAGATGGCACCACCAAAAGTCATCCTTCTTCTACCGTCATATGAAAGAAAAGGTAAGAACTGCCTCTTCGTTTAGCCAAACATCGGGACGTGTTGTCCATCCTGCCCAAAGCTCCTCCACCCATGCGAAAACAAGATTCAAACCGTCCCAAACTTGTGTAGAACCAAATTGGTTGTCACCCTCTTCTATAGCAAACTGACAAAGGATCCGAATTTCTGAACCAAGATTTCCAAAAGGTACTAAATAAATGAGACATTCAATTTTTCACTAGCAAGAATCCCGAAACCAAAGCCAGCATCGTGGAAAGTTTTCAACACACTTTGAAAGAACGCATGTGGAAAATTTTTACTCATCAACACACTCTCAAACATCGACGTCTTACCAAACCTAATCTAAGCGTATAACCAATCATACAATCGAAGCATCGGATCCCCCCCCAAGTGACTCTAGAAAACGAAGTGACCGTCTTGGAGCACCTGTTTGGTACGTCCCCAACTTTGGCTGTCCCCAAGAAAGATGGAGTGTTGTTAATATGTATTTAAATTATTTATTTATTTACTCGACTATTTAACAATATCCCTTTTTATAAAAATTATTGCTCGGACGATGGTAGGCGCGCGTTCCTTGTATGTAGTCTGCTCACTCATAATAATAAAAATAACCATAATGATTTAGTTGTAATCAAATCCAACCGTTTATAAGTATTGAATTGGTATGTGACATTTAGGAATCAAAAGGGAAATATCTGACATGAAAATTAATATTGGAAGCTGTTAATAACCCTTTTTATAACCATACATTTATTTTGTTTTTATTCACTAATGTTAAACATTCCATAAACCATGCCGGGTAACTTATGGGAGAATGTTACAAATTTATTAGTATAGCAGATTTTATATCGACAACCCTAATTGGTTGGCATTTAGGTGCATTTTTCTCGTAGTCGCCATACAATTGACAAAAGCTTTACAAAGCGGATTGAAACAAAACATTATGGCAACCAATGAAAATGAACCTGCTTACATAACGATATAGTCTATTATGTTTAATAAAGGAATTACCGGTAAATAACAATACAAAATATGTAAACATTACTTAGGGAAAAAAATAATAAACAATGACACGTAATATTAATATAATTTTTCCCACTCAATTAATTTACCTAACTTAATCTACTTTTATTTCAATCCTTTTCCTTAAATGCAAACTCGTGTTATTTATTTATTTATTATTTACTATTTGTTTATTTATTTAATTTAAACTTCTTAAATCTAACATATCAAATTAAATTTAATATATAACTTACTTAATGTGCATAATCTATGGGTTTTTTTTATTACACTCCAAACTCATTTCGTTATATTTATTTATTATTTATTATTTATTTACTTAAGCTATTTATATCTATTATTAATTTACTTTTCTTAAATATACTTATATCTAATTTTTTTTATTTATTAGATCACATTAATTTAATATTAGACCTAATTAATGTCATTGCATAATCTATGTTTATTTATTAAAAAGCCAACATAATTGAAACTTATATTTATTATATTTAATCAACTTAGTATTTACTTTATATCAATATACGGTTATCTATTAAACTACAAAATCACTTTTATTTAATCTATTTGATTAAATTAATAGTAAACACTCTTAATTCAATTAATTAATCAAATTTATTTACTTTAAAAACTTACTTTCTCTACTTAATTTAATAAACAAATTTAAAATAATTTATTTAGCTTGAAAGGTTCTTAACAAACATCTCTAAACTCGATTGATGCAATCTACCTTAATCAAATTAACAGAACGTACTTATATATAATTCCTTTATACCCATAATATTTATAAATAACAAAAAAACATGGACACGACAATAGACCTCTTCAACGGAAGTTTAATCGCTCAAAAAGATTAAAAGAAGATTAAAGGAAGAGGATAACGCAAGCATATATTAAGAAGATCCATCACAGACGCAAACTGAACCAACCATGGCAGAAGAGTGAAAGAATACTAACAGAAAAAGAAGATAATGAAGACACAATACAGAAGGGAACTGAAACAGCAATAACAGAAAGAGGGAAAAAAGACTAACATAAATGTTTTTAAAAAAATTTCAAATTGATATTTAAAAAAAATATTATAGTCATAGTTTTCAAAAAAAAGAAAAGAAGTACTAACCAAAATTGCCACTAAGAAAAGATTATAATTGCCAAAACTTAAATTAAGGGACAGCTAGGAACTCTTACCTAATGCCTATAACCCCTTCCCATGCAAACACACACACACACACACACACACACACACACACACACACACACATCAACATCTTGGTATCGTAACACTACAAGGGCAGTTCCCCCTCTGCTGCCCGCCAATAATCGGTCCATTGGGTTAGATATTGCAAAGCTAAGTGGTAGTCGAGGTAGCTCTCCTTGGCACCCCACGAATCACCTTGCCCACACTCACACATAAACACAACATATTGACAAGCATTATACATCAAGCTAAGGGGCAGTCCGAAACCTCCCTGGCTGTCTCACAAAACCCCTTCCCCCCACTTAGACATAAACACCTGGCACATAGGTTTGGTATCGTAATAGCGAGGGACAGTCCAGGACACCTCCCACATGCAGTCCCAAATACCGGACAAGCGTTTCAACCTTCTCTAAGAGAGAGAGAGAGAGAGAGAGAGAGAGAGAGAGAGAGAGAGAGAGAGAGAGAGAGAGAGAGAGAGAGAGAGAGAGAGAGAGAGAGAGAGAGAGAGAGAATTCCGGACAAGAGTTAAACAACCTTTACTGAAGGGAAAGGGAACAACTAAGGTCTTCATTTCACAAAAGAAGACCAATTATAATCTATCATGATCCTTTAGTGTTTGTGCCAAGTATAAAACCCAATTTCTTAAGCGGTGCTAGTTTTTCACAGGGTGGCATACATCCAGCAGATTGGCATGACTTAGATCCCAAAAGTACGCTCAGTACACAAAATTCCAACATAACCTCTTTTAAAAAATTGCAACTCTTGTCTATTTGATACAATTGCACAGGTGGCCTACACATTACTGGCATAGAGTCATCAAGTCACAACTGTATACAAAATTATTAGAAGTGATATAGGGGTGGCAAAGCCTTTTTGGGACACTTGGAACAACGGCGAGGAGAACCAGCATCATGTGAGGCACGGCTGGCGAAGGCTTCCGCCATGTTGCGGTGGCTGGCCGGTGTCTTCGGCTTTGTGGACTTCTTCTTTGGTGGGCTTGGGGTGGCATGGGCTGTTGCGCTGTCTGCCGTTTGGCGTCCGGTTGGGTGGCGTGCACTTTGAGTAATTAATATCATTTTAAGGTCTCTGATCCAGCCAGGTATAAGGAAAAGGCCCAGCTCTGGGGCAAATAATCCTCTTAAAAAAAAACTGCGATCCATACCTGGGATCGTAAGAAGTTGCTGAAGCCATCGACCAATACGCAACTTAAAGTTCGTATCTGTTCGCGCCATTTAAAAAGAGAAGTAACCGGCGAAGGTCACAAAGAAGGTCACGTCAACAAAGGCAGCCACAACCGGGGACGGATACCGAAACCTACTATGCCCTCCAAACCGCTTTCCAAAACAACTACTAGTGCAATGTTGAAACATCAAGAAGTGCAAAAGGAGGTGAGGGAAGTAAATTTCATTATACTGCTACCCCACCCCTACCATTGACACCTGAGGTTCAACATACACCCAAAAAGACATTTGTCAGCGTTGCTGATAAATCACGAACTAGTAAGTCGCTACCAAAGAGGAAATTAATAACTTCCACACCTACTAGTGCTCAGCAGGCCAGTACCCCCGTTGCAGCAGCAAGACCTGTCAACAAAGGAAAAACAGGACACGAAGAAAAAAATCTAAAGTTGTTGAGTAAACTGAGGATGATGACTCAGATTTTACACGGCTGCACACTTGGAGCTTCACGAGACGGCCATGGACCTATGTATTGGAAGTGACTTTGTTAAATCGATCCAATATATAGCGTGGCGATCACTCCGGACCGTGAAACCTTCCCCCCACCCCTCATGCAGTTTAGCTTCGGGAAAACATCCTCAGGAAACGCTATCCGGCAGCCAACAAGTAGCACCCGACCCACACATTGATAGAAGATGCCAGTTTTTAACGTCACTCCACGGGTTAGAGGCTTTCTCGGCTCGACGGTATAGGGAAACCCAGACAGTGGAAGAAATCTGCATTGAAGACGCCCGCCGGTTGATCTACAAGCCTGCAGAGACCTAACAGCCAGGAATACCAATTATAATAATCAACTGTTTTAATTTGACCCTTTTGGACGGGTGTTCAAACTGAAAAACCAATTGACTAATATTGACTCAACTATCGTATGTCGCTAAGACATATTAGTACACCAGGTGCCCGAATGAGATGTCATTGCTACCAATTAATAGTAGATGACGTCTCTTAACGCTTGGTTGACACCTGGTGGTAATACTGTAGTACTGACTGTGCTGCTTGAGTGTGTGTTGGGTCCATTCCCTCTCAAACAACAGCCCATAGCTGATGAAATGGTTGTATCATTACTCAGTCATCACCAGCTAGAATTAATAAATATTCTGAGTTCATTTAAAAGCCCTCTTTGAGGGCATTAAAGCCTGGGATGATTTTTCCTTCCCCCATGTAATTGAATAGTATGACATGCATACAGTAAACACTGGCACGTGTAGATTACATAATCACGCCAGCATAGTTCAAATTCAGTCATTTAACATTGAATACAAAATGGCAACTACTTTTTAGACAAGATGATCAACTGGCAAGATGTGATGGACACCCAAGGTATGGTAGAGGAAATGTTAGTCAAGATGAAGCAAAGCGCCTAAAGTCCCCACCGATTGAAGATGAAACTGAATAATTTAAAGAAAGGGAAGGATATATTAAAGGAAATTATTTAAAATGAAAAGGATGAAAAGGAAGACATAAAGGACAAAGAGAGAATGAGATTATGGAACGAGAAGATGGAAAAGACGACGAGGAGAACAAGAGGAAAAAGAGGAGATGGAGGAAGAGGAGGATGAAAAAGAGAAGAAAGATGAGAAGAAAAAGAAAATTGTAGAACAAGAAACCCAAAGGCCAACAAAAAAACAAATATTGTATATTTAACAAATTACGTATAAACCTGAATATGTATTGCGATTTCAATGAAATGTGAACTGATATGCAGAAAAAACCATAGTAAAAAGATACAATGATTTTAATTTAAAGCGATTCCAAACAAACAATGGACAAATGATTAACGTAAACATTGACAATTTTCATACCAAAAATGATAATAGTTCACTCAAAGAATGAAATATAACACATTTTCACTCAAATAGTTAAATATGACGAGTTTTACTCATCTAATGATATATGGTGAGTTTTTGTATCAAATAGTGAAATATGATATTTCATTCGAACAGTGAAATATGATGATATTTCATTCAAACAGTGAAATATTATATGAAACATTGGGACATATATCTTGCGGAATCGAACATAAATCTGAGAGGTCTTTTCAACCCCATCACTCTAATTGTTGAGGAGCCATCACGAACAGTCTGTCTCTCTTGGTCTGCCTAAATGTCCGTAAAATCTCTTCTTAAAGAGGGTGGAGAGACAAAAGAAAATGCAACCCCGTGACTAACAGCAGCACAGTGGTTATAGCACAACTTAAATTAGCACCACGGCTAAACAACGCTGGCAATACATTTAAAATACAGAGATGCAGCAACCCTTTACTTCTTCAGCACTACACTCAGCATTTCTCCAGTCATCAATCAATCAATCACCAATCAATCAGCTCTACAGCTGGAGATCGCGCATCATAAAGTAGACTGCTCACTGACAACACTCTTCGTAATGCGATGTTTAGCTGTACGATGAGTTAATTCATACACGGGCCATGTAGCCACACACTACCTGTGCGCTCAAGGTATATCTGTTTTCCCATTATAAACCGAGCTTACCCTTTCGAAATAATAAATAATATAAGATGTATGAATGTATGTATGTATGTATGTATGTATGTATGTATGTATGTATGTATGTATGTATGTATGTATGTATGTATGTATGTATGTATGTATGGATGGATGGATGGATGGATGGATGGATGGATGGATGGATGGATGGATGGATAGATAGATAGATAGATAGATAGATAGATAGATAGATAGATAGATAGATAGATAGATAGATAGATAGATAGATAGATAGATCACCTTAGGGTAACGTTGTACACAGAAACGAAACCAAAGTACATGTATTTAATCTAAATAATAAATAAACGATAGACATAGACAATTCCGTGACAGTTTTTTTTTTCATATGAAATCCATGGATTAAATTCTATGATACAATATTAATATCAATGACTTTCTTCTCATACCTAGAACTTGTGCACCCCATTGCCCTCATTTACATATTCGTAATAATGCACGTTGACAAACATCAAAGCACGTGTTTCAAGACGCTCATGATTCAATACTTGCAGCACGTAACAATTATAACTTGTTTTCTTCTTGGTCTTTTCCCTAAGAGTATATTATATAGCTAGATTCTACAATTTCAGATTTACATAAAGAATTTAAAACGTGATTATCTTGATACAGAGTGAGATACTATGCTAGTAGCAGATGAAAATACTGTTTCGAATGTGCTATCTATATTGCAAAACTTCGGGGTTATTTTAACTTAAATGTAAAAATTTGGGTGAGAAAAATAGTCACAGGGTTGCATTTCCTTTTGTCTCCCCCCCCCTCTTTGCAGGCAGAACCTCGTGGGGAGACAACTAATTTAACTTCTTGACTGATTTCCTTGTCTAGGTGCAAACCCCAACATATATATTCTTAGTCTCTCTTTTAGCCAAAGTCGTCAGAGGCGAAACAAAAATTATCACGCTACTATTTTAAACAGAACGCACGATTCGATCTTAACACTGGGGATAGTCCGTATTTAAGCATGTCTCAGTTCACGTATTAAGCTAATTTGCTCATTTGAATATAGCCCGAAAGCACACCAGGACACGTTCTTTCGTCAGCATTTATATAAATCGCAAGGCTGGCTTATTTAGTCTTCTGTATTCCAAAGCTGAAAGATGAAGTCGAACATTGGCATTGCGCTTTTCCTTGGTTTAGTATGTCTCTTAGGTAAGCATATATAATTGTTTTAATATGAATTTATTGTAAAAGATGATCGTATTTTGGTATTGGTAGGCCGATTAACATTATCAGAGACACACATGTTATATATGTTTGTACCATTATTTTAATTTTGTTTCACGTGCATATATTATGAGAAGAACACAGCTAAAATTTAGAGAAAATGCGAAGATATGTTTGACTTGCTTTTCTCAAATTAATACCTGTATAAATTTGTATTTTTATTCTTTTTAAACATTGTTTCAAAAGTAAGCTTTTGATTCTACAGATCAATGTAAATTTCCACAGGTTGATCATTAGCGAGGTAAGAAAAAAAGGAGAAAAATATTAATAATCGCCGCTACTACATGAATTAAAACATGGTGCACAATTTCATAGAAATCCTTCTTGCGTTCCCATAAGGAGACACACAATTTCTAAAAACAGATTAAATTTCAAAATGCCCGATGGCCGACCCCCAGCCCTTCTCTCAATGTGTTGTTGGACCAGGCAGCCATGTAATCGACCAGCACAGAAACAGGGTTTGATTGATAATAACTGAAATGTCTTTATGGTAACTCTCTCTCTCTCTCTCTCTCTCTCTCTCTCTCTCTCTCTCTCTCTCTCTCTCTCTCTCTCTCTCTCTCTCTCTCTCTCTCTCTCTCTATATATATATATATATATATATATATATATATATATATTACACACAAACACACACAATTTATTCATATAATTCATTCAACCACTGAAGCTTATGGTTATTTGGTTTTTTTTATAGCGGACACTACATACTCCTGCAAAATATTGGACTGTCATAGAACCTGCGCTTACGGCCAAGTGAACGATTCCCGTGGATGCCCCACCTGTGAATGTAAGTAGATTTTAATCTATATGTGTTAATATTAAGGTTCGTAAAGGTCATATTGTGACTTATGCCAAAATTACATCTTTAAGAAGAATTACATTGGAACCTAGCTTAGAGGAAATACTTGCCATAAATATAAACTTCTATGCGGTCCATTACACCAAATTTGTTTAGAATTGAGTCACACTATTAAAAACAAAAAAAAATGAGACACCAGCAAGCAGAAATGAGTCACTAGTAAGCTGTCAATTGTATTATATTGCCAATTTTCCTTGACTGTATATCCACATGAAGTGGGACGTCTGCAAAATGCCGTTTCACATGACCACCTATTCACAAACAGAACGAAAATATGGTTAGTCTGATCATTTAAATTTTGACTCTATAACACGTCCCCTGAGCACGTTTCCGCCATTCTTCATATGATACCCAATTTTAAAACGACTTGACTTCCCTTTCTATTCATACAAAGTACAATGTAGTAGACATTTTAAACAGCACTGTATCCCATTCCATTTATAAAATAAACAATATAGCAGAGAGTTTAAAATAGCACTGAATCCCATTATATTCATAAAAAAAATATAGTAGAGTTTTTAAACGGCACTGTATCCCATTCTATTTATAAAAATACAATATAGTAGAGAGTTTAAAATAGCACTGTATCCTATTCTGTTCATAAAAAATAAATATAGTAGAGTTTTTAAACGGCACTGTATCCCATTCTATTAATGAAAAATACAATATAGTAGAGCTTTTAAACGGCACTGTATCCCATTCTATTCATGAAAAATACAATATAGTAGAGTTTTTAAACGGCACTGTATCCCATTCTATTCTTGAAAAATACAATATAGTAGAGTTTTTAAACGGCACTGTATCCCATTCTATTCTTGAAAAATACAATATAGTAGAGAGTTTTGATAGCACAGCTTTACTTTTTAATTCATAAAAATACAATGCAGAAGAAACTACCTATCTATGCATTAACACAATATAGGAAACTGTTTAAGTCGATTCCTAAATATATCATAAGAAACTAATTTTAAAGATGAAGTCCACAGAAAGATTCATCATAAAAGATTCAGACATGGAGAAGAATTAAAATGTAAATGACTGCTTCAATAACAGAAGATAATAATATGCTTTAAATTAGATTAAATTAGATTAGATTTATTCAGTATAGATTATTAAAACAAACCAAATTACAAATTAAAGGTGGAGTGTAATGCCAAAAAAAGGTACTATGGATAACAAAATAATTACCATAATAAAAATTAATTTATTTTGATTACGATCCTTATTTACTGACAACTTGACACGAGACTCGTTGAAAATATGTAAATCTCGTACGCGTACGTATCAATTTCAGGGCAAATGACTACATAGCATTGCCTTTAAAACTACACAATTTGTATTACGTGTAGAGGAGACCCAAGATAAATCTAATATCTTCTAATCTTCTGACATTATCATAATTCAAACAGAAAATGATTATACGTGTGAAACATACATAGGTCAGAGACAATGCAACAGCACACCACTATAACTTTTCGATGCAATACATATATCAACTTTCAACATAATATCAATGAAGTTAAAATTTATTGCATAAAATCAGTAGGACTGATGGTGACTGGTGGAATAGAATGGAACCTATCACCTTTCTCATTTACTGCTGTTGTAAGTTTTTGATACTGCGTACAAATCTGAGCAAATCATTATACATTTTACAATGAAGATATATTAACCATTATAACCTTGAACAGTATATATTAGGACGTTATCTATCACATTATTAAAATGTGTAAAATATGAATTACTGCTTCTAACAATTGGTTCTACACATTTATGAAGGAACTGTACCAATGACAGTGGGTTAATATTTATTATATGTTCGGTATTCAACTGGCAGCTAGTGCATTTGAGAGTACTGTTTGGTAACAATGTGCAATCTTGATACGACCGGAATAAGACTGGTAATTTTAGTTAGCAATTTGCAATCTATATTAACATTTCTATGATACACTTGAAGTCTTGCACTGCACGGTAAACATTCACATGAGTTTTAATGTTAAAAGTTGATAATTGTCAGCACCAAATTATCATATTTTTACAGGGATATCTGAAACATTGCAGGTCACATATCGCTTTTTTTGCTTTAAAATGGAATGAATTTAGTTTTCCCTTAGTATAGATGTAATTTGCTATCCGTATGCCACTTCCTTGCCAGTCCCATATTTGGTTGACTCTTAATCAGATCAGTACATTTATTAGAAAATGAGAATAGCAGAATAATCAGAATGAGATAGTAGTTTTAATAGCTCCAGTCATATCCTTAACATACAAAGAAAAGTGAAAAGGACCAAATTGGGGGAATTCTACATGAAGTATTAGCACTGTAAGAAAAACACAAAGAGCATTTTCACAAGCTAATGTCTACTGTTAATTGGTAAAGTAAGATTTAAAACATTCTACTGGCGTAAAATTGAAGCGAATGGCTCACATTGTACCTCTACTAACACACGGTGTTAAAGCTACAGAATAATTTTCACTAAACACCTTTTAGCAATATTCGGATATCTGCAATATTACAAACGATGGGTTTCTAGTAAATATATACCCAGGAAAGGTGATTGCACAATGACTAGTAATTACTGTTCAATAGGTTAAAAGAGTTCACAGGCATAATCATTTTTTTTTTGTTTTGAGACAGGTATGTCGTGATAAAAATAGTTCAAATCTGGATGTAGTACTAAATATGAATCAAACCTCATCAGGATACCAATATACTACAAAACGAAATTAATAATTTACGAAAATGAGTATAAAAATGTGGCACATGATTCCATACAAAGTGTCCTAAACCAGCACATCTTATTTATGGGACCACACATGTTTAGAAAATTTCATTAAAATCAAATATTTAGGGTTACGATTGCTGGTGATCTGAAATGGAACAGTGAAATTAAAACATTATAAAAATCGGATCACTAAACACCTTTTAAAGGACTGACCTAAATCAGATCTCAAAACACCTTTCAGTAGGTTGACCTAAATCAGATCACTAAACACCTTTTAAAGGGTTGACCTAAATCAGATCACTAAACACCTTTCAGAGGTTGAACTGCTCAGATCACTAAACACATTTCAGAGGGATGACCTAAATCAGATCACTAAACACCTTACAGAGAGTTGAATTAAATTAGATTACTAAATACCATTCATAGAGTTGACCTAAATCAGATCACTAAACACCTTTCAGAGGTTGAACTGCTCAGATCAATAAACACCTTTTAGAGGGATGACATAGATCAGATCACTAAACACCTTTTAGAGAGTTGAATTAAATTAGATTACTAAATACCATTCATAGAGTTGAACTAAATCAGATCACTAAACATCTTTCAGAAGTTGAAATGCTCGGATCAATAAACACCTTTCAGAGGGATGACCTAGATCAGATCACTAAACTCCTTTCAGTGGGTTGACCTAGATCAGATTACTCAACACCTTTCAGTGGGTTGACTTAAATTACATTACTAAATACCATTCATAGGGTTGAACTAAATCAGATCACTAAACACCTTTCAGAGGGCTGACTTAAATCAGATCACTAAACACCTTTCAGAGGGCTGACTTAAAGCAGATCACTAAACACCTTTCAGAGGGCTGACTTAAAGCAGATCACTAAACACCTTTCAGAGGGCTGACTTAAAGCAGATCACTAAACACCTTTCAGAGGGCTGACTTAAAGCAGACCACTAAACACCTTTCAGAGGGCTGACTTAAAGCAGACCACTAAACACCTTTCAGAGGGCTAACTTAAAGCAGACCACTAAATACCTTTCATATGTTAAATTTCAATCCTACCCCTCAAAACATATCAGAGAGTTAACCTAAATCAGATCACTAATCACCTTTCAGAGGATTTACATAAATCAAACCACTAAACACCCTTGGGCAAAAGAGATTAAAATCGTTTTTTAAGAATTCCATAAATAATTTAATATAATCAAATCGATCATTTACCTAGTTTTAATTATTATGACCTTCATGATGCAAAATACAAATACTGTTCATAGGGATGCTTAAAATTACACAAGACATGTATTATGTTAGACAAACTACCATGTTATTTTCAGTCTTAAAATGTAAGTATAATATCTACTTTTTCAGGCTGTCAGTCTATACGATGTCCTCAATTCTGCTGGTGGCGGCGTTTAATTGTAGCAAGTGATTACAATGGCTGCATCACCTGCAAGTGTATATGGACACTACGTTGATAGCTCCTGTTTTTCAAGACTGAATTATCTTAGAAAATGACTTTTACATCGCAATTTCTCATAATAAACCGTAACTGTGACGGCTTCTTTCAAAGAATTTTGAATTAAATGCGATATTATATGCTGTCTTTGATATTCGATGTTGCCTTTATATCCATATAAACAATTAAAATTTATAAATTACCCGAAATGCAGTGAAATATTACATACAGGTTACAGAAGCGATCACAATATCATTCCGTCCAGTGCCGGATTTAGACAAAGTTAGGCCCTAAGCTTTGAGAAGCTATAGAGGCCATATTTAGTATAAAATAAATTTGAGGGAGCCCTTCAGACTAAGTTCAGACTTTGCGGCCCTAAGCTGTAGCTTGTTTAACTTATGCCTAAACCCGGTTACTGATTCCGTCGGTCTGTCCAACATTACATTTTTTCGTCTAGATTCCACTTAATTACTCAAACTCTTGCTTGTGACACTGATGTCAATAGAAATCCCAAAAAAGCTTTAAGAAAAATCAGAAAAAGACCGACCAATCAACCTTTAGAAATTAAAATCTGAAAAAGTCCCACCAATCAGTTTGGAAAAATTTGGGAAAGCTGTTTAGAGTAAACTTGCTTGAAATATAAATGGAAAGCATGTAACAGTAATTATATTTTTTCACCCAAATGTTAACTTCACAGTATACAAATTTAATAAAGTTTAATCTGACATATGGTTCCATTATCTTTCCTGCATTGTTGCTATTTTTGTGTGTTAAGAACCGTGCAAATAATTCTTAGAGTTTAATCACACTAACGGATGCTCCTTTGAGTCATCGAGGACAATAAGAGATATAACATGTCAGCAAATTTATATCCAGATTATATTTTACACTCGACCTAAATGATATAGCTCTGATTGGCCCAAAAGATTTTATTTTTTTAACTTAATAGAGTGCTGATTGGTCAAAAAGATTTTTTTTTATTTTGTACATAGTACAGCTCTGATTGGTCCAAAAGATTTAATTATTGTACACTTAATAGAGCTCTGATTAGTCCAAAAGATTTTTTTACACTTACTATTGAATAAATACTATATATATATATATATATATATATATATATATATATATATATATATATATATATATATATATATATATATATATATATAACACTGTCATAAATAAAATTCAGAAAAATGTTTCCATATTTTCCTATATGGTTTGTACATTTGTGGTAAAACATAAAACATGACTTTCCAATCATTAAAATGAAGCTTTAAAATGACTTGTTCTTTACTACCATAAATCTGATTTTTTTTCTAAAAAAAATTCTTTCAAATCTATTTTGTTCTTTTTCTACTAGTGTTTATTGATGTGAACTTATATTCTTCAAATGTTATAAGTTCATAGATCAACAAAAAAAAACATTCAGCGAAAATCTTCAAATTATCAAAAATTCTTTACATCTTTCAGACGTAAGATAAGCTCATTCATTAGAATCAATTATAGAGGTGAAATGATTTTTGAGGCAGATAATATTGGAAAGCCTGGGTTAATACGACATCTCTGCTTGTTTAAGTGTGCCAATCCCGTACCATTTTAACAAGTGCAATAAGTCTATTCCTGGCTTAAAAATTGAAGCGGATGTTGCAACTGCAATCAGTTTAATCTGAAAAACCCATCTTCAGTCTAGGAAAATATCAGCCAGCATCTAATAAATTAAATGCACATACGAATTAAGTAAATGATGATCACCTGACAAATGTCAGTCCCGCTTCTAGACATTGTAAATTTACATTTCCTCTTGGACAAAAAGGACACCATACATTGACCTTCTTTGGATACAACATCCCTTCTGTACATTCCAGACATTCCACACTTTACTGCTATGAAATACAATACTGTCAAAATTGTTTTAAAAAGAACCTTTTTAGCTGAGGCTTTGTAAGACTGATTTTTTTCATTTGACATCCACTTTGAACATCAGATCCTATTTTGCTTCAATTATGTCTCAACTGACGTTAATTTGTTTTAAGCATAGGCGTATCTGTTATGCTTTTAGAAATTGTTCTATGCAAATGAACTGGTCTATATTCCAAATTTTGCCATAAACTTCATGGCTGCAATATGTTGAGGAATATTTTTCTCATTAGCCATATAAAGTATCACCTAATCAGATTGAAATTGCAGATGCAAGTGCCTTAATGAACACCTTCTTAGGTGATGATGTGTATGACTCAAGAAATTTCCCTTTAAACTAACCGTTTGCATAAAGCTCAAATTGGTGTATATATGACGGTCTATAGGGATCGTCGGAGAATCTATGTATGATGTCGCAATTAAGCGTGTGCAGAGCTCTGGTTGGCAGAACCACGAAGGAACGAAATGAAATATGATGCCAACGTATTACCAAATGAAGTACCTATTCGCTATGTACAAAAGCAAACTGGCATTGCAAATTGTAAATGCACAGTATAAACTCAAATCAAGATGGGTCAAATTTTACTAATTCGTTTGTTTGGTTATTGTCATATATATTTTTGCATAGTGATATTTTCCAAATGCCTTTTGGCATTTTGTTCCAAACCATATTATTATAATTTTTGTTGTTACTATTACCATTATACTTCTTCTTTTTCTTCTTCTTCTTCTTCTTCTTATTATTATTATTATTACATAATATTATGAAGCAGTGTCATTAAATTATGATAATGGTAATATTTTTCTAATATATTGATTATATACGATAACGGGCATCCGAAGTCTTCCTTAATCTCTCTTCCTGTTTACCGGCATCACTATCTTTAATAAATCCGCGTTTCTTATTTTCTTGCCATCTCAGTTACTTTAATAATGTAATATTATCAACAGTAAAATTTGTTTAGATTTGTGGCAGAAACTAAAAGAAGTAAATTAGCAAAGAATAACCAAATGTAAAAAAGTTTAGAACCTATATAAAACCTTGCATCCGATGGAGGAACATAGAAGACTCCAAAATGAACGTCATCGTCAGTTTCAGATCCAGTTTTATCGACTTTAAGCCAAAATAATGGAGTCAGACTGGACGATGATTACAAAAAGAGGGATATAATTCTTTTGAGAACATTGAATATTGAGTAAGCTTACAGTCTTTTTTACAACCAGACTAGGAACCCCGCCCCACATGACGTCACTGCGACGATCCCTATTGAATTTGATAAATACATACAATTTATAATTTTGCTTGCAAGTGACAATGGTCCTTTTGTAAAATACAACAAACTCCTCAAACCCAAAACCATCCCAGTTGATTAAAAAAACGTAAACTCCTAATACTTAAACAAATATTAGATCCCGAATGTCAATTTTACACCTAACACCTTTCCAACATAAAAATAAAACTCATTTCAAAGTTGCCGATATATTTAATATTTAGAAGGTAAATTTCTGACTTATTCCAGAATATATCATAGTTAGCATATACTGTAGTCGGCTGATTTGTGAGAAAAAGACCCGGAAAATATCCCAAAGATATGCTAGGTTATAACAGTACATGACTCGTACGCTGATACATATTTGGGCAGATAATAGACTAACCTAGTCTTTGCAATTGACAATGAAACCAGTCTTAAATTATTAATAATTAATAGTCTGCGGGTATGCTGTTTAAGGCTGTTTATGTGCTAATTATGTAATTGCGATTGATGCCATTTATCCGTAAACATGATCAATAAAACACTGCTTTTTTAATGAAATAGCAAGGCTTTATAAACCAGGTGTGTAGCCTCGCATTGGATGCATTGTCGATGCAGACTGACAAAGCAGTGCTCTAAGAGATGCACTCGATGACGTACCCTAAAGCTTTAGTTCCAATACAGATTCACTCAATGGCATAACATTACGGTCTACATCTTACAGATTAAAAAAGTTCAATGTAGCTAAGGATGAGCGTTATTTGGCTATGGCGCGAGTCATTAACATAAACCACATTAGTTAAAGACAATGTAAGAAAACAAAACACAAAAGGCTCCACGCCCTCCTCAAACTATGCTCTTGAACTGGGAATAGTATGAATTGCATGGAGTATTTAAAAATTGTGGATTATCATTCATAACTCTAAGGAACTTATAGTAAAGTCATATAAGTATTTCAGAAGGTTCTTGTAGTGAGGATTATACTTCTGTGTGGAGCAACTGTATTACGCTGTGTGACAGTATGGGATTTTCTGAAGGAACGTATATTGTGCTTCTATTTCTTCATTAATCACATAAAAATAATAGCTTTAATTGTGTGCACTCTTACACGACAAACACACAAACATTTCTGCTCTCATAGTTACATTTACTCTCTCTCATCACATAATCACTTAGACACGGATCATTTTTAATGCAAAAACCATAGTAAACGGAAAACTTTTCAAAATCGAAAAAGTCCTACATTTATTATGAATGACACTCAAAAGGGTTTTATGAAAGGGATATTTATTGGAGAAAATAGAAGAATTCTGAATGACTTTATGCAATATCTTTGTTATGTATATTTAATTTATATATCGTACTTCACTTTAATCTATAACTTAAGATTATGTGTGTGCCTAATTGTTTGTCATCTTTGTAAGTCATAAATAAGTTCTTTATTGATATTTGAGATCAAGGTCTAGCCTTATTTATAAATTTAAAATGTCTTGGAAACAAACTTGTGACCAACATCCTGGGCCTTTCATTGTGTCTTAGGCCAAGAGAATCTAGTATATTAAAATGAGGTAAACAAAAAATCTTTCATCTTTTAAGTTCAGTCTGTACAATCATTTACTGTTGTGTTCAGATATAATTTGAGAGAAATCATTTATTTAAATTACAAAGTACTCATTGACTTTTGGACCACAACACTACTTTTAAATTATTGTAAATTCATCCAATGATAGTCTGTATTATATCACTGTAATACATCGAGACTGATGGTACATCAAAACACTGAAGATTATTGGAATTTATTTAAACTCTAAATTTTGGACTTAATATGGAACATTTAGGATCATTTGAGTTTTAACCACAATTCTACAAGTTCCTCTTAAATTTTCACTTTTTAACTCGGAGACAAAAATTACTTAATTTTACTAAACTTATTCGTTTTGCATCTTAATATTACATAGTTCAAAACATGTTGTCACAACAGAAACTGCAGCCTCATCCAGGATTTGAATTTCTTTCCACATTTCAGAGATACCAAAAAACTATTTAAAAAATTTAAATTGAATGTTTTAGAACTTTTGATGTCCCTGGTATAGATTATAACTGTACATAAATGAGAAATCTTCTGTGAAATCAGCCAGTATTTACAAAGTCATCTAATGTGAATAACATTATATTAAATCCTGCCTAATAAGGGTTAAAGCATTGGAAAACAAGGGATGGGTTTCTTGAGCTTGCCAGACATTATAATCTTTCTGAAGCTAAAGCATCCTTAATAAATGAAGTCATAAAGAATATCTTGGTTCCGTATTTGGTGGGAAGTGATATTTTGGCTGAGTAGGTTTGGTTCCGTATATGGTAGGATGTGATATTTTATCCGAGTACATCTATTTTAGGTCTTAATAAGAAATTAAAGGAATTAGTTTTTTTAAAAAAAAATATGCATTGGGAATTACCAAAGCTTTGGCTTCAGAATGAAATGATAGAAATGCAAATTCATAAAAAAGAAAAGATGAAAATATAAATGTATAGAGAGGAAAGAGAGAGGCAAAGAGACAAAGAAAAGAGAAAAACAATGGTGGAGAGAAATATGAGAACAATTTGTCGAGTTGATCAAGGGCAAAAGTTTCCTGGAATTTTAGAACATGTTATGCATGAATTAAGTGTCCAATGATGCAAGTCTTCTGCCTTTCACCTTGAAAATCAATAGAAAGAATTCATTTAAATTTTCAATATGATTCAGATATATTGCTTGATACACGAAAGGACTTGGATGTGGGTGTTCATTTGCTGTTGTTTGCTGTTAGTAAATCAATTCAAGAATCTTCAAGTTTTAGTCAACTAGTTTTGGACATAACGTTCGTAGGCCAATGAAGTTATTAAATAAAAAACGTCTTTCAAATGAAGATTAAAAGATCAATCTTCTTGACTATGTCTCTGATTTCAAACACTTGTGAATTAGCAAGTACTAACCTTCACTCTACTCAACCCATACTGAAATTAAGGTATGACAGAAATAAAAAGTTAAGAGGTCTTCAGCCTGGTGACAGAGTTCTGATTCTCTTGTCCAAATGTCAAAATCCTCTTAGGGCTAAATTTTAAGAAAGTATATGACTTAAATTACATCATTACCACTCCTGGGAGGTAGAAACAGACACAACATTGTCATATAAATCAATTTAGTTGTAACTCTCCTACACAGTGAGGGAAAAAACATGATGGAATGCAATTAGAAACATAGTGGCTTTGTTTTAATCAATTTCTTTTTGATTTCAAAAATATTAAACAGTCTGGACCAGAAACTTTCACATAAACAGCCACAAGAGTGAAGTAAAACAACTATTAGGTGAGTATGAGCACTTTTTTTCTGATATTCCAACATGAAAATAATAATAATATCTATCATGTTGCTGTGATTAAAGGTTCTACACCTGTGAAACAGCATCATTACGGAGAGAATCCTTTCAAACATGAAATTCGTATTTCTAATGCCAAGAAGCAATGGCTGCATTAACAGAATTGGAAATGCAAAATGTCTCAAAGTTGGACCTTCTTCTGAAAGGATTCTGGCAAGGAAAGAGCATAAGAAATTGGTATTTCCAACTCCATATGGATTTTATCAATGTAAAGTGATGCCATTTGCTATAAAAAATCTCCCTCAACATTCAGGCGTTTAATGAACCTAATAATGTCTGGTCTAGATAAATGTGAGGTGCACAATGATGATATCATCATCTACAAAGACAACTGGAAAGATCATTTGGAAATCATTCATAAATTCTTGATTGATTTTGTTATACAAATCTGACAATTAATTTAGGCAAAATGAGTCTAGCCTAGCTATGTTACATTTTCTGCACGTATTGTGTGGACACAGTCAATTTAAACTAAGAGATGTTAAGGTCAATGCCATCTCCTCATAACAAAAAGACAATGCCTGGATATTACCAGAAGGCTGACTTCAATTTTTCCTTAACTACAAAACCCCTTTCAAATTTGTTAAGCTAGAGGATTGGTCTGACATGTGTCAGGAGGAATTTTGGTAAATAAAAAGCCACACTTAAAGAGTGCACCAGTTCTTTCTGTTCCAAATTTTAGTTGTTATTTAATTATATAGTGGTTGGTTGAGTATTCATTTAAGAAGACAAAAATGATGTAGATAATCCATGTTGAAAACACAAGGGAATTAATCCACAATTGCAAAGGGATGTTTGACTTTGATACTTGCTTTGCAACATTTTAAAGTGTATATTAGTTCAAATCCTCTTCAGTTCTTATATTCAGTTATCACAATCCCCTTTCACTGACAAAGTGAAAAATAAAATCAGAGATTGCTGTGGAATTTGATGTTTGATG
This sequence comes from Potamilus streckersoni, assembly GCA_016746295.1. Lineage (NCBI taxonomy): Eukaryota > Metazoa > Mollusca > Bivalvia > Unionida > Unionidae > Potamilus > Potamilus streckersoni. Next base: position 499,808 of record JAEAOA010002344.1, on the reverse strand, counting down.
ATGCCACATCTTCCTATATAATTTTAATTATTATAGTACCATATGTATAGGTAACTAATATGTAAAATAATGTTTTATTGTAGAAATCTTTCTTTTCTTATGTATGTATTTATGTATATATATTTATATATATATATATATATATATATATATATATATATATATATATATATATATATATATATATATATATATATATATATGTATATATGTATATATATATATATATATATATATATATATATAGAGTTATATATATATATATATATATATATATATATGTGTGTGTGTGTGTTTGTGTGTGTGTGTGTAGTGTGCTTCATGTTTGTACATGACTGAGGATTAACTTTTGTCATGTTTGTAAGTTATAAACAAGTTGTTTACTGATATCTGAGTTCAAGGTCATTTACAAACTGAGAATACTATGGCAGTGAATTTGTGATCCACATCCATATTGTTTTAGGTCAAATTATGCTAGTATATATAAATGAGTACATAAAAAAAAATTATTCTACTTGAACATACAGTCTGTGGAATCTTTTACTGTTTTGTTCAGTATAATTTAAGAATAATCATTTATTAAAATTATTCATTGAAATTGCAAAGTGCTCCGTTTTATTTTTGGAATAAACTACTACTTTGGGATTATGGTGAATTCATTTAAAGACATTTTGTATTTTATCAGTGTAATACATCAAGGCCATTGGTACATTGGCACATTCAATATTGTAAGTCATTTGGTAGAATGTAAAATCTTTGACTTATAAATATTTAAGATTATTTGGGACTTGATTCACATTACTGTAAGTTCCTCTTAAATTTTCACTTGGTAAGTTATAGAAATAATGTATCTGTTAATTTTACTAAACTTGTTGATTTCTCTTCATTCTTTTGCTTAGTTTAAGACCATATTGTTTTAACACATTTTAGGATTTTGATTGTGCATTTTTTCTTATAGAAGAACAAAGACCAGAGGTCAAAAAATTAACTGTGCATAATATTGACTCACCTGAAAAATGTTAAGTAAATATTTTAATGACTTGGAAAGGACACACCTGAAAACCTGAAAAATAAATCTCAGAATTCTATATGCTTACTACCATTCCTCAGAAAGTCCTATTGTACATACTGTATGTCTTGCTATTGTACATACTCTATATCTTGTTATTGTACATACTGTATGTATTGCTATTGTACATACTGTATGTCTTTCTATTGTACATACTGTAGCCTTGCTATTGTACATATGGTATGTCTTGCTATTGTTTTAACCAGCCATGATGAATAAATGGTGATCCATATACCTGCCAGGCCATATGTGGAGCATGTAAATTTCTTTAAGAATTCAAACTTGGATATCATTCCAAAATGCTTAAGTTATGTCCAGGGCATATAAAATTGCAAATATGTATACACACACACACACACATACATATATGCACATACACATGCATACACACATACCTACCTACCTATCTACCTACCTACCTACTTACATACATACATACACATACATATGTATGCAGAGATACATACACACATGTATACATATATACAAAGACACATCAAATTATAAAACCCATAGTACAAAAGTATTTATTTTCAAACAAACTTCATTGCCAGTTTAATCCATGCATCTGTATTGTCTTGAGCATTATCAAAAGACTCTAATTCCATGTCAATGCAGACCAGTGTGTGTACAATACAATAACTCCATGTCATTGTAGACTAATGTGTGTACAATACAATAACTCCATGTCAATGTACATTACTATGCACAATACAATAACTCTATGTCAATTTAGACTAATGTGTGTACAATACAATAATTCCATATCAATGCAGACCAGTGTGTGTACAATACAGTAACTCCATGTCAATGCAGATGAGTGGGTGTACAATACAATAATTCCATGTCAATGTAGACTAGTGTGTGTACAATACAGTAATTCCATGTCAATGCAGACCAGTGTACAATACAGTAACTCCATGTCACTGCAGATGAGTGGGTGTACAATAAAATAATTCTTTGTCAATGCAGACCAGTTTATATAGGTCAATACAGACCAGTGGGTGTACAATACAGCTGGTATATCTGTTTGCTAAGAGAATGTCCCATATTCCTGAAATAGGAAAAGAAATATCAAACTCTTCATTTACATAAATACAGATTAGTTGAGATTAAACACAGTTATGTTAAACATGTTCATTTCTACAATGAGGCACAGCTTTAAATTACCTTATGTACTAGGAATACTGGTACTGTACCCTACATATTTGCAATACTCATTATGTACCTTATATACTGGGAATACTGGTAGTGTACCTTACATATTTGCAATACCGTATTTTCCTGCATATATCCCGTGGGTTATACCAGATTTAACAAACCCAGCAAGGGGGGTACGGGTTATATAAGGGTGCTAGCTATATCACAAATTTTTTACATATATGGTAATAATATTTTAATATATTGTTTGAAAAACATGAGTAATAACTTGAATCTTGACAATAAAATTTAAAACTAATAATATCATAATTAATTATCTGGTTCATCTTCATCACTGGTGGCATCATTGAAACCCTCAAAATCCTCATTAATGTCACTGTTTCAGGTCAGCTTCAAGGTAAGGCCATTTTGTTTTAGGTCCGCGATGAGCATCTTTTTGTGGATTCATCTTCACTTTTTTTTCTCCAACCTCTGATTACACTCTCATCAATATCCAATTTTCTGCCTGTGGCTCTATTGCCATACACATCAGCATACGCAATGGCAGTTAGCTTGATATGTAAGAAATTCATTTCCGCATTTTCAAATTCAATATAAAGAAATTATTTAAACTCGAATTTACACTTCACAAGTATACAAGATTATTTAGAAATGTCCGTGTTTATGTAGCCTGTGTCCAACCTGCTGCACTAAGCAATTTTTATCCAGTGGTTTCCTTTCCTTTATCATAAATGAGAATTTGTCAAATGTTTCATCACCCATCGGATGTTAATAAGGCTTCATTACCATTTGTCAGCATGATTTATATTTACTGGAGCTGTCTTATAAATATCTTGCTTGGCATTTCACTCAAATGTATCAATAGTACAGCTAGCAAATTGTATACTTCACTGGCAACACTTCCTATTTTTATCACCAAGCTATCTAAGTACAATGTTTTTTACAGGATGTCAGCCATTGTGAAAGCTTAATGATCAACTTTAGACAACAATTTCTACAGCAATTAATACAAACATAGCTGCGAGTTTCTTTCATGCCAAGATATTTTATTTTCTTGAATCTAAAGATAATTGGTTTTCCAAATAATAATATGGATAGAACAAGATATTTTTTTCCAGCTATTTGAAAGCTGGAAATTTAATAAATTCCAGATATATTCTTCATAACAAAAATAAATGTAGCATACCACAGTATGTATCCCTGTATGGTCAAAAATACTGCAGTATACATTTGAACAAAATTTTTCATGGTACCCAATTCTACTGGTAATATACTTCCATACTGAGCATACTGGTAACATACCAAAAATATCTGGAATCCTGGTGATGTACCCTATAAATTGTGAATCCTGCTAATGTGACTAATAAATGGGGAATACTGGTAATGTATCTTACATATTGCGAATACTGGTAATTTCCCTAAAATATTTGAATTACTGGTAATGCACCTTACATACTGGGCCTATTCAATGTGTACCTTATATGCTGGGCATACTGATAATGTACTAAATTTACATAACATTTAGTCTTACATACACCTGAAATTTGGAATTTTAAAATCTCTGTCTAATCTGTTGAATTAATATATTACTTCTTTATTTCAGTAAATTACATTAATTGCAAAGTCTATATCATGATGCTAATATGTGGCTGATGTTCACTCTGATGATAACCAATCAACCCATTGGATTTAATTTTGAAGTGCAATAATAATACATGGCAATGATACAATGATACTCACACTTCATGATGGCAGTGTTCTTCTTCATTAATGATCCATGTATCACAAGCACTGATTGATTACCTCTTCAGTCTATGAAAATGGTGGTACACAGCACAGTTGGTCATACTTTAAACAATAACTGGGGAATTTAAAAATAGAAGAAGCATGACTTGACCTATAGGACAACAATGTTAGAGTAGTGATCCACACATTGACATTCTGTCCATGGGAAGCTGCACTAGCTCAGTTGGCAGAGCATCTGACTTGCAATCCAAGGGTTGTGGGTTCAATACCCATACAGGCCAGCCTGGTTTAAACACCTCAGTGTATTTTTGAGAAATGCACTAATCAACCATTTGCTCAACATGAAATAACCAACATTATGTTAAGAGTGCCATTACAACCTACAAAAGCAAAACCTCTGTCCATTAACAACTGGTATGCTACACATACAGGAAAATCCTCTGTCCATGTTAGACTGGTATGCTACACATACAGGAAAATCCTCTGTTCATGTTAGACTGGTATCCTATACATACAGACAATTATGCACACATTTTGACTAGGAATTATTTCAGGTATAATTTCAGAAACATGATTCCTTACACGTAGGTGTCCTTGATGACAGATTTCACCATTCATTTAAAAACATGAGACTCACTGAAGAAAATATTCTGTGGTCAGCTTCGATTTTGGTGGGCAAAATGACCTGTACCTTTGTTTTTTCACATTTTGATTTTTGTGGGTAGAATGACCTGTACCTTTTTTTTTCACATTTTGATTTTGGTTGGTAGAATGTACTTACCTTTGAGTTTTTCCACACCTGACTGTGCTAAGTAGACCTTCTTTTTCCTTCTCTGCTGTGCACATATCATAGGCTGAGAAAAGGCTACAAATGAAAATATTCACAAATAAAGCTTAAGTTACCAAACAATTTCTTTCTGAGTCTGTTGATAAAAATATTCATCAAAGTCTGTCCACTTATGACTATATGGAAAAAGTTATTCACAACCCATATAACTCCAGACCCATGTCTTATATTTGTGATGCAAGCTTACAAGAAGTAATTTTTAATTAATACAGTATCAGCATTTATGACAAGAACAAAAACAACAACAACAAAAGATGTGTGTGCCTCTGCATTCTTCTAAAATGTGCAAGAGAGTAGCATTGAAGAAAGTAAAACAAAATTATTTTTTTTGCTGAAGAAATGATATTTATTAAGGCTGAGAAACAAAAATTCCAAATCTGTCAAAAAAGGGTTGCAACAAGCTATAGTTATTTCCAAACTACTGTAGATTGATACTATGCCTTTGTTTGGATTTCTCACTTTTTAAATTCTGCCATAATCTGATTGAATAGAATATATTTAATGCTACATAAATATGCTTTTGTAACAAAGCACACATCAAACAAAATTACCATTATTTTCTGTCAAATTCTTTAATTTTAGTATATAGAACTTTATTTGCTGTGAAATTTTTTCAATTTAATATATATAATTTTATTTGCTGTAAAATTCTTCAAATCCTAAAAATGGAGTACAAAAATCTTTTAATGAGAAGATTTATGCTTGTAATAGAATTGAAAAATAATGCTACAAATTCCTTTGACACAAAATACCAAGAGATTCCAAATCATATACAATAAAGGTGTAGGTCAGTTGTTTATTAATTTTGTTTAAAATGTTGGCAAGTTATGTGGTAATGAGACAGCAACAGGCAACATGCTAACAAGCTAATTGGTAATGAGGCAACAATAGGCAACATGCTGACAAGCTAAGTGGTAATGAGACAGAAACAGGCAACATGCTGACTAGCTAAGTAGTAATGAGACAGCAAGCAGCATACTGACAAGCTAAGTGGTACTGAGACAGCAGGCAGCATACTGACAAACTAAGTAGTAATGAGACAGCAGGCAGCATACTGACAAGCTAAGCTGTAATGAAACAGTAACTGGCAGCATGCTGACAAGCTAAGTGGTAATGAGACAACAACAGGCAGCATACTGACAGGCTAAGTGGTAATGAGACAACAACAGGCAGCGTGTTGATAAGCTAAGTGGTAATGAAACAACATACAGGATACTTGCAAGCAAAGTGGTAAGGAGACAACAGGCTGCATGCTGACAAGCTAAGTGGTAAGGAAACAACAAACAGGATACTGGCTAGCCAAGTGGTAATGAGACAGCAAAAGACAGCATGCTGACAAGTTAAGTGGTAATGAAACACCAGATATAAAGAATGGTAAACTCCATGAAAATAATGCTTTGTTCAGGTTTTAGCAGCTTCAACTCTACTTTGACCTAAACTGCAATAAAGATATTTTTGAAAAAGACATTTTTATTAGTGAATTTTCAGATAAAAGACAGGATTGCACTTATTAGGGCATGAGTGGGTATTTAGAGAAATATTGTATTGTACATCCATCATTACAAAAATTATTCATAACTTCTGTAGTGATTTGACAGTAACAATTATAAAATCTTCTCTGAGTACCAATAAACATATGGCACATGTGACAGATTTACTGGCTGTTGCCATTTGACGCAATCAGAGATGTCAACCACATCAAGACCTAGAAAGGGCTAAAATGTTGATATAAGGATTTTTAGCAATTTACTCACAAGTTATTAAGATCATTAAGATTCTCTGAAATTAATAAGAGATTTATGTAACTGCACAAATTCTCTATTACCAGAGGAATGGTGAGCAATTTGTTGTTGTAAATATAAACCTCCTTCTTCTGCATCCTACCATTACCTTATAATGCAGATCAATCTAAGGTTAAAAAAATAGTGTGGACAATTGTTTTTTAATGCATATCTCTTCTGATGAAAATAATGTGCTAAACTGTAAAACAATATTTTAAAAACTACAAGGAGCTGCATTCACAAAATTCTAACAGTTACAAGTAAAAACTGAGCAACAAAGCTTACAAATGAACACAAAGATTTCTTAATATGCTTAAATGGCAAATATTTGGCATTATGTTTCATAGCAGTCCTTACAAATTTGTGGGACTAGTTGCACAAATGAGATTGTGTCCTGCACTGCATGAAGCCATAAGACAAAAGAGGTAACAACCTTAATTGCAGAATGAAAGTGATCTGATAATATTTATTAAGTTATGGAGTTACATGGTAATGCACCAAAAACAGAAAGGATTAGCTGTACTAACAAGATTTAGCAACAAAATATAAAACATTGACTCTTTAAAGAATACCATAGCAAAAAAAATTGGTTAAAATGAGCATCTGCCATTGACAACCTAAGTATTTACCAAGTTTGATAGCACTTCATCAAAAACAGTGGGACTAGTTGCACTTCTGTCATACACTGCTACAAATTAAACTGTGGGACTAGTTGCACTTCTGTCATACACTGCTACAAATTAAACTCTGGGACTAGTTGCATTTCTGAGATTGAGTCAAACACTGCTACAAATTAAACTGTGGGACTAGTTGCATTTCTGAGATTGAGTCAAACACTGCTACAAATTAAACTGTGGGACTAGTTGCATTTCTGAGATTGAGTCAAACACTGCTACAAATTAAACTGTGGGACTAGTTGCATTTCTGAGATTGAGTCAAACACTGCTACAAATTAAACTGTGGGACTAGTTGCATTTCTGAGATTGAGTCAAACACTGCTACAAATTAAACTGTGGGACTAGTTGCATTTCTGAGATTGAGTCAAACACTGCTACAAATTAAACTGTGGGACTAGTTGCATTTCTGAGATTGAGTCAAACACTGCTACAAATTAAACTGTGGGAATAGTTGCACTTCTGAGATTGTGTTACAGGCTGTTAAAAATCAAACTGGGGGACTAGTTGCACATTGCATAATACATTCTTCACTATGACATTTGCCAGAGATTTGCGTGGGTGCATGTATGTTTGTCTTATAATAAGAATGATATACTTCATCTTCAAAATGCTGTAAATGATTATGTAAATTTTGGAGTTACACCCTTGTAACACTTGCCATTTTTTGGGAACAGTGTTTTGAGAATTATTAAAACTTAAACATTGCCAGTACTGTATGCAGAAAAAAGATAATATTTACCGTAAATGTAAGGCTAGTCCAAGCAAACTCACCCCTTCACAGAATATGGAAAACTGTTTTTTGTTTCATTTTTTTACACTGAAAACATTTGGATTTAAACTCAAATAAGAAGACGGTGTTATAGACCCACTGGCAATAATCAGGTTATAAAACGATTAATGAAATCATTATGTTCTCTGTATTTTTTATATCCTTGATGCAGTTTGTTTTTAAAATCACTACAAACTGCCAAAGCAAATACTATAACAGCTAAGTAGGCTGTAGATGATACATTCTTTTCACAAATCTAAACAATGTCTCTCATTTTCTACATGCATAAATTATTGGGGTAAGGGCACAATATGACTGTTATCATTTGGTAAACCTGTCTCCATTTTTAGGCTATAGATTATTGTTTGGTAAACCTGTCTCCATTTCTAGGCTGTAGTTTATTGTTTGGTAAACCTGTCTCCATTTTTAGGCTGTAGTTTATCATTTGGTAAACCTATCTTCATTTTTTAGGCTGTAGTTTATTGTTTGGTAAACTTGTCTCCATTTTTAGGCTGTAGTTTATTGTTTGGTAAACATGTCTCCATTTTTACTCCATTTTTAGGCTGTAGTTAATTGTTTGGTAAACCTGTCTCCATTTTTAGGCTGTAGTTTATTCTTTGGTAAACCTGTCTCCATTTTTAGGCTGTAGTTTATTGTTTGGTAAACCTGTCTCCATTTTTAGGCTGTAGTTTATTGTTTGGTAAACCTGTCTCCATTTTTAGGCTGTATTTTATCATTTAGTAAACTTGTCTCCATTTTTAGGCTGTAGTTTATTGTTTGGTAAACATGTCTCCATTTTTACTCCATTTTTAGGCTGTAGTTAATTGTTTGGTAAACCTGTCTCCATTTTTAGGCTGTAGTTTATTCTTTGGTAAACCTGTCTCCATTTTTAGGCTGTAGTTTATTGTTTGGTAAACCTGTCTCCATTTTTAGGCTGTAGTTTATTGTTTGGTAAACCTGTCTCCATTTTTAGGCTGTATTTTATCATTTAGTAAACCTGTCTCCATTTTTAGGCTGTAGTTTATCATTTGGTAAACCTGTCTCCATTTTTAGGCTGTAATTTATTGTTTGGTAAACCTGTCTCCATTTTTAGGCTGTAGTTTATCATTTGGTAAACCTGTCTCCATTTTTCAGGCTGTAGTTTATTGTTTGGTAAACCTGTCTCCATTTTTAGGCTGTTGTTTATTGTTTGGTAAACCTGTCTCCATTTTTAGGCTGTACTTTATTGTTTGGTAAACCTGTCTCCATTTTTAGGCTGTAGTTTATTGTTTGGTAAACCTGTCTCCATTTTTAGGCTGTAGTTTATTGTTTGGTAAACCTGTCTCCATTTTTAGGCTGTAGTTTATTGTTTGGTGAACCTGACTCTTAAAAAAGGGAAAACTACCACCATCCAAGACAAATCAGGAAAATTCCTCACAGAAGATCAATAGATCAAGCGATGGACAGAATACTGCTCAGAATTGCACAATCATAAGACCCAAGGAGATCCAGCAGTAGTAAATTGCCATCAGGAAGAAGAAATTGATGACAACCCCATTCTTTGTGAAGTAGAAATTGCAGTAAGGTCACTAGACAAAGGAAAGTCAGCTGGCACTGACAACATACCAGCAGAGCTCATTCAAGCAGGAGAAGAGATAGTCACAGTCATGACAACAATCTGCAATAAGATATGGCAGACAGGAGAATGGCCCATCACATATACCCCATCCTTGGTTATTGTGCTCCCAAAGAAAGAAAACCTACAGCTATGCCAAAACTACAGAACCATCAGTCTGATCAGTCACCTGAGCAAAGTCATACTGAAGATAATTCTCAACAGACTAAAGCCTTAACCAGAGAATATTATTGCTAAAGAGCAGGCAGGCTTCCAAGCATGAAGAGCACCACAGAACAAATCTTCAGTCTCAGACTCCTTTGTGAGAAATACCTTCAGATTTCTAAAAGGTCTTTGATAGGGTATGGTATGTGGCTTTATTGGGCAACTATGAGGAAGTACAACATTAGCTCAAACCTGATACAGGTTGTTGAGCACCTCTATGGCAAAGCCACCAGTGCTGTCCTCATCACTGAGAGCAGATGAGATTGGTTTTGAACAACACTTGCAGTCAGACAGGGATGTATTCTGTCACCTACACACTTCAACATTTTCCTAGAAATGATCATGGAGGATGCCTTTGCATGACCACAAGGGCTGTAACAGCATCTGAGGAAGAACAGTCAACAAACTTAGCTTTGCAGATCATATTGATGTTTTAACAGGAAATGAAAAAGAACTGGCTGACTTAGTTTAGCACCTCAGCACTAACCCCACAGCATACAGTATAGAGATTAACATAAAAAATCCAAACAATGACAAACAACACCAATGGCATTGGTGCAGAAATAAAGGTCAGTGGACAGAAGCTGGAAAGAGTCACAAGCTTCAAGTACTTGGGATCAATTATCACAGACGAGGGATAAAAAATTAGAACTACTTTGCAGGATTGCTTAGACAACTGCAGCAATAACAGGGTTGAGATCAATATGGAAAGATACCAACATTGCTTTTGGTTCCCAAAAAAGGCTGATGTGCTTAATTGTCATATCCATCTTTCTGTATGTTTGTGAAACACGGATGCTCACATCAGATCTACAAAGAAGAATTCAAATCTTCACAATGAGATGCTACTGCAAGATTCTGAGAATCTCATACACTTACCATGTAACCAATGAAGAAGTCAACAACAGAATCCAACAAGCCATGACGACTTCTTGACCACTGTATAAAAGTATAAACTGAAGTGGTACGATCACATCATCTGGACTGGCAAAAACAATCTTGCAAAGCACAGTGCAAAGAGGCAGACAGAAAAAGAGGAGGGATGAGAACATTAAGGAGTGGACAGGCCCCAACAGCCTCTTGGGATTGATGATGATGATGATGTTGATGTTGATGGTGATGATGACGATGATGAACTTGACTCCATTTTTTAGGCTATAGTTTATTTTTTGGTAACATGATTCCTTTTTTAAGCTGTTTATCATTTGGTGAAACTGACTATATTTAGGCTGTATGAAGGAGAACTTTTAAGAGAATTTTCCTATAAAACACTTTGAGCACCAAATATTAACAGTGTCCATATAAATATAAAGTTTCTATTTGTTCTTCTTGTACACAATTTGTATAATCAGGTAATACAGATGGAAACAGAGAGAAAATGGAACATTCCGAGAGAGCTGACCATGACTTACTGTGATGGTGTTGGATAGATATTGACAATTGCTCTTGCTTTATGAGCAGACATTCCATACAGCTGAATAAGTTGTCTCCCAAACATCTCCTGTACAGTTAAAGCCTGTAAAGAAAAAACAAATGTTTAATCTACAATACTACCTATTTTATGCAATAACCATCAAATACTGGTTGGTTAAGAGAGGTTCAGTATGTAGAGGTTCTGTGTGTAGATTAAATGATGAGAGGGAAACATCTTGGATATATGGAGCTTTTGCCTAAGGAAGGGGATCATTATGGGAATCTGTACTGTAAACATAATGAATTGAAACCAGAATGATTACATAGCTTGCTAAATTCAAATTATTGCCAAAAAGATATCTTTCCTGTGTGTTCTGAAAACTATTTGAACCTTGGAAAATGTGTATGACTGCTTCTTCTGACATGTTGATAATGTATAATACATATTGATAAGCATATCTATAAGCATATTGATAAACATACTGATAAAACTTTCTTCAAAACAGCATTTCATCAAGATCAAATAAGTGCTAAACAAAAAGAACAAGCCATTTTAATATTTTAGAAAAGCTTACATCACAAATATGCAGGGTCAACCATATGAAAATTGTCTGATATTTTAGTATAGTCAACATATATGCCAACATATATAAATGAAATCCATATGAAAACTGCCTTATTATTTAAAATTTGAACAATCTAAGCATAGATTTTACAACAAACACATGAACCTAGTATGACACAATATCAATGATTCAGATGTACCAAGGACTACACTTACACAATGTCACTGATTAAGATCTGTTACAGGATAATGCAATCATAGATCAAGGTCTACACTACACAAATTGGCAGTTTTGGAATCGGCTACAGCACAATACATGCACAGATCTGGACCAACATTACACAGAATAGCTCAGATATTGATTCTGCCATAACAAAGCTGACACACTGATCAGGGTCTACACTACTCATATTAACACAGCAAAGTTCACCTACTTATGGACCATGATCTTCTGGTGTTAAATGAAATAGCACAGCAAGCCTGTGTCTTGCATGTCACTACAGCGATAATGTCCGAGCTACTATCAACTGAAAAATCAAAATTCTGCCACCTCAAACACTGGGTGGCATTTGCTGGCCAAGGACTCTTGACTAGCTTAATCAGTCATCCTAATGTCACCACACTCCTGTAGTCTCTTTCTTGAATTTTCTTCCCGAATTGCTGTAGTCACTGATATCAAAACTGTAAAACTATTTGGGAGACTACAATGGTACGTGAAAAAAATCTGAACAGAAACTAAGTGAGTGAGTTTACTAAAAACAAGTAAGCTGACATGATGACAAAAGTCCATGATCTGCAAAATGAGTCCATGATTACTCTGACCTAATTAGCAAACATCATAATGATTCATCTAAACCTATTGTATGACCTCATCCTGTCTGTCAATGAGAGTTCAATGAAGTCCCACTCAAGAATAAAATCAATTAAAAATGTTTAGTGAAAATAAGGAGAAATATGGAAAGATGTCATCAGTATAAAATAATCATTTGGTTCTTACTTATATATGGACTCCAGCAAGAAAACACTCTCAGCTAGCATTATTAAATAGCATTATTAAATAGTATTATTAAATAGCATTATTAAATAGTATTATTAAATAGCATTATTAAATAGTATTAAATAGTATTATTAAATAGCATTATTAAATAGTATTATTAAATAGCATTATTAAATAGTATTATTAAATAGCATTATTAAATAGTATTATTAAATAGCATTATTAAATAGCATTATTAAATAGTATTATTAAATAGTAAGAAATAGAGATTGAAGTTAGGTCTTGATGGTTACTGATAAAATCATTTCAATCAAATGTTTCACAACAAAATAGTCTATCAATATTTGAAAACTGAACTCATAGTTAAAAATCAGTTACAGACAACTTGAAGATCTGCATGTGTTTTATTTTCAATCAGGTTACCAATGTAATGAGAGCTAAGTACAAGTTAGCTACTCCAGGATTTCCTGATAACTAGAAGTAATGTAATTGCCAAAATATCTTTATCGGCACTATTCAAATATACTAATAATCATAATTATTATTATTCTTTAGATGAATAATTCTTATATATTTACTCAAATAGTTTTTAGAAAATTTCTTGCTTATTAAAGTGATGGGTTGTAAGAGTCAATAATAATGATTATATGCCAGAAATACACTTCTGAAATAATGGTTCTCACATCTGAGAATGACCATGCTCTGCCAAGTACTAACAGTCACTCCTATATATAACATTTGGTTTTTAACCATGTGACAGTGATGAACCAATCAGACTGAATCCACCCACCAATCAAATGAGGCAATGCATCTGACACTACTCTTACACTAGCAACTGTTCATGAATAGGTTTCAGCATACTCTGATGCATAAAACATTTGTACATGTGACTTCTTACACTGTATAAACACTCTGACACTCAAACACTGTATAAACACTCTGACACTCAAACACTGTATAAACACTCTGACACTCAAACACTGTATAAACACTCTGACACTCAAACACTGTATAAACACTCTGACACTCAAACACTGTATAAACACTCTGACACTCAAACACTTTATAAACACTCTGACACTCAAACACTGTATAAACACTCTGACACTCAAACACTGTATAAACACTCTGACACTCAAACACTGTATAAACACTCTGACACTCAAAAACTCTATCTATATAAACACTGACACTCAAACTCTGTATAAACACTCTGTTACATATCGGCTTGTTCAAAGTAACATAAGAAAGAGTGAAGACAACAAGCTTTGTTAATTTTAACAAAAATAATTTATTTTCCTAAAAGACATGAAATAATGTGAATATGTTAAACAAGACTTATGATTTACGGAAATGATCCAAATTGTTTTTAAAGATAAACATAAGTCCTGTAAAAAGTTCTAAACACAGTCTGAAGTTCAGTTCCAGTCCAGAATGGTGGATGATGACATCAGACAAAGGCTAACAGAAAAATCTAGAATTTACACAGTAAAGCACAGGTTTTATTGTTTCGTTCCAATTTAGAATAGTTTTGGAAAATGTCTGTCCAAACCAGTAATGTTGTTCTCCAGGAAAACATTCAGAAAAACAAAGTAAAATTAGCTGCACTAACAAGACACATGTTGTTATACATAGACATATGAACAGACAACTTCTTCTAGCAGAAAAATACCCTTTTTAAGGTAAAAGAAGTTGTATAAAACTAAGATGTTACAATAAACTTCAACTCTTGACTCTACGACTGTGACTGACCGTCTTACAAAAAACTTCAGCATATAAATGAAGCTAATACATTGTTTAAACTGCATGATCATGGAGAACACGTGCGATTTTGCAATACAACTAGACATTAGGAAAGCCTGACCAAGTATCAGCCAATTAGCTTGTCTCTTCAGTTCCACTGCTGCTGTCCTGATAGATTCACAAAACTTGGAGCCGTTGTGCATGGAGGAATGCCATGTGACTCGATAAAGAAGGCTTGTGGAAGGAAATGGCCAAATACGGATGTCTGGGAAAATTTATATCCATATTATTGTAATGGGTCACAGAGTCACAAACAATTATGGATCACATACAAGCTTGATGCAATCAAAGGACGCTTGTTTACCATGAAACAAAAACAACCTAAAACTCTATAATATATGCATCATGATGGTTCTATGAAGCAACCAGAGAATGGAGAATAATAAAGGTAATGTATTCATGCAATTTGCCCAAGAAATAGTAGTGAATATAATATGCTGAACTTTGACATGCAAAGAATGATGTAGTGAAAGAAATGGTAATAGGAAAAATTTAATCGACATAGATATCTTACAATTTTTTTCAACTTGTAGTTCAGTGTAATTTTAATTCACAGATCACAGGAAGTCTAAGAATATCACTACAAAGGGGATCACAGGAAGTCTAAGAATATAGTTACAAAGGGGATCACAGGAAGTCTAAGAATATAGCTACAAAGAGGATCACAGGAAGTCTAAGAATATCGCTACAAAGGGGATCACAGGAAGTCTAAGAATATAGTTAAAAAGGGGATCACAGGAAGTCTAAGAATATAGCTACAAAGAGGATCACAGGAAGTCTAAGAATATCGCTACAAAGGGGATCACAGGAAGTCTAAGAATATAGCTACAAAGGGGATCACAGGAAGTCTAAGAATATCGCTACAAAGGGGATCACAGGAAGTCTAAGAATATAGCTACAAAGGGGATCACAGGAAATTTAAGAATACAGCAACAAAGGGGATCACAGGAAGTCTAAGAATATGGCTACAAAGGGGAACACAGGAAGTCTAAGAATATGGCTACAAAAGGGCACATTATGGCAAATAGTGAGAAGATATTCAAAAAGTAAACTTCTGTGATTAAAGATCAACCAACTCTCCACTACCACATAACCTAAGTCTAAGAAAATAAACATTTAACACAATATCTTCAAACATATAACGTCTCTGGGCACAGGTAAAAAGAGACATCACAGGGATTCAGGAAATACAAGCCAATGAAAATATTATATCAAGATCCTCTTCAAAAGCTGTGACCTTGACCCGAAGACCAAAGTGGTAAGCATGTATGTTGCAGCATGGACTGTCTTGAATGTTATCTCATGGAAGAATACATCATGAGTTTTGATAAACCAACAAAACTTGAACCAAACCAAAAACCAAATTTCTGTGAAAATGATTCCAAGGTCAAATGGCAAGTACATGTCACAGAATTAATTATCTTGATTTTATAATGATTCATCCCCATTAATGGGTTTAGGAAATAGAACCTGTAAGTACGTTTCCTGTGCATGAGACCTTGGCCCCATGGTCATAAAATGAACTGTCTTAGCTTCATAATGATAATTACAAGCAAGGAAAACATTTTACTTAAAACCTTATTGCACAGTTTCTATGACTGAACTTGCATTCAATGCCACAGTGCAACACAGGATTTAGGAAAGAAAAGCAAACAGAATAATAAAAGCCTTAATGCACATTTTGTATGACTGTGACCTTGACCCCAAGCTTTATAACAAAAAAATGAACATCCCAAAAATGAAAAAACAAATGGCTTTCAAAAATACAAACAAATAAAACACAATGTCTAAAAAATCTTCCTGCAAATTTTCTAGAACTATGACAAAGTAATAGGGGAGAACACATGGCACAAGTGAAATTTTAATCTATTAATGGGTTTAGGAAATATTAGCACACAAAAATAAATTAAATCAAACATTTTATGGACATTTTCTAAGACTAAAACCCTAAGTTATGAGGGTGAAAGGAATTGTTGCAGAATTAACCATCTTTGCTTCATAACGATTTATGCCACATATGATGTGAATACATCAAGGGGTTTAGGAAATATATGCAAATGAGAATATTTAAGCAAAATCTTCACAAGCTGTTGATGATGTTACAATTGCTGCATCAGAAGTGTTGTTTTTCAGTAATGTGGGCTGAACTGTAAATAATGAAGCTATCAACATGAATCTTCAATCATGATGATATCAAAAACTGACAAGCACTCCCCTATGTAGACGTTTTACTATCTAAGTAGTTCTAGGATTATAGCAGATCTGGCTCTGAGCCACACTGATATGTAAGGTATTTCAAGTAGTGTTGATGTAAAGGCAGAACATTTTCAAAAGACTTGCATTGATGCATAAGGTATTTCTGACAATGTTGAAGTAGAGGCAGAACATTTTCAAAAGACTTGCATTGATGCATAAGGTATTTCTGACAGTGTTGAAGTAGAGGCAGAACATTTTCAAAAGACTTGCATTGATGCATAAGGTATTTCTGACAATGTTGAAGTAGAGGCAGAACATTTTCAAAAGACTTGCATTGATGCATAAGGTATTTCTGACAGTGTTGAAGTAGAAGCAGAACATTTTCAAAAAACTTAAGCAGAACATTTTCAAAAAACTTGCATTGATGCATAAGGTATTTCTGACAGTGTTGAAGTAGAGGCAGAACATTTTCAAACTATATCATGACATGCATAAGAGGGATCTCTAACTTATGACCTTTTCTTGTAAACTGCACTTACATTATGTCAATTTTAAAGTCCCATGAACTACCCTCATTAGAGGGAGACAACCAGAGATACTACAACTACCCCATCAGGGGAAGACAACCAGAAATTCTACAACTACCCCATCAGTTGGTGACAACCAAAGATTTTACAACTACCCCCATCAGGGGGAGACAACCAGAGATTCCACAACTATCCCCATCAGGTGGAGACAACCAGAGATTCTACAACTACCCCCATCAAGGGGAGACAACCAGAGATTCTACAACTATCCTCATCAGGTGGAGACAACCAGAGATTCTACAACTACCCCCATCAAGGGGAGACAACCAGAGATTCTACAACTACCCCATCAGGTGGAGACAACCAGAGATTCTATAATTCCCCCATCAGGTGGAGACAACCAGAGATTCTACAACAATCACCAGCTGTATCATGATTAAATCAGCAATACTTTACTTGGACATGTGCCAATTCTAGGAGTAGACCACTATCTTCCTTCTATTCTTTAATATGCAAGGACACTGGATAAGTTGAGCCCAACTGCAAATTACAACGACCTGATTCTGTCATTCCATGAAGATCCAGCAGATATGGGTCTATGCAGTTTGTAATAAGTAATCAGTAAATCAAACAAGGACCCTGATCTGTCTGCACATTATGCAATGCCAGATCAGAATCTATGTTGTTTGCAATTGGACTTGACTTGTAAGTAACAACATATGGCATAAATGTACTAATATGAAAATTTGATTTGGTCAACATTTAAAGACTTGTTTGCATAAGAAATTATTTCTGACTTGAATACTGTTGGGATTACCTTGCTCTTTGCAGATGACTGGTTGAACTCTTCAAATGTTAGAAGTGTCAGCACTGGATGATTTATATCAAATTGTCTAGCTGATTCTTGGAAGTCATCAATTCTCACTGCTTGCAACATTTTACCCTAGAATAGCAAAAATAATTTAAGTGATTATTTGTCACTAAAAATATCCTTATTATTTCACTCTTTTTTTTTTCTTTTCTGGAACAAATTGTAATCTTTTTTAGAAAGGACAAAATACTCATAAAAGAAAACACCAACCACATAGAATACTTCAGCATGAAGGGTACCTGCCTATAAAACATCAACCAGACAGGACACTTCAGTATGAAGTGTACAGGCCTATAAAATGCCAATCATACAGGACATCTCAGTATGAAGGGTATCTGCCTATAAAAACACCAACCACACAGGATACCTTGGTATGAATGGTACCTGCCTATAAAACACCAAATGAGCTGTGACCTCATAAAATTTGCCTCAAATTATAATTTGTGAAACAGTTATATTATGTCAAATACAGAACTTAACCTGAAATAACTTTGATGATACTTTGTCATCAACTTACCTTGAACTCTGTAGATACCTTGTCATTAACTTACCTTGAAGTAACCCTGTAAATACTTTGTCATCAACTTACCTTGAAGTAACTCTGTAGGTACCCTGTCATTAACTTACCTTGAAGTAACTCTGTAGATACCTTGTCATCACTGTAAGATAGGCCACAGTTTCTTTGGTATCCCTTGTTCTCTTTACTTGAAACCTGTCAACCACCTGTAAAGGGCATAGGTACCCTGGGATATTAGCATACATATAAATAGATATCATCATACAGGCATATGGATGTATCTATTGATATAATCCAGAATGTCTTTGAATGAAATCACAATAATTTCAAAGTAATGATTTAGTCCCAAATGTTAATGAGCACTTTATAATTCCAACCCGTAATTTAAATAAATGATTCATCTCAAATTATATCTGATCACAAGAGGAACTGATTCTGAACTGATTTTAAAAGGAGGAATGAATAATTTTGTTGACGACATATTTAAATAAAAACCAAAGAGAGAATAAAATTACCAGGATGTTCATTTCAGACGTTTAATTTCAGAAAATTCCAAGTTTCTAAAAACTAAATGACCTTGAATTCAAATATCAGTACACAACTTATTTGTAATTTACAATTATATAAAAAGCAGATACACACCAAAACTCTACCCTCAATCATGGAATAAGGTCAAGCACACAAAATAAACTAAATATACATAACATAATTGAGATCCATTGAAACTCAGAAAGGACAAAAGAAATTAATGGATTATGGTCAGATCATTAAAGAGCCTAAGCAGCATAAAACAATACAACTTGGATTTTTTGGCAGGGTCATTTTGGGGTCAGTAGTTTTTTAAACTTTAAAGTTTATTGAGATGGATTAAGTGTGATCAGAAAAAATTCAGAAAGGATTAAAGTTGTTAAGAGATTGTAGCTGGATGAGTCATTACTAATGCATGTGTTACCTCACAATGCTAAAAAGTCAAAATCTAAACAACTGAAATATCACACAAAGTACAATAATGGAGATTTGTGTGGATGGAATCAAGTTGAAAAAGGCATGAATATGCAATCTGCAATTTCCATATAGTTAATTTTAAAAAATAACTTTCCAAATTTGACCCAGATAGCACAAAGCTTGAGTAGTTCTGGAAACAAGCAGCAACCTGGCTCACTGACAGGAAACAATTTAAAGTTCTTTAGGATACAAAGGAGTTCTGTTAATATTGCAACATTCCAATGTAGATAATGAAAGGAAATTTTCTGAGGAAAAGTTTAGCTGACTAGAAGAAAATCTGGATACAATGTCACATCATCTCCTAAGTGTTGAGATCAACAATGTAGAGGACTGCCACAAAACAATGTACTATGAATTGCTAGAAATAACTGTACCATATTTAAGGACATTACGAAAGACAACAAGTTATTGTGAAAGTACTGATGTAATCAGATAATGTGCACATTTTAATATAAATAAAATTTATTCAATAATCCATTTGCATACTAAAAATAGAATAATGAAAATCCTCCCTCTCTTAAGTCAAAACCAGTTACAATATTTTTTACGATCTCATCTATGCCAAGTAACTTCTCTGTTCTGTCACGCCTTTATTATGTTAATGGTCTACACACTGGAAATCATTTTCTGTTGATGCTTACAACATATTAAGAAAATGGGCACCATGGGCACATATCTGTCAAATGGTGCTGCTGACCTTACTTATGATAATGATGAATTGTTCCAATTGATGCTGATATGATTAAAATGTTTATTTGTAATGGCCTGATTTATTAAAATGTTTATTGGCACTGCTAACCTGTGTATTAGTAATGGCCTGATATGATTAAAATATTTATTGGTACTGCTAACCTGTGTATTTGTAATGGCCTGATATGATTACAATGTTTATTGGCACTGCTAACCTGTGTATTAGTATTGGCCTGATATGATTAAAATATTTATTGGTACTGCTAACCTGTGTATTTGTAATGGCCTGATTTATTAAAATGTTTATTGGCACTACCAACCTATGTATTTGTAATGGCCTGATTTATTAAAATGTTTATTGGTACTGATAACCTGTGTATTTGTAATTGCCTGATATGATTAAAATATTTATTGGTACTGCTAACCTATGTATTTGTAATGGCCTGATATGATTAAAATATTTATTGGTACTGCTAACTTATGTATTTATAATGGCCTGATTTATTAAAATGTTTATTGGCACTGCTAACCTGGGTATCTATAATGGCCTGATTTATTAAATTGTTTATTGGCACTTATAACCTGTATATTTGTAATGGCCTGATATGATTAAAATATTTATTGGTACTGCTAACCTGTGTATTTGTAATGGTTTATTGGCACTGCTAACCTGTGTATCTATAATGGTCTGATTTATTAAATTGTTTATTGGCACTTATAACCTGTATATTTGTAATGGCCTGATATGATTAAAATGTTTATTGGTACTGCTAACCTGTGTATTTGTAATGGCCTGATTTATTAACATGTTTATTGGCACTGCTAACCTGTGTATTTGTAATGGTTTATTGGTATTGCTAACCTGTGTATTTGTAATGGTTTATTGGCACTGCTAACCTGTGTATCTATAATGGCCTGATTTATTAAATTGTTTATTGGCACTTATAACCTGTATATTTGTAATGGCCTAATATGATTACAATGTTTATTGGTACTGCTAACCTGTGTATTTGTAATGGCCTGATTTATTAAAATATTTATTAGCACTGATACCTGAGTATTTGTAATGGTTTATTGGCACTGCTAACCTGTGTATTTGTAATGACCTGATATGTTTAAATGTGTATTGGTACTGCTAACCTGTGTATTTGTAATGGCCTGTTTGATCCTGTCTTCTGAGATACTAAAATGTTGCATAGAACCATAGTCCTCTACCAAGTAGATTGGATATCTCAGTCCACAATGCTTCAACCGGAACTGTAACAATAGCAACATATCCATTGTTAATCATCAATGCAAGAACACAAAATTTTTTTATTGCACAATTTATGCCCACGTAAAACAACCTATCCCAAAGTTACAAAGATCAAAAAATATACTAGTCATGCAGCCAGGGACAAGTGAGAAAATAAAGATCAGGGCTTGAAAAATAAAACAACACTAGACTTGCAGCCTGAAAAAGTGAGAAATAATTGTGGGAAGTTAAGTAGTATTTTTATAAAGCATTTTAAGAGAAATGCAAGATTTTTAATCTTTCATGATAGTTTTAATTTCTGACAAGTAAAATGGGATAGGTACAGCATGAATCAATTTCTGTCCTTAATCAGAGCAGGATCCAACTTATACAGAACAAAGATGCCCCATTCTCTGCCTTAAATATGTATTTCATTTTCATGCAGGACTGCTTTAAATAAGGGAAATCAAACATTAAATAGCCAGTGGTTTTCGTCTCTATTGAGTGACATGTTTTTCGATACAAAGCTCTTATTACAAATATGCCACAACACATACATCCTGAATTGTGCAATTGCATGCAATAGCCATAACAGTTAATAGTAAGACCAATAAAACTTAATTTTGTTTTGTATTTTGATGATGTTTTATTGATTACCTCACACTAATTTTCATTTTCAGTAAAAACATTTTGCTCATGTTTATTTACAGCACTGACCTGCTGCCAAATATCTTGGCAGAATTGACAAAGAAAACACAGTTTATGTATTTCTTTATCATTTTCTTCACAAAAAAAAGGTAGTGCACACACTTGTATATTAATAATAAATGAATATTGATACTGTATATAGAGAATTACAAATATTCAAAATTTAAACATTAGTGTATGTATTGTTCAGGTCTTATTTACGTTATTAATAATTAAAAACATTATTCCTTACAATGAAGACTACATTAATAGCATGGCTTTATTACTGTACTAAGCAAGGATATCAGTTTCTGATACATTTATTGTCAACATGATGAGTGAACAGGGACTGGTTTCTTATTTTGTATCAAATGGGTCTCTAAAATGGATGGAATGAAATGTAACCAATTAGAACTCAACATTATCTCATTAATTTATTTTAAATATAGGGTATTCAGAATGGATGGAATGAAACATAACCAATTAGAACTAACATTATCTCATTAATTTATTTTAAATACAGGGTCATTATCCATTTAATTTCAGTGATTAATCAGGAAAGAGTTTCAGATTTCTTTGTAGAGAAATTCATACCATATTATTGTATTTATTTCCCTGAGTGTTTAATTATATTTAATGACTTAAATTATAGTCCATTATGTTTACTGAGACATACACCTTTGCTATTTATGTTTATAGTAAGTAGTTTTTATTCCCAAACCATTGTAATTTGAGTAAATAAAGTATAATGGCACTGAATTTGAAGCTGACATGGCAAAGAACAAGAAAAGACATGCTTAGCTTTTTATCACTGTCAGGTTCAACAATTAAACAGGAAAATCATAAAAATTTGAATTGTGAAAAATGTCAAAATGGTTTACTTGTGCATCAACAGAGTCTTTCAAAACAAGAATTTATATGCATGTGCACACACACACACACACACACACACACACACACACACACACACACACACACACACACACACACACACACACACAGAGTCCAGGGACATCAAACCTTTTTAAAAGCAACAATTTATTCAGCGATTTTAAAGATAATTTTGTAGCATATGTGAGGCCAGCAATCAAACTTTTTGTTTATAACTTGATTGAACAAAATGGAGCAACTTTGGTTGACCATCTCATCCCATTTTGAGGAACCACATCCACATATACACAAATATATACATTTTAATTTTAAAGATGAAAGAGAATATTTATAGGACATTAGAATTCCAGCAACTCAACAATAGCACAGAGTAGTAAGGGAAAACAAGGTTTCTTACTACTCACAGATGCAAAGGGAAGACTAAAAAAGTCTCCAACCTCCAGCTTTAGCTTCAGTCTCTCCATTAGTAAAACAGTACCATAAACTGCTTGTCATTGTTGTTATAACAGTAGCATAAACAGCTTGTCATTGTTGTTATAATAGTACCATAAACTGCTTGTCATTGTTGTTATAACAGTACCATAAACAGCTTGTCAATGTTGTTATAACAGTACCATAAACTGCTTGTCATTGTTGTTATGTATTGATTTTCTTCATGCACCTATTCTCTATTAAGCTACCCCCATCCCAATATTCAGATTTACACTAATGAATGTCCCAAAACATGATCAGAAAAATGACACAAATGGCAACTAACATTAAATGTCAGTTATTTTTTAAAGTAAAATGGTAAAAAAGCAACTTGTTTGCAACAATGTGTAGTTGAATTTTGTT
This sequence comes from Potamilus streckersoni, assembly GCA_016746295.1. Classification (NCBI taxonomy): domain Eukaryota; kingdom Metazoa; phylum Mollusca; class Bivalvia; order Unionida; family Unionidae; genus Potamilus; species Potamilus streckersoni. Next base: position 475,709 of record JAEAOA010002344.1, on the reverse strand, counting down.
GCCCATATGACAGGGGACATTAGAGGTTAGTGAAGAACACAGTTTGTCTTCATGTTTCCTTCCAAGAAGCTGGAGTGCAGATGAGAACATGTATGAAATTTGCATATTTGTTATATGCTTTTCAAAAATGTCTTTGGTCACAAAAAAAACTTGTTCTCCCTTGCACTAGTATTCTTTCAGGTTTATGAAGATGATGTCATGTGGCAAAATTTGAAGTTTTTGACAAACAACTAATTCAGCAAGAATGTTTATTTCAGTGTTTTGCAGTAAAATTTCTAGTCCTATACATTTATACATACAATATACATGTTAAAGTTGACATAAAGTCATTTTAGCATAAATATAAACACTGCTGCGATCACTTATATTTATCACTACTCTGTGAAACATAATCAGCCCTAATGCCCTGTCATTTAAATCTTGATGGCATAATCATAAATAATACAACAACTTTTGTGTCCACAGAATCTCTAAATATGTAAGGTTGTTTGCAACAAATTATTTCTTTAAATGCAGGTAATCTAATAAGAATATTTCTACTTTACACCAATTTATGTTATGTGTTCACTGTATGCTTTATACCAATTTATGTCATGTGTTTACTGTAAGCTTTATATCAATTTATGTTGTGTTCACTTTATGCTTTATACAAATTTGTCATGTGTTCAATGTATGCTTTATATCAATTTGTTATGTGCTCAATGTATGCTTTATATCAACTTATGTTGTGTTCACTGTCTGCTTTATACCAATTTATGTTATGTGTTATGTATGCTTTATACCAATTTATTGTGTGTTCACTGTATGCTTTATATCTATTATGTTATGTTTTCACTATGCTTTATATCAATTTATGTTACATGTTCACTATATGCTTTATATCAATTTATGTGTTCACTGTATGCTTTATATCAATTATGTTTTGTTTTCACTGCATGCTTTATATCAATTAATGTTATATGTTAACTATATGCTTTATATCAATTTGTTATGTGTTCACTGTATGCTTTAAATCAATTGATGTTGTGTGTTCAATATGCTTTATATCAATTTATGTAATGTGTTTAATGTATGCTTTATATCAATTCATGTTATGTGTTCACTGTATGCTTTATATCAATTTGTGTTGTGTTCACTGTTTGCTTTATGCCAATTTATATTATGTGTTCAATGTATGCTTTATATCAATTTATGTTATATGTTAACTATATGCTTTATATCAATTTGTTATGTGTTCACTGTATGCTTTATATCAATTTGTGTTGTGTTCACTGTATACTTTATACAATTTATGTTGTGTTTACTGTATGATTTATATCAATTCATGTTATGTGTTCAATGTATGCTTTATACCAATTTATGTTGTGTTCACTGTTTGCTTTATGCCAATTTATGTTATGTGTTCAATGTATGCTTTATATCAATGTAGAAATTCCTATTTAGTTATAAAGTTACAAAGTGTCAACAGATGCAGAAAGACTTAAACTTTCTTGCTTTTCACATGGTTCACATGTGACAACCAAAATAATATTTTAGTACAATCCTACCCACTTATATCAACAACCCTTATGTCAACAAGCCACCTATGTCAATGAAAATGCAAAGTCCTGGGCCAATGGTCTATAAATTTTGTCATACTTATGTCAACATCGAAATAAAAAAGTTAATGTATATGTCAATAGAAGCCATATATCACAAACTGAGCAAATCCTTTGTTTCTAATCATTTATGTCAACACGCTGCCTGTTCCAAAAACATACTTTTTGTTCAACTTTAGAACTTTTTGATGTCTGCCACCAGCTTTAATGTTGTTAATCGGTCAATAAAATATACCTATATTTTTTTGTAAAAATATGAAATTGATTGTTGCATACCTTAACATCTGGACTCTCAATCATTAAGCCTCTTCCATACCTTAACATCTGGACTCTCAATCATTAAGCCTCTTCCATACCTTAACATCTGGACCTTCAATCATTAAGCCTCTTCCATACCTTAACATCTGGACTCTCAATCATCAAGCCTCTTCCATACCTTAACATCTGGACTCTCAATCATTAAGCCTCGTCCATACCTTAATCTCTGGACCCTCAATCATTAAGCCTCTTCCATACCTTAATCTCTGGACTCTCAATCATTAAGCCTCTTCCATACCTCATCTGGACTCTCAATCATTAAGCTTCTTCCATACCTTAACCTCTGGAGCCTCAATCATTAAGCCTCTTCCATACCTTAACATCTGGACCATCAATAATTAAGCCTCTTCCATACCTTAACATCTGGATCCTCAATCATTAAGCCTCTTCCATACCTTAACCTCTGAACTCTCAATCATTAAGCCTCTTCCATACCCTAATCTCTGGACCCTCAATCATTAAGCCTCTTCCATACCCTAATCTCTGGACCCTCAATCATTAAATCTCTTCCATAATTTAACCTCTGGACCCTCAATCATTAAGCCTCTTCCATATCTTAACCTCTGGACTCTCAATTATTAAGCCTCTTCCATACCTTAACATCTGGACCCTCATCCATTAAGCATCTTCCATACCTTAATATCTGGACCCTCAATCATTAGGCCTCTTCCATACCTTAATCTCTGGACCCTCAATCATTAAGCCTCTTCCATACCTTAACATCTGGACCCTCAATCATTAAGCCTCTTCCATACCTTAACATCTGGACCCTCAATCATTAAGCCTATTCCATACCTTAACCTCTGGACCATCAATCATTAAGCCTCTTCCATACCTTAGCATCTGGACCCTCAATCATTAAGCCTCTTCCATACCTTAATCTCTGGACCCTCAATCATTAAGCCTCTTCCATACCTTAACCTCTGGACTCTCAATCATTAAGCCTCTTCCATACCCTAATCTCTGGACCCTCAATCATTAAGCCTCTTCCATACCTTAACCTCTGGACCCTCAATCATTAAGCCTCTTCCATACCTTAACCTCTTGACCCTCAATCATCAAGCCTCTTCCATATCTGAACCTCTGGACTCTCAATCATTAAGCTTCTTCCATACCTTAAGTGCATGTCATCCATAAAATCTGGTCAAGATACTAAAGTTATACAAAGAGAAACATTTTTCTTCTTTCAGATAAATAGACTTCTTTTGTACCAAATGTAAAGGTACACCACAAACTTTGGTGAAGATACATGGTTGATAACTAAAATCTTTATGTGTAGAAATTGTATTGTATTTTAACCACGATGACCTTGATTGTCTATCCCAAAATTAACAAGCTACATCCTTACACCAAGTGCAAGCCATCAACAGAGTTTCATCCAGGGTATGTGATGCGGAACTAATGTTATTCTGTGGAAATTATTTGTCTTCTTTCTATCATACTGACTTTAACCTTTTTGACCCCCAAATCAACTGTCTTTTTTTAAACCCAAGTGCAAGTCATCCACAAAGCGTGATGTAGAACTAATGTGCTGTGAAAATCCAAGTTTATACTTTCTGACACAATGACCTTTACCTTTGACTCTGAATTCCATGCAATCCACAAAGTCTGGTCACATGGTGAAAAAATCAAGTAATTATGTGGAGACCATTGTTGTTTGTTCATTAAGTGACTTTGACTTTTGACCTTCTGGCCCAGAAAGAAACAACTTTTTCTTACCACATGTGCAAGCACAGGATTCAGTAACTGGCAAAGAACTCAGATAACTGTACAGAAACAAAATTTTTCACAGACAGTTTAATAGATAGATATCATGACCTCCACCTTATGGCAGTCACACAAAAACAGGAAAAAGGTGTTCATGAAATCACAGTAAATGTTTGATGACTCAGACAACAATCATTTGTGCCACTCAAAACTCTTCCTCAGTCCCAGCATAAAGTATTCTCTTATCTGTTATCTGAAACTGAGATTTTGGCTCCTCAAGGTTTCTAAAGTTCCACTACAGTATTCAAACAAGAATGTGTGCATACTTACAGTAGTTTAGTAAAATTCTGATGACTTATTAGGCTTTTCTCACATAAGGTCATTAAGTCTCCATACTAGCAAGTCATGCATTGGATATCACATATGAGTGAAATGGTTTCCTAACATATGGAAAAACAACAGTGTTAGATATATCAGCTTAAATGTATATATTTTTTCTAGCATTAGATGAAATAAATCAAGTAACAAATCAAATATCACATTTACAAATTTTGTAACAACATTATGGCTTTTCTCTCTAAAAGATAAAAAAAACCCTCAGAATTCATTGAATGCACTTCAGAAACTAACACACAAAAAAAATTACATTGTGAGAATACAATAATTAAAACATAAAAATCAGACAATAATTGAAATAGATTTTGGAAATACCTTTTGTTCTTTGAAGCGACCATCAACAAAACTACTGACCAAGTCATCCATTCTCTTTCTCTCTATGATGTAGTCAAGTACTAATTCTCTTCCTTTTAACTTTGTCAACTGACCTAGAAAAATGGACAAACCGAATATGTTAAGTACATCAATTTTATGCAAGATTTTTAAAACGTTGCATGATCAATGAAACTATTCTTCAAGTCCTTCTTATCAATCAAATCTATTACGCAAATTGTCAGCACATATTAATTCAAAACTTTAAATTAACATAAAGATGACTTCCAATCAAGTCTAAGGTTAAATGTTAAAGTCTTCAAAAAAATGGACATTTCAGTTGTGAGGACTCAAGTTTCATTTCTTTTCTTGGAATGAAGGCAGGTACAGCTAGAGCCTTATGGACAAATACACAGGTCCATTACGGACAATACACAGGTCCAATACGGACAATACACAGGTCCATTACAGACAATACACAGGTCCATTATGGACAATACACAGGTCCATTACGGACAATACACAGGACCATTACGGACAATACACAGGTCCATCAGAGTTTAACTCCAAGCAAATGTTGACACCAGCTGAACTGACTAAAAAAATCAGTACACCTCCTAGCTCTTTCTAAAGAAATCCACCTCAGAAATATTTTGCTACAGAGATACAAAAAGAGGGAAATCTCCAGAAAACAGCAGAGGACTCAGCACACATCTAAGTTCACTTGGTTAAATAACACTGGGTAAAATAACACTTAGTAAAATAACACTGGGTAAAATAACACTGGATAAAATAACACTTTGTAAAATAACACTTGGTAAAAAAAACACTGGGTAAAATAACACTGGGCCAAAATATTATGATATTCTAAAGAAATTATTCATACAAATTACATTAAGCTAAAGTTTCAAATTAACAATGAGAAATTTGGGATACGTGAATGTAATGAAGGCTGTGATGGTGTGTGATGTCAAATGAAGTCATCTGGTATGCAAAGACATATGTACATGCAGTGGAAGTTTTTTTCCACATTGTTTTTCTATCACTAATGAAATGTCCTGAGCATGTTCTGAACCTAAACCTCCCAATCCCAAATCTTTTTTGATAACCACAAAATGATACTTCAATTTCCTTTCCAGGTTTATGAGAAATTACAAATCATACATCCTCATCTTATCTAAGATAAAAAGTAATTCTGTCACTGTACTTACAAAAATAATGAGTTATGCCCAGTGTGGACGTAGAGACAAAACAGATATTAGCACACATTTTTATATGGGATGTAACATGAACCTTAACTTTGACACAGGATGAATCCCATTATGTAACATTAATATGAACTTTGACACAGGTCCATACCATGATGTAACATTAATATGAACTTTGACACAGGTGCATACCATGATGTAACATTAATATGAACTTTGACACAGGTGCATACCATGATGAAACATTAATATGAACATTGACACAGGTCCATACCATAATGTAACATTAATATGAACTTTGACACAGGTCCATACCATGATGTAACATTAATATGAATTTTGACACAGGTCCATACCATGATGTAACATTAATATGAATTTTGACACAGGTCCATACCATGATGTAACATTAATATGAACTTTGACACAGGTTCATACTATGATGTAACATTAATATAAACTTTGACACAGGTCCATGCCATGATGTAACATTAACATGAATTTTGACACAGGTCCATACCATGATTTAACATTAATATGAATGTTGACACAGGTCCATACCATGATGTAACATTAATATGAACTTTGACACAGGTCCATGCAAGCTTTCTTACATATCCACATTCCTGGAATCCTAGACTCAAACTCACAGATAGAGGTGAAATGGCAGTGATCCATAATGGACAGCACTTTAGACCACTAGGCCACTGGGGGCCACCGATGTACTTTGCTGTTCAACACAAACTCCATCTTTAAGACAAGAAGTCAGTGATGTGTAGAGAAACATGGATAAATTCTTTCTTTTTTGTTTAAAAAAAGTTGAGAAGAATAATAAATGGAAGGCAAAGATAAATGAAAATCACAGTCAATGGGTTACATTATATTCTCCACAGTTCAGCACAAAACACAAATATTGTAAGCGATCCATTTAGATTTCATTGTCCTAGCAAACCGAAAAGAGCATCAGTACCTGGAACAGCATGTGTTTTCTCCCTGGCAATCCACAGCATGTCCCCTACATGAAGCCGTCTAAGGTCACACTCTATACCATTCTTCATTAGGTCATGTAACAGGGGCTTACTGCTGCCCTTTCTGCAATAATAATAATACAGCTTACCTTACCTCCACAATGGATCCAGACAGCATTATACATTAATAGATGTTTCAGAACTTTGACAACCACTTGAACTCCAGCCCTAGCTATAACTTGTCTCTTTTTACAAATTAGGGAAACAAAATTATACCACAAGCAGACAAAATTATACCACATGCAGACAAAATTATACCACATGCATATACCATTATGCCATCTGAATCAATCAAGAATGTTGTTGTCAATCAAAGTCTGCATGAAATGAATAGACTTCTGACAAACGTTAATGTTAAGAAACTTAAAAAACTTAAAAGACTTAAAATACATTTTATAGTTTGTTGGTGCACAAATACTGACAGTCTTATTTCTTTCTGGAACAGGGACATATTAAAAACTGACATATATTGGTGTAATGGAATCTGTCAATTCATTTCAGAGGTGTTGCAAAGTTGTTTCAAGGTTCTTCTATATTTAGTGTAATGGAGACTTCTATATTTAGTGTAATGGAGACTTCTATATTTGACAGCAAATCAGAATCATTTAAACAAATTTTGTGAAAAATAACCTTTTCATGATATATGCCATCAAATCTGTTCAAATTTCTCTGAGTGGTTTTGAAGAAGTTGCTAAGGTTTTCTTATTTGTATTTTCAGTAATGGTGAATAAATCTAAAGGCAAATCAACATTATTTGAACAGACTCTTGCCAGGAAACGCTTTTTAAAAATTTGGTCAAATTTTAATTAGGTATTTTCAATTTTACAAAATGTTCTTTAAAGATATTTATTTTTAGTAATGTAACCATATCTGATGCTGAACAGGCATAATATAGAAACTTTTAATGAGTGGCATGCCAGGACACTTTCAATAAAAGTTTAGTCAAATTCTATTAAGTGGTTGTAAGAAGATGTGAACAGCAAATGTGAACAGGCATAGGAAGATGGACAAAGGACTATGCCCAAAGCTCACATGGTCTTTATGACCAGGTTAGCTAATAATAATAATAATTGTTGTTCTGAGACTTAACACCATTTTTCAGCACCTTACAGGCTATAAATAGCGCCAGTATTGATGGAGGAAGAAACCGTGAAATCCGCGGAAAGAACCAATGACCCATGAGAAGCTACTGGCAAGCTTTTTCACATATCCACATTCGCTGAATCTTAGACTCGAACCCATGCAGACAGAATAATAATAATAATAATGATGATATCATTAATTTTGTTTGAAATTCTTACTTACCCACCATAATATTCCTGATTATCAATGCAGAGTATTATATCAAACTCTCCTGGCCTCAATACAAAATCTGAAGATGTTTTTGTTGATGATGCTGAACTCTCACTGAATGTAGATGCTTGGGAACCTCCAGTGTCCTGAGACTGAAGGCTTATTGTAGCAGATGACTTCGTGCTTGTTGAAGTCACATTAGAATTTAAGCTTGACAAAGAACTGAGAAGGGGCAGTAACTGAGGTTCACTTAACTTTCTTGTGGCTCTCCTTCCCTCAAAACATTGTTTGGACAGCTTTCTCATTTTAGGTTCTGAAAATAACAAAATTTATCCATGAAAACAACCAATCAGCTGTGCAAATTATTTAGTGCAATGAATTGTTCTAAGACACATTAAGTAAAAAACCCTCTTTTTACATCTAATAAGATACAATTATTCAATATAGAGTTCACAGTTTATTTTTGTTTATCTAAATTCATTGCTTTACAAATTGTTGAATTGACATAACTGTGAAACATGTTCACTTAGGAGTGTCATGAATGTTCTCCTTTGGGCCTTTTACCAGTTGTCCTGATTGGCTATAATTTCAGCTCACACTGATATTCTGTATGGTGATATGCTGAATGGTGACATGCTGTATGGTGATATGCTGTACGGTGATGTGCTGTATGGTGATGAGCAGTATGGTGACATGCTGTATGGTGATATGCTGTACGGTGATGTGCTGTATTGTGATATGCTGAATGTTGATATGATGTATGGTGATATGCTGAATGTTGATATGATGTATGGTGATATGCTTAATGTTGATATGATGTATGGTGATGTGCTGTATGGTGATATGCTGTATGGTGATATGATGTATGGTGATGTGCTGTATGGTGATATGCTGTAGGGTGACATGCTGTATGGTATATGCTGTATGGTGATATGCTGTATGGTGATGTGCTGTATGGTGATATGCTGTATGGTGATATGCTGAATGTTGATATGCTGTATGGTGATATGTTGTATGGTGATATGCTGAATGTTGATATGCTGTATGGTGATATGTTGTATGGTGATATGCTGAATGTTGATATGCTGTAGGGTAACATGCTGTATGGTATATGCTGTATGGTGATATGCTGTATGGTGATATGCTGTATGGTGATATGCTGAATGGTGATATGCTTTCATGCTAGCAGCTAACCTTTATATTTAAACTTTTCAATAAATATACTGACACTTAAGTCCTACCACTCAAAATGAGATGTTCTTACCACTTCTGGGTTAAGATAATCCAGGATAGTCACTCACTCATTCAGCTGTTACCTTTGTGTACCTGTGCCTCAGTCTACAGCCTATTATGCTGGCTTCCTCTTGACAAAGACATAGTCCATGATTGGCTAGTGTCAATGGTCTTGACAAAGACATAGTCCATGATTGGCTAGTGTTAATGGAATCTACTGGAAGTTTGTTACACACATTTCTTCTTTTTCTTCAACTTCTAGCTTAAAAATTGTGACATGTATTACTTTTAATGATAAGCCAATTCTTAATGCTCAATCTGAAAAGTCGACTCACAAATTTTAAAGAAAAACAATTAAATTACCCACTGTTCCATTAGCTTCAAAGTTGAAAATGCTACAAAATATCTGAGAAAAGTGATCCTGATTCAACTGGCAACAATGTAAGGAACAAATCTCAGGCTTTGGATGATTTCATATCCTTGAGTGAAGGTCACTGGAGGGGACTGTTAGTCATTTATATTTCCTAATTTTTGTTTTTCATGTACTTAGTTACAAACAAGTAAAAGGATGGATGTGGCAAATTGCATAAAATTTTGAGGGCACTATTACCTTCAAATATTTTTGTGTCTACAGGAATATATTTAAAGTCCAAAGTAGAGATATCCTCTTTGGGGTGAATTTAGCTTGGAGTAGTATTGGAGAGCAGTCACCAGCCTTAAAAACTCAGCCACATGAAAAATTAAACTTTGAACTTTGCAGTCTGCATGTGTTTTGTAATTGCCACATTCTATTCTGATACAGAAAGAACATTTCCATTCTTCACAAAAATACAAAGTGATTCAGGGGGAAATCTGGACAAGAAAACTATTGACAATCTGTTTTAAGTGAAAGCTTAATAACTGCAAAAAAAGTCTTCATTGGTTTAATCTTGTAAATAAAACTAAAATGTGTGTAGAATTTATTATAAAAATCTCTACAGTGTACCAAAAGACATACAACTTTTAGTTTAAGTGACAATAAACAAACTTGTATTAATTATCTTTGTATCATTTTAAAATATGATTCACATTCAAAACTTTCTATGTTGGTGTAGTAAGATGAGAATAAATCTGCTAAAAAAATGCACTTGCTTAATTCTCAATCCCCTTAAAACACATAAAATGTATATGAAAAAAATCTAGTTTAGAAGTCAGTTTACTGATGAAAATCTAATGGTTTTATGTCCTGGTTTTGTCAGATATATGCTGACATTAAACCATGTTATAGCTTTTGAAAATAAAGAATACAATGTACATATATGTTCTATTTTTATATTTCATTCATATTAATTTTTTTCTCTCTTTTATGGTATTTTATAATTCTACCATGCACATCCTCCAAAGCTATCCAAAATTTCTAGGAAGAAAACTTATCATATTCATAGGGTATGGCATAACTCACCCATTGCCATAATAAGAATGGTACAGCATAACTCACCCATTGCCATAATAAGAATGGTACAGCATAACTCACCCATTGCCATAATAAGAATGGTACAGCATAACTCACCAATTGCCATAAGAATGGTACAGCATAATTCACCCATTGCCATAAGAATGGTACAGCATAACTCACCCATTGCCATAATAAGAATGGTACAGCATAACTCACCCATTGCCATAATAAGAATGGTACAGCATAACTCACCCATTGCCATAAGAATGGTACAGCATAATTCACCCATTGCCATAAGAATGGTACAGCATAACTCACCCATTGCCATAATAAGAATAGTACAGCATAACTCACCCATTGCCATGATAAGAATGGTACAGCATAACTCACCAATTGCCATGATAAGAATGGTACAGCATAACTCACCAATTGCCATAAGAATGGTACAGCATAATTCACCCATTGCCATAAGAATGGTACAGCATAACTCACCCATTGCCATGATAAGAATGGTACTGCATAACTCACCCATTGCCATAATAAGAATGGTACAGCATAACTCACCAATTGCCATGATAAGAATGGTACAGCATAACTCACCAATTGCCATAAGAATGGTACAGCATAATTCACCCATTGCCATAAGAATGGTACAGCATAACTCACCCATTGCCATGATAAGAATGGTACTGCATAACTCACCAAATGCAATAATAAGAATGGTACAGCATAACTCACCCATTGCCATGATAAGAATGGTACAGCATAACTCACCCATTGCCATAAGAATGGTACAGCATAATTCACCAATTGCCATAAGAATGGTACAGCATAACTCACCCAATGTCATGACAAGAATGGTACAGCATAACTCACCTATTGCCATGATAAGAATGGTATTGCATAACTCACCTATTGCCAATAAAAGAATGGTACAGCATAACTCACCCATTGCCATATTAAGAATGGTACAGCATAACTCACCCATTGCCATAAGAATGGTACAGCATAATGCACCCATTGCCATTATAAGAATGGTACAGCATAACTCACCCATGCCTTGATCAAAGGGGTACAGCATAACTCATATTTTATGACCTATAAAAGCTCTGAATGAAAACTACAGAAATTTTTCATGCACTATAAAAGTCAACAGAGAGGTTAGACATTTTTGCTAATCACTGCTCGCAAATTTTATCAATTTTTAAAAAAATATTCAAAAAAATACTAAGTTATGTATTTTATGATACTATCATTATTAACTATTTGATGAAAATTGTATAAATTATTAAAATTTGTTTGATAAATCAATGCATATAATCAATTTTCACATGTTTCTTATAATTTCTACCCTTTTCAAACATGTTTGATTTCAAACATGTTTGATTTCACGGGACAATGACAAGCCGGGAATATTCTTGAAAATGTCCTCATAATTAACATTAACTTCTCTCATTTCTGTTCTAACATTTTTCATTATTTCATTAAAATTGTGAAAAGTCATCAGTAACCGCATTTCTGCTTTTAAATATCTTGACTCATAAAAATGTGGCAGCAGCAATAAAACAAAGAAAACGATGTTTGGTTATATGGTGATAATATGTAGTAAAAGACACTATAAAGATGAAAGTTATTGAGTAGAGGGGTACTGGCATTGTCTTCAGATAAAATTGCCCTCTATCTAGTTGGTTACATAATTAACTGGCCTGAATTTCTATCAGAAAGCAATAGACAATCCACAAATAAAAATCAAAAGCAGCTGATGAAAGATCCAGCTTGCCAAATCAAACATGGAATAGATAAAATGTGGAAAAATATGATTTTGTGTTAAAATGAAACAGAAATAAAATGAATCGATGATGATCTTGTTGATCGTTATTCAGAATTGTAACATGATGGTAATTCATTTATGTATATGTATTAAAGTGAATCTATGTAAGTGAATATATGTAAGTGAATCTATGTAAGTGAATCTATGTAAGTGAATATATGTAAGTGAATATATATAAGTGAATATATGTAAGTGAATATATGCTGGTTAAGTGTCAAAAATATTTATAAATATTAATTATGAATGAGTCTTTTCATCCCATTTTAGGATCACTTATTTCACTGAAAAATGGTAAATTATATTCAAAACAAAGTATAAAAAAAAATAGCAATAGACATATAGCTAAAAGTGACCAGGAAGAATGAGATTTAGTAACAATGACAAGCAAAATCTATATACTGTGATACTAAGCAAAAAATAAACTTTGCAAGTACTCTTCTATAATATGGCACAGGTCTCTGGGAAACTGTAAGTGGCCCATGACTTATGAAATATTTGCCTTTACTTTATTTCAAGCTGGAGAAGTCTGAAAATGTGTACATGCAAAAAATAAAAAAAACAAAAGAAATCCTAGTAGATTTGAACATTTCATTCATCTGTAATGTAATATGAATTGGTCACTGCTGTGACTTGCGACAGTCTTGGCAATTCTATCTTTGTATCTATAAGTGTTTGGACACTTACAATGTTATATGTTTTTTTAACATGGACTCTATAAGCATTTTTGTAAAATGAGGCTGGGCTCTATAAGTATTACACTTTTTGTATTACTACCTGAACCAGACATGTTGCCAAACACTTCATATATTTATCTCTCTTTCTTCCTGTACTACTCTGTTATTGCTCTTTTGTACCACTCTGTTATGGCCCTGTTAAAATAAAAATTTTAAAAAATGTGTCCCCTCCGGTTGTACCAGCTTTAATCTGTTGTTTTGGAGATTAATCTGTTTCTTTATCTGTGAATGAATAGTGCTCCATGCATGGAACCCATTTACAAAGTCTACCAATGAAAAACATTTTCAAAGGCAGTAAAATATTATACACACAAATGCATTAGATCTTTTAGGCTTCTATTAAAACACTACATACAGCATCTTTGAAATCAGGCTTGAGTATAGTAACCATTCATACCTGCATATGTGTCATGTGATGTGATTTAGATTTTTAACATAGCTTTAACAATTTTTTAGTCATATCGCTACAATGTCTGCAGAGTGGCAGTTTATAATGGTGTCTAGCACTGGGGCATCATGCCACAGACATGTAGCATGATGTCCCACCCAGTCACATTATCCTGACACCAGCATGCCTGCATATGATCTTGTGACTTAGTGCATCACATACAAGTTGACATCCTTAAATTCATACATCCTATTTCTGATATAAAACTGTTTTTTTTCTGAGAACATTTACAAACATCACACAACATATCTCCCATCGTGGTCACATATTGTATAAAACCAGTTGTACTCTGACAGCCAAGAAGTTTGAATCTTTGTTGTATATTTTGGTTTCTTGTTTGTGGTTCAGCTAACCTGGCATCTGATATTGTGAATTATCCTCCTCCATTTCATGACAAAACTCTACTACATCCTTGTTATGTAGGCCACATACATTTCTGTTATAAATAATTAGTGTGATTTGCAAGTATCTTTTTGTATAAACATGCATCTGCAGACTTTGGGATGAACATATGCAGTTGAAAATATGCATATCTGTACTTCCAAATCTCTTTTTAGATTTTTATTTAATAATATTATCACAACAGTTAAATAAAATTATACACTGCCAGGCAGAGTACATTTTTTTATGCGTTATGCACATCTTTAAACTAATTCTGCACAAGTTTTTGTGCATCACTGCCTTCCTAATGCCTGAATTCAGGGTCATGTTTCTGTGTTGTGATAATCAACGCCAATAAGAGATTTATTTTCCTCAAACATGAAATGCACAGCAAATCATTATTATTTTTTTCAAACTTTAATGCTATTCATGCAGTACATGCCATTACTATATTCAGGATCCATGTATATGTATGGAGAGTTGCTGGACGGAGGAAGGAAGGATGCACTCATTGCAAAGACAATGGCAAAATTATACTACACAGAAATTTTCACACAGTAACTGTTTTGACTTACCAGGACACTGTGCAGGTGGTTGAATGGGATCTACTTCATAAAAAACTTGATTGCCAAGTGTGGCGATATCCAATGCGTCGGCATCATGTATAAAGGCATACACAAAGTCATCTTCTAAAGGCCTAAGTATCAAAAAGACATCCAAAATTTGCAAGAAATCACAACATTTTCAAAACATTTTCAAAGATTTAACAAACATTTAGATTGCATGAAAGTATGCATTCAATATATATTCAAATATAAATTCAATAAAAATGTGATTTTATTGAACTTTAAACATTATAAATTGCTGAACATGTTTGATATCAATTTTTTAAATAATTCTGTATTCACCCACGCAATTTGAACTCTGATGCAGTCTGTGCATCCCCTCTTTTACCCAAAGAAATTTGGAAACAAGAGGCCAAGGTGTGATTTAGTTCACTCTCCAGGCTAATATCTGCTTAACTGTCAAATACCAGAGCAGCTGGCCAAAAAATATGAGGAAATAGAAAAAATCTTTCCAAATTTGTTAACAGATTGTTCAATTTTTTTTAACAGCAGCCATATTATATGAACTTGATAAAGCTGACAATAAAAATGTTAAGAAACAACAGATAAATGTAGGATAGATGATGCATAATGCATTAAAGACCAAAAACTCATTTTAAGTTAGACTTATCAGCACAAGTATGTGCTATGCATGCATGCAAACTGAAAATTTAAAAGGAACAAGCAGTATATTGAATACAAAAAAATCCTAAATGTTCCTGACCTACCAAAACTGACAAATCCATCTCAGTAAGGCAGTTGATTTTTTCCGTAAGTTTTACCAATTTTCAGTAAAGTGTAACAAAATATCATAAACTGCTATAATAAACCTGGAAAACAATTAAAAGCTTGGTTATTTACAACATGCAGTGACAATAAGCAATCTGAAAAGTTTGTAAAGTAAGTGCAGACTTTATTTACCACTAGTACAGTTGCCTAAACTTTAGTTCAGAACCCTATGCAGCTCAATGGTTTGTTACTGTCTCTCAATTCTTGGAAATTCTTTTAACATTTTGCATGACGACAGCAATCTTATCTCAAGCCATGAGTCGTACTCAAATTGACACTTGATGTCTAATAAACGTAATTGTGTCCCTTCCAGCTTTGATTTACAAGAATCTAAACATTCCTTTTCATTTTTCTGTGTTGATTATTAACACTTTTCAAGCGGTTCATTTTCTCTTTCATTTTAAACATGTATCGCTTGCTGGATGCCCTTTTTAAAAAATTCTATAATCAGCAGTTTGATCATGCAGATGCTTCACATGAACAAATAGGTGCAGTTAAAAGTGTCTGAGGTTCTGCTTTAGAATTAGTCTGGTTCCCTGACTAATTTTGATAATTCTAATATGAAGTCTGGATCCAAAACAAACATGGATGAACAAACTGACCAGAGTTTATGGCAATGATAATTTTCAAAGCTATTTAGCTTTTATGCCATAAGTCTGTATTTTAAATTTAATTTTTGTAAGACTTACTGCAAAATCACAAGGGTCAGAAGGTCTGATGTTCTATCACAAGTCCAAATTATAAAATGTTTTGAATGAATCCCAAAATTCTAGAATGTGCTGATTTACCAATAGTCTTGAATGAGTTTATGTACCAATATTTTTGAGGTATCAAAAATGATATAATCCAGAATACATTTGAATCGATTCATAATAAATCCCAAATAGTGTTTTAGTTCCAACCTCAATCAACACTTTGTAATTCCAAAAAATAATTTAAATAAATGAATAATCTTAAATTATATCTCAACACAACTAAAAGTAATTCCTCAAGCCAAACATAACATAGGAATGAATAATTTTGCTTACCATAACCTTGTATAAAAAAAACTAAGAGATAATATAACACTAATGTGGGTCACAAGTTCACTTCCAGAACATTTTAAGTTTGTAAATAAGACTATGCCTTGAACTCAAATATCAGTAAACTTAAAAAACATGATGTTAGGTAGGCCCAAACTCTACCATGAATCACAGACAAAGGTCAAGCACACAACAGAAATGAAATATACATAATAATAGTCTATGCAGAAATTGTGATAATGGCTTCCATGCAGGTCCTTAAGGAGTATAATCTAATCCAGTATGAAATGCTATTAAGTGTAGAAGCTACTAACTGAAGCAATATAAATTTGTAGGTTTGACTGACTATCAGTTACTTTATTTCTTTCTATCACTTCTCCTTTATTTTGTTCAAATTATTATTCCTCTGATTCGATTTAGAAAAAACAACTCTAAGGTGATTTATATAGCATGGCATATTGATCATGTGTACCAAGGTCATGTATATAGCATGGCATATTGATCATGTGTACCAAGGTCATCTATAGAGCATGGCATATTGATCATGTGTATCAAGGTCATGTATATAGCATGGCATATTGATCATGTGTACTAATGTTATGTATATAGCATGGCATATTGATCATGTGTACCGAGGTCTTGTATATAGCATGGCATATTGATCATGTGTACCAAGGTCTTGTATATAGCATGGCATATTGATCATGTGTACCAAGGTCATCTATAGAGCATGGCATATTGATCATGTGTATCAAGGTCATGTATATAGCATGGCTTATTGATCATGTGTACCAAGGTCATGTATATAGCATGGCATATTGATCATGTGTACTAATGTTATGTATATAGCATGGCATATTGATCATGTGTACTGAGGTCTTGTATATAGCATGGCATATTGATCATGTGTACCGAGGTCTTGTTGTATATAGCATGGCATATTGATCATGTGTACCAAGGTCATCTATAGAGCATGGCATATTGATCATGTGTATCAAGGTCATGTATATAGCATGGCTTATTGATCATGTGTACCAAGGTCATGTATATAGCATGGCATATTGATCATGTGTACTAATGTTATGTATATAGCATGGCATATTGATCATGTGTTCCAATGTTATGTATATAGCATGGCATATTGATCATGTATACCGAGGTCTTGTATATAGCATGGCATATTGATCATGTGTACCAAGGTCATGTATATAGCATGGCATATTGATCATGTGTACCAATGTTATGTATATAGCATGGCATATTGATCATGTGTACCAAGGTCACGTATATAGCATGGCTTATTGATCATGTGTACCAAGGTCATGTATATAGCATGGCATATTGATCATGTATACCGAGGTCTTGTATATAGCATAGCATATTGATCATGTGTACTGAGGTCTTGTATATAGCATGGCATATTAATCATGTGTACCGAGGTCTTGTATATAGCATGGCATATTGATCATGTGTATCAAGGTCATGTATATAGCATGGCTTATTGATCATGTGTACCAAGGTCATGTATATTGCATGGCATATTGATCATGTGTACTAATGTTATGTATATAGCATGGCATATTGATCATGTGTTCCAATGTTATGTATATAGCATGGCATATTGATCATGTATACCGAGGTCTTGTATATAGCATGGCATACTGATCATGTGTACCAAGGTCTTGTATATAGCATGGCATATTGATCATGTGTACCAATGTTATGTATATAGCATGGCATATTGATCATGTGTACCAAGGTCATGTATATAGCATGGCTTATTGATCATGTGTACCAAGGTCATGTATATAGCATGGCATATTGATCATGTGTACTAATGTTATGTATATAGCATGGCATATTGATCATGTGTACCAATGTTATGTATATAGCATGGCATACTGATCATGTGTACCAATGTTATGTATATAGCATGGCATATTGATCATGTGTACCGAGGTCTTGTATAGAGCATGGCATATTGATCATGTGTACCGAGGTCTTGTATATAGCATGGCATATTGATCATGTATACCGAGGTCTTGTATATAGCATGGCATATTGATCATGTGTACCGAGGTCTTGTATATAGCATGGCATATTGATCATGTGTACCGAGGTCTTGTATATAGCATGGCATATTGATCATGTGTTCCAATGTTATGTATATAGCATGGCATATTGATCATGTGTTCCAATGTTATGTATATAGCATGGCATATTGATCATGTGTACCGAGGTCTTGTATAGAGCATGGCATACTGATCATGTGTACCAAGGTCATGTATATAGCATGGCATATTGATCATGTGTACTAATGTTATGTATATAGCATGGCATATTGATCATGTGTACCGAGGTCTTGTATATAGCATGGCATATTGATCATATGTATAGCATGGCATGTTGGCATATTGTTCATGAGTACCAATTCATCTATAAGGCATAGCATCTTAATTATATCAACCGAGGTCTTGTATATAGAAT
The DNA here is from genome assembly GCA_016746295.1 of Potamilus streckersoni. Lineage (NCBI taxonomy): Eukaryota > Metazoa > Mollusca > Bivalvia > Unionida > Unionidae > Potamilus > Potamilus streckersoni. The sequence goes on along the minus strand of JAEAOA010002344.1, from coordinate 456,884 downwards.
GGCATGTTGATCATGCATACAGCATGGTATGTTGATCATATGTACTAAAACTTAAGATCATTATCAACTTGTGCTCTTAGTGAGACTAGACCTGATCATCATCATTTGACTGTATTATTGACTTGAACAACTTCAGACCATACTCAAGCATCTTAAACATCATTTGATTGTATTTTATAAATTTCAATAACTTGCAACTAGACTTGGGCAATTGTTATTTGATTGTATTTTATGTATTTCAGTAACTTTCTACTAAACTTAAGCAAATATCATTTGATTGTATTATAGATTTCAACAACTTGCAAACAGACTTGGGTAATTATCATATGGTTATTATTCATGAGTTGCTATTGAGACTGGACTTAAGTAACCCAAGTATTATTGTTTCTTTATGTTACTGACTTAAGCCTTTCCTGAGATAAATAAGCAATCTGAGCAAACTCTGAACAGTACAAGTTACTTGAATTTAATTTAAGAGATAGCTTGAAGGCTGGGTAATTTTACCTGAGGTGTCAGTGAACAGTACCAGTTACTTTAGGTTATCTTAAGAGATAGCTTGAAGGCTGGGTAATTTTACCTGAGGTGTCAGTGAACAGCACAAGTTACTTTAGGTTATCTTAAGAGATAGCTTGAAGGCTGGGTAATTTTACCTGAGGTATCAGTGAACAGCATAAGTTACTTTAGGTTATCTTAAGAGATAGCTTGAAGGCTGGGTAATTTTACCTGAGGTGTCAGTGAACAGCACAAGTTACTTTAGGTTATCTTAAGAGATAGCTTGAAGGCTGGGTAATTTTACCTGAGGTGTCAGTGAACAGTACAAGTTACTTTAGGTTATCTTAAGAGATAGCTTGAAGGCTGACTAATTTTACCTGAGGTGTCAGCAGGGCATTATATCAGTGACCTTGAGAAATGTCAAAAAAATCTGACCAAAGATTGAGCAATGACAAAAATCTTAAAAAGGAGTTGAGGTAAGTCATTCAACATTGGATCTCAATCAACTTGCATGCAATAATCTCAAACAATTCTCACCTGAGCCTCAACTGTATTTGTGGTTGAGCATTATTCTTGTTTACTTTATGGATATTTTATGCTGGATTGGCTCAATTTGTACAAGTTTTTATCCCTAGATGCCATTGTTGATGAACTTACCATGAGCTCACTCAGCCAAAGGTGAACTAAAATCATGAAATGAATGCCTTACAATCTGCTACACAAGGTCAGCTAACATTTCAGAATATAATGCATAAAAAAATGAATGATACTGTAAGCTGTAAATTTTGCATACTTGCCTTGGAACTTGCAATGTGAAAATGCATTACTAGCTAAATGAAGTGGTGACTCAGCAGTTAGCAATTGTGAAAATAAGATCAAAAGTGTTTGGGTTTTTTAATTCTGCCTAGATAAGGCCATTTTTTAATCCTGCCTAGTAAGGTCAGGCCTGCCCATTTGGTGAATCTAAGACTAAGTTATTTAACTCTGACTGACTCAGTATGACATAACCTTTCATATGTTGATGAGTCATCAAACACCAAATAAATATAGATCCTTACTTGCTGTTATCCAGCTTGTATCTGAATAAACAAAGATCCTTACCAGCTGTTATCCAGTTTGTATCTGAATAAACAAAGATCCTTACTGGCTGTTATCCAGCTTGTATCTGAATAAACAAAGATCCATTTCTGGCTGTTATCCAGCTTGTATCTGAATAAACAAAGATCCTTACTGGCTGTTATCCAGCTTGTATCTGAATAAACAAAGATCCTTACTGGCTGTTATCCAGCTTTTATCTGAATAAACAAAGATCCTTACCGGCTGTTATTAGCTTGTATCTGAATAAACAAAGATCCTTACCAGCTGTTATCCAGCTTGTATCTGAATAAACAAAGATCCTTACTGGCTGTTATCCAGCTTGTATCTGAATAAACAAAGATCCTTACCGGCTGTTATCCAGCTTGTATCTGATTTCTGACTGTAGAAGTTCCTGGTAGTTACACTTGATGAGGAATCCAACCGAAATATCATCTGAAAGAAATTACATACAGCTCTTGTCAAATGACAGCATTAAATTACTCTTTAAAGTGACACTTAATTCATTTTTAACAATGCAGGTTGGAAATAATTGTTGTAGATGTATCTGTATATTTGTACATTGATATATATGTTCTTTTATGTTTACAATGTTTTACTTTACATCTGTATTTTAATTTAGATGTATGGACTATGCAGTCTGAAATAAAGAATTCTTATCTTATCTTAAAATTTTAATATTTTTATTTTTACAGGGGTGGAAAATATTGTTATAAATTTAATGTTGCTGGGCTTGTAGGATCCCAATTGCTTAGGTCTGTATATACCAAGGATTGGTCCAACAGCAAAATAGGGCAGGAAAGGCAACATGAAACTCAAACTACTTGGCAGACTGCTCTATCTGAAATGAAAATTTCCCTTACCCTCAAGTGTATGTGACAAGTGCCATGTGTTCTCAAGAAAAAGTAGTTGGCAATGGTCTTATCAGGATAGAAATCGGTCCCTCTGATAACTGTCTTTGTACTTAGCTTTGTAAATAATCTGGCAATTGAGTTTTATTAACTAGTAATAAGCTTTTTGATGCATGCTCTTCCCTTGTTTAATGTGTAATTCATGGGATAGTTATATAACTGGAGATTTGAACAAGGCACTGGAATGATTGGCTGACTCTGGGTGAGCTGTACATTCAGAACAAAATATGAACTTTTTTTATACTCATCCCATGGCAAAGTCTTAATGCATACATTTTTATCATAATTTATGTCCTTTTCAGTCCTGGGAAATTTGAAATCCATCTATGTAACATATCTTGTAGCAGACGAATTTCCTGTAGTTGATTTGTGCCTTCCACTGATACTATTGATGTTTAGTGTTAGCACTGATTAGAACAAACATTTGATAGACAAAGATCAAGCTTGGATATTATCAGCAGATTGCAGGCTAAATCTGACGAGTTTCAGCATTATATTAAACTACCAGTCTCCCATTATCAAGCAATTTCCACTTGCATCTATGCACTTTTATGACTCTTTTCAGACATTTCAAGTATTAAAAAACACATTATCTTCATCTTTATAAGGACAAATTTGAAATGTTAATGGTTTTACAGGCTAGTGCTGCTTACATATGACTTGTCTGCAACTAAAAAGAATGTCCTAGACCAGACCACAGACCACTGTATGTATAAAATTAAAAATTTAATTTAATTTTTAATTAATTAGGGTTATTATTGTGGTTAAACTTGGACATAAACTACTCATTAGTGACAATCAACAAAATGATACACATGCTATTGTTTTACATTCATACAAGATGCAACTTTATACATCACTGAAGGGCAATAACCCTAATGGAAATGCATCCAAGTCATTGAAGGGCAATAACCCTAATGGAAATGCATCCAAGTCATTGAAGGGCAATAACCCTAATGGAAATGCATCCAAGTCATTGAAGGGCAATAACCCTAATGGAAATGAATCCAAGTCACTGAAGGAGATAAATGCATTCTGCTAAGTTTCAATGGTTTTATGTGATATAACTCAATCATAATATGGCAGAAGGAGACATCAACTAAGCAATTACTATATGAAACTCATTCTAAAATCGGTATGAAAAAAGGGAAAATGGACTGAAAACTAAATTTATCTTTAACTGCCCTAAGAGATGGAGATATAAAGGGGCTTCTAATTAGCAAGTACCAATGGGATTTTCTACTTATGATGTCTGAAGTGATACATTTAAATATCTTTTACATTTTTATCAATATTGATATTATCTGGAACAGTACTGGAAATAGTGTCATAAACTTTTTTCTATGGAAACAATGTGATAAACTTCTTTCTGTGGAAGCAGTGTGACAAAACATCTGTCTATGGAAACAGTGTGATAAACTTCTTTCTATGGAAATAGTGTGATAAACTTTTTTATGGAAACAGTATGATAAACTTCTTTTTATGGAAATAGTGTGATAAAATTCTTTCGATGGAAATAGTGTGATAAACTTTTATTTGCTATTGAAATAGTGTGATAAACTTCTATTTGCTATGGAAATAGTGTGATAAACTTCTATCTGCTATGGAAACAGTGTGATAAACTTCTATTTGCTATGGAAATAGTGTGATAAACTTCTATCTGCTATGGAAACAGTGTGATAAACTTCTATTTGCTTTGAAAACAGTGTGATAAACTTCTATTTGCTATGGAAACAGTGTGATAAACTTCTATTTGCTATGGAAACAGTGTGATAAACTTATATTTGCTATGGAAACAGTGTGATAAACTTCTATTTGCTATGAAAACAGTGTGATAAACTTCTATTTGCTATGGAAACAGTGTGATAAACTTCCCCAAACATGAATTTAAGTCATGATGAAAAGGAAAACCATGAAAATTGACACCCTCAAAAATAAATGAATTCTGAGTACTGACATGGTTTTGTAAAATTGACTAAATTACCATCCACAGTAACTTGAGCTCTGTCCTTGAAAAGTACTTCATTTCCATCTTCAGTAACATAGCAGAATTTTAGTCTGTGCAAAAAATTAATTGGAAAGCATTCATTACAATGAAGAAATCAAATAGAAACAAACTGTTACTTTAATCAGGCCAGTGGCTCTTGTATAATAACCTACAATGTAATCAAGTACTACATAACTGGTTGACATTTACAATTAGCATTAACTGGATGTACAAAGACATATCAGTGATGAAGTATAAATAACTGTTTTGGGCAAAAAAAAGTGCTGCATGATGTAATTAGGGGATGAGTGAAAGCTTTGCTTAAATGCTAGTTCAACTTTTGAACGTCAAGAAACATCCATATACAATGCAGTTAAGCTTATGAGTTCTGTTTATCATTGATAATTTCATCACTGAAATATTTTATTAAGATTCTTGTTCCATCGCTTTGGGATTAAAACACTTTCACGTTTTTTTTACCCCTGATTAGCAGTGGAATATTCTATTCATCACATGAGTTTAAACAATCAAAGCAGTTTTCAATTACAATTTATCACCAGCACAGTGCTAATGCAGATTAATAGAAACAGGTCCCACTGTTGAATTGGGGGTGTAGAATACGACCAAAACATCCTGCTGCACATTGTACAAAATGACTTATGGATGCATCCCATTTGCCATGGGATGAATCACATTGTAAGGCCTTATACTTTACAAAAACGAACTATAGCAAAATAATTTGTATTTTAAAGATTTAACACTTTTTATCTTAACCTTTGTTTTGCATGGCTTTTGAGGACACCTAAACTCACATGAAATTTCATATACAGTATTGTTCTGATTCACTATTAAACCCTATAAAAAAAATACATGCATGCAAATGATGTCATTAGGATGCAGAATATCAATGTGATACGATATATGACTATGCAATAAAAAGACAATTTTACACTCTTTCGTATGAATATGCAACTAACAGAGTACTGAAAAACATCAAGAATTATCTACCAAAACTGAGAACCAAAACATGAAGAATTATACAGAAAAATAATTGCCAAGGATGTTTCAGAAAGGTGTGTATGTGTATATTTATGTCATAAGAAATATCCTTCTAACTCATTATTTTAGACAGATGACTGAATGGGAACAGACCTAAAATAACTTTGTCTTCCCATGATGGACAACGAGGAATATAATGAAAAGGCATGTTAAATATTATTGTTTACATTTACAAAACAACTAACATATTTTAATGGCAAATTTTGTCAAGTAATCAGGTGCAAAGAATCTAATACATTCTGTTCACTAAAACTGCAAAAATGAGACTCTTTTAATTATAAGTTTCCTTCTGCTGTTGTATAAAAGTATTTTATTTGCAGCAATAAATGACCATCATACCTTAACTGTGGTGCTGCTGAACCTGTCATTCTCTCATCATCCCTGACATCATCCTCTTGTGAACTGGCTGTATTAAGGATTTGAGGAATTTTAGGTTCTACTCCAGCAGAGGACCTTGCTGGGACCTGTTGTGTCCCTCTGGACCCTTTCCCAAACTGATCGCCATTTTCCACAGACTCTAGTCTATGTGCAAGTTTACAACCACTGTCTGTTAGACTGAACCTTAATGGAAAAACTAAAATCTAAAATTGGGATTAAAATGGCTAAATTTGTGAAACAGAGATGCCACATCCTAAGATTTGACAACTAACCTTAGAACTTGGAAAATGGCATCATATGATGGTTAGGTACTACTACAAATTGGCTTTTCTTGAATGTTCTATAAAATTTATCAACCAACTGATAACATTTCCTATGAAAAACAAAGTTCGTACTAAAAACATGAAAAGTTCCTGAATTAGCAAGATCCAGTAAGATAGCACACAAAAAAGTCAAATGTAAGCCTTCCATAGCACAGAAAACATTCTTTTTGACTCGCATCAATGACAGTACAAAATGCTCCTCTACCATGAGATTATCAACCTGGCAGAGTACTGCTATCAATGACAGAACACAATGCTCCTCTACCATGATATTATCAACCTGGCAGAGTACTGCTATCAATGACAGTACACAATGATCCTCTACAAATAGATCATTAACCTGGCAGAGTACTGCTATCAACGACAGTACAAAATGCTCCTCTATCATGAGATTATCAACCTGGCAGAGTACTGATATCAATGATAGAACACAATGCTCCTCTACCATGATATTATCAACCTGGCAGAGTACTGCTATCAATGACAGTACAAAATGCTCCTCTACCATGAGATTATCAACCTGGCAGAGTACTGCTATCAATGACAGAACACAAGGCTCCTCTACCATGAGATTAGCAACCTGGCCGAGTACTGCTATCAATGACAGTACAAAATGCTCCTCTACCATGAGATTATCAACTGCTATCAATGACAGTACAAAATGATTCTCTACAATGAGATTATCAACCTGGCAGAGTACTGCTATCAATGACAGTACACAATGCTCCTCTACCATGAGATTATCAACCTGGCAGAGTACTTCAACCTGGCAGAATACTGCTATCAATGACAGTATAAAATGCTCCTCTACCATGAGATCATTAACCTGGCAGAGTACTGCTATCAATGACAGTACAAAATGCTCCTCTACCGTGATATTATCAACCTGGCAGAGTACTGATATCAATGACAGTACACAATGCTCCTCTACCATGAGATTATCAACCTGGCAGAGTACTGCTATCAATGACAGAACACAATGCTCCTCTTCCACGAGTTTATCAACCTGGCAGAGTACTGCTATCAATGACAATACACAATGCTCCTCTACCATGACATTAACAACCTGGCAGAGTACTGCTAACAATGGCAGTACACAATGCTCCTCTACCATGACATTATCAACCTGGAAGAGTACTACTATCAATAACAGTACACAATGCTCCTCTACCATGAGATTATCAACTTGGCAGAGTACTACTATCAATGACAGAACACAATGCTCCTCTACCATGAGATTAGCAACCTGGCCGAGTACTGCTATCAATGACAGTACAAAATGCTCCTCTACCATGAGATTATCAACCTGGCAAAGGACTGCTATCAATGACAGTATAAAATGCTCCTCTACCATGAGATCATTAACCTGGCAGAGTACTGCTATCAATGACAGTACAAAATGCTCCTCTACCATGATATTATCAACCTGGCAGAGTACTGATATCAATGACAGTACACAATGCTCCTCTACCATGAGATTATCAACCTGGCAGAGTACTGCTATCAATGACAGTACACAATGCTCCTCTTCCACGAGTTTATCAACCTGGCAGAATACTGCTATCAATGACAGTACACAATGCTCCTCTACCATGACATTAACAACCTGGCAGAGTACTGCTAACAATGGCAGTACATAATGCTCCTCTACCATGACATTATCAACCTGGAAGAGTACTACTATCAATGACAGTACACAATGCTCCTCTACCATGACATTATCAACCTGGAAGAGTACTTCAACCTGACAGAGTACTGCTATCAATGACAGTACACAATGCACCTCTACCATGAGATCATTAACCTGGCAGGATACTGCTATCAATGACAGTACAAAATGATCCTCTACCAGGAGATTACCAACCTGGCAGAGTAATGCTATCAATGACAGTACACAATGCACCTCTACCATGAGATTATCAACCTGGCAGAGTAGTTATCGATGACAGTACAAAATGCTCCTCTACCATGCGATCATCAACCTGGCAGAGTACTGCTATCAATTAGAGTACAAAATGCTCCTCTACCAGGAGATTACCAACCTGGCAGAGTACTGCTATGAATGATAGTACAAAATGCTCCTTTACCATAAGATTATCAACCTGACAGAGTACTGCTATTAATGACAGTACACAATGCTCCTCTACCATGAGATTATCAACCTGGCAAAGGACTTCTATCAATGACAGAACACAATGCTCCTCTACCATGAGATTATCAACCTGGCAAAGGACTGCTATCAATGACAGTACACAATGCTCCTCTACCATGAGATTATCAACCTGACAGAGTACTGCTATCAATGACAGTACCAAATGCTCCTCTACCATGAGATTATCAACCTGACAGAGTACTGCTATCAATGACAGTACACAATGCTCCTCTACCATGAGATTATCAACCTGGCAAAGTACTGCTATCAATGACAGTGTTTAAAAATAGGAGTAATTTTAGCACACTTTAGTTTATTTGGGAAAACACCTGAAGTAAAATTTAGGTTAATTAAGTACATAATCGATCATCATCTGTACATGTTTTTGTTTTGATTTTGCTATGAGTGTTGAAAATGTCACTTTTACTCACAATATCAAAGGCAATTCCAGCCTTTATAAAAGTTTCAATGAGGTTTAAGTCATAATGAATGTATAACAAGAATATATTTTCTCCTTTTTCTTTATACAGTTATGCTTTTCTTCAAAAGATGACTAGAAAATAATAACATTACACATACAGATCTGTTTAAACATAGGACCATATCCAAATCTTTGTGAGTTATTCCATGGATCGTACCCCAACCAACAGCTAACCACCATATGTACACACTTATGAGTCAAGTCCAACTGCAAACTGCAGAGACCATCACATAATGTGCCTGCAAATCTAGGTTAATGTAGTTTCTCAGGAATAATCAACAGAACAATGTAGACCCTGATCTGCCAGTGTGTTATGAATGAGACAGCATGTCAAGGTGTATGTTTGTAGTTGGATTTGTCTTATAAACTAGCATATATGGTATATATGTCTTATAATCTAGATTTTAATATGGGTAATTTTACAATGGATATGTACAAAAAAGAAAAGAATTAGATTTTTTAAAATCAATTTTAAGTTCAATCAAAATTCATTCCTAATAGAAACATATCATGCTCTCAAAAGACCTATCCCATTAACAGTAAATAATCATACAGATTTGCTGTAAAAATCTTTTAGTAGGAAAAGATAGATGTCATGAGGGAGAGGAGTGGGTATGCAGCTAGGTAGATAGATGTAGATAAGTCAAATAATAAATAGATATGATGTTAGTTGGTTGGCTTTAATGTGTAATTCAGTAAAGTACTTATTATATCATGCAGAAAAAATGGAAGTTAAGTGCCTTTCCCAAAGTCACACCAAGACAGCCAATGAAATGGAAGATAGTGTCTTTCCCAAGGTCATACCAAGACAGCCAATGAAATGGAAGCTAGTGTCTTTCCCAAGGTCATACCAAGACAGCCAATAAAATGGAAGTTAAGTGCATTTCCCAAGGTCACACCAAGACAGCCAAGGAAATAGAACCTAGTGCCTTTCCCAAGGTCACACCAAGACAGCCAAGGAAATGGAAGCTAGTATCTTTCCCATGGTCACACCAAGACAGACAATGAAACAAAAGTTAAGTGTCTTTCCCAAAGTCACACCATGACAGCCAAGGAAAAGGAAGCTAGTGCCTTTCCCAAGGTCACACCAAGACAGCCAAGGAAATGAAAGCTAGTATCTTTCCCAAGGTCACACCAAGACAGACAATAAAATTGAAGTTAAAAGGCTTTCCCAAGGTCACACCATGACAGCCAAGGAAATGGAAGCTAGTGCCTTTCCCAAGGTTCCACTAAGACAGCCAAGGAAATGGAAGTTAAAAGGCTTTCCCAAGGTCACACCATGACAGCCAAGGAAATGGAACCTAGTGCCTTTCCCAAGGTCACACCAAGACAGCCAAGGAAATGGAAGTTAAGTGCTTTTTCAAAGTCCAAAAGACAAATAAATGGAAGCTAGTGCCTTTCCCAAGGTCACTCAAAGACAGCCAACAAAATGGAAGCTAAGTGACTTTCTCAAGGTCACACAAACACAGCCAAGGAAATCGAAGCTAAGTGTGTTTCCTAAGAAAATAGACATACTTTCCAGCAGATACAGAGGTAGGCAGACAAACAGTAAACAGGTAAAAGGAAGTAGGTAGACAAACAGATGTACACAGAAAGATAAACAAATGAATTAGTCATTATCAATCATTCAAACAAAAGAATGTCTTCATGTATTAATCAATGAGAAAAGACTACTTACTTGGCTGGGCTACTTTCCTTGATGACCAACCCTTTGTTTATCAAAGTTCCCATTGATGACCAGGCAGTGTAGCGACATCCAGGGTCTGGCTGACATAGAGAACAGTTACAGAAATATTACAACTGAACTTAATAAATCATCTAGTTATTCCTCAGTGACATTATTCCAAAGGCTTAGAGTGTATAGACTGCATTTATAACTTCATTAAAAATGATCTATTTGGTATTTTCATAATCATAAGGAAGGACACATTTATCTTGTAAATCTCATTAACACTGTCTTACATTCCTCCACCACTGTCACCCCTTCTTCCCTCCAATTCTGGCTGACTTAACAGTCTGGTTGACAGATTTTGAACTTGGTTAAATAATCTCAAGACTTAGCTTTATAGAGATAACTGACTGAACAGTGGTTGCAATAACAAAACAAGATGCCCATGTGGATCTGATTTCACTCACATGGTTTACCTAACATAAAAGCTGACAGATGCAATATTATCTCATAAAATCTTATATATTAATGAATCTGTTAAATACTGGGATGATATAAGCTTACTTACCAAGTCTAAGCAAAATTTGATCAAGATTTGGTCTCTAGACCGGCAATGAGTTCAGCCAATCACATTCAAAAGTAACTAAAGAATATAAATATTTCATGCTGATCGTAAGTTCTATATCTTGATGACAAGACTATTTAACAAGTTTCATGAAAACGTCATCAGAGTCATTAGAGTGCTGACATACTCATCTGCAAAATCATGTAATTATCATATGTGGACAATGCTTAGAATCAAATTCATCCTGGATTCTGTTGATACAAATCTATTTACCAAGTATCATATGTGGACAATGCTTAGAATCAAACTCATCCTGGATTCTGTTGATACAAGTCTATTTACCAAGTATCATATGTGGACAATGCTTAGAATCAAATTCATCCTGGATTCTGTTGATACAAGTCTATTTACCAAGTATCATATGTGGACAATGCTTAGAATCAAATTCATCCTGGATTCTGTTGATACAAGTCTATTTACCAAGTATCATATGTGGACAATGCTTAGAATCAAACTCATCCTGGATTCTGTTGATACAAGTCTATTTACCAAGTATCATATGTGGACAATGCTTAGAATCAAACTCATCCTGGATTCTGTTGATACAAGTCTATTTACCAAGTATCATATGTGGACAATGCTTAGAATCAAACTCATCCTGGATTCTGTTGATACAAGTCTATTTACCAAGTATCATATGTGGACAATGCTTAGAATCAAATTCATCCTGGATTCTGTTGATACAAGTCTATTTACCAAGTATCATATGTGGACAATGCTTAGAATCAAACTCATCCTGGATTCTGTTGATACAAGTCTATTTACCAAGTATCATCAACACTCATTGTAAAGTCTCTAGAGTAACAAGCCAAGTTTGATAAAAATCTGACCAGAAATATAGCATTCTGGATGGTAACAAGCTCAGTCAACAAAATGCAAAGATCATTAATATGCCTGGATCTTGCTAATCATCAAGCTTGCCTGTGATCTTGATCATCATCAAACTTACCTGCAATCTTGATCATCACTGAACTTACCTGCAATCTTGATCATTAAACTTACCTGCAATCTTGATCATCATCGAACTTACCTGCAATCTTGATCATCACTGAACTTACCTGCAATATGGTTCAGCATCAAACTTACCTGCAATCTGGATCATTATCGAACTTACCTGCATTCTTGATCATCATCAAACTTACCTGCATTCTTGATCATCATCGAACTTACATGCAATCTTGATCATCATCGAACTTACATGCATTCTGGATCATTATCGAACTTACCTGAATTCTTAATCATCAATGAACTTACCTGCAATCTTGATCATTAAACTTACCTGCAATCTTGATCATCATCAAACTTACCTGCATTCTTGATCATCATCGAACTTACATGCAATCTTGATCATCATCAAACTTACCTGCAATCTGAATAATTATCGAACTTACCTGCATTCTTGATCATCGAACTTACCTGCATTCTTGATCATCACTGAACTTACCTGCAATCTTGATCATTAAACTTACCTGCAATCTTGATCATCATCGAACTTACATGCAATCTTGATCATCATTGAACTTACCTGCAATCTTGATCATCATCGTACTTACCTGCAATCTTGATCATCACTGAACTTACCTGCAATCTTGATCATCATCGAACTTACCTGCATTCTTGATCATCATCAAACTTACCTGCAATCTGGATCATTATCGAACTTACCTGCAATCTTGATCATCATCAAACTTACCTGCATTCTTGATCATCATCAAACTTACCTGCATTCTTGATCATCATCGAACTTACATGCAATCTTGATCATCATCAAACTTACCTGCAATCTGAATAATTATCGAACTTACCTGCATTCTTGATCATCGAACTTACCTGCATTCTTGATCATCACTGAACTTACCTGCAATCTTGATCATTAAACTTACCTGCAATCTTGATCATCATCGAACTTACATGCAATCTTGATCATCATTGAACTTACCTGCAATCTTGATCATCATCGTACTTACCTGCAATCTTGATCATCACTGAACTTACCTGCAATCTTGATCATCATCGAACTTACCTGCATTCTTGATCATCATCAAACTTACCTGCAATCTGGATCATTATCGAACTTACCTGCAATCTTGATCATCATCAAACTTACCTGCATTCTTGATCATTATCAAACTTACCTGAATCTTTGTTCATCATGCGAACTTACCTGCAATCTGGATCATTACTCGAACTTACCTGCCATTCTTGATCATCATCAAACTTACCTGCAATCTGGATCATTATCGAACTTACATGCCACTCTTGATCATCATCGAACTTACCTGCATTCTTGCTCATTATCAAACTTACATGCAATCTTGATCATCATTTGAACTTAACCTGCATCTTGATCCATCATCGTACTTACCTGGCAATCTTGATCATCACTGAACTCACCTGCAATCTTGATCCTCATCTGAACTACCTGCATTCTTGATCATCATCAAACTTACCTGCAATCTGGATCATTATCGAACTTACCTGCAATCTTGATCATCATCAAACTTACCTGCATTCTTGATCATTATCAAACTTACCTGCAATCTTGTTCATCATCGAACTTACCTGCAATCTGGATCATTATCGAACTTACCTGCATTCTTGATCATCATCAAACTTACCTGCAATCTGGATCATTATCGAACTTACATGCAATCTTGATCATCATCGAACTTACCTGCATTCTTGATCATTATCAAACTTACATGCAATCTTGATCATCATCGAACTTACCTGCATTCTTGATCATCACGAACTTACCTGCATTCTTGATCATCGAACTTACCTGCAATCTTGATTATCATCAAACTCACCTGCGATCTTGATAATATCAGAAGCTTCTGGCATGCTTTCTCACATACCCACATTAACTAAGCCTTAGATCCAAGAGAACAGAGGTGAAATGGCAGTGATCTGTAAAGGCTGCCTCAATAAACACCATAAGCTGAAATGGCCTCATAGTCAAGTGAGCAATATAGACCTTCATATTCAATGTTCATTTATGACCTGCTGAAGGGGCAGCCGAGTAATCGAAAGTAATCACTTGTACCGATCACTGCCATCTGTCTGCAATGGTTTCAGTGTGGGTATGTATGAATACTTGCCAGGAGTTTCCAATACAACAGTAGTTCTTACCAGGATTTTTCCATATTCTTCTTCCACCAGTTATACTGCCTGTAATGTATATCCGATTTTGCACTAAGAAATTAAATCTCAAGCAACAACAACCTGCAGTGGATTGTATGTCCGACTCGCAATAGGTTGCAAGTATTAATGTTTACCAGACCAGCATGGATCAGCTTCCACAGTGTATCTGGGCAAGGCACTGTACTCCTATTACACTGACACTAAATAGTCTCTCATGTGATCATATACACTTAAATTTAATTCATCAATCAATAAACCATTATTAATACTTATAACCCCTCAAATTTTTAATGGTAAAGGTGTATTTGTGGATTAGAATATGCTTATAGAAATCATTTTCAATTAATATTCTCAAATTTCTGGGCAGCCTAATCCCATGCATTACAATGAACACAAATGACCTACCAACACCTAATTGCATTTATCAGTACCAAGAAAACTAAATAAGCAGTTTCTACTATTGGAGATACACTAATTGCATTTATCAGTACCAAGAAAACTAAATAAGCAGTTTCTACTATTGGAGATACACTAATTGCATTTATCAGTACCAAGAAAACTAAATAAGCAGTTTCTACTATTGGAGATACACTAATTGCATTTATCAGTACCAAGAAAACTAAATAAGCAGTTTCTACTATTGGAGATACACTAATTGCATTTATCAGTACCAAGAAAACTAAATAAGCAGTTTCTACTATTGGAGATACACTAATTGCATTTATCAGTACCAAGAAAACTAAATAAGCAGTTTCTACTATTGGAGATACACTAATTGCATTTATCAGTACCAAGAAAACTAAATAAGCAGTTTCTACTATTGGAATGAGATAATCTCAAGCTTATTGGCTGCAATTTTGCACTGTAGTCCTTGTTAACTGGGTCTGTATTGCTCTCAAATGTTTAAAAATTGGCAAGAGATCCAGTTTTGCAATGTTTAGGGTCACCCCTGACTGACTTACCACAGTAAAGGATTTGTCAGCTAAAGGTTGGGCAGCTCTAATAAGTTCTGCCTTTGTCATGAATCCTTGAGAAGCAGGACTCTGAAAGAGTAACAAGACAAAAAAGTAACTGTATCACTTTCATACATACACATATGAAGAATGCAATAATCTACCAAAGCTTTATCTCACATTGACTACAGCAAAGCCATCTATATCTCACACTGACTACAGCAAAGCCATCTATATCTCACACTGACTACAGCAAAGCCATCTATATCTCACATTCACCAGATTAATGCCAGCATTACCTTACACTGACTACATCAATGCCATCATTATCTTAAACTGACTTGACCAATTCCAGCTATATCTTACACTGACTAGAATAATGCCAGCTTTACCTTACACTGACAAGAACAATACCAGCTTTATTTTACACTAACTAAAACAATATGTTATCTTACACTGACTAGAACAATGCCAGCTTTACCTTACACTGACTAGAAAAATGCCAGCTTTATCTTACACTGACTAGAAAAATGCCAGCTTTATTTTACACTGACAAGAACAATACCAGATATATCTTACACTGACTAGAAAAATGCCAGCTATATCTTACACTGACTAGAAAAATGCCAGCTTTACCTTACACTGACTAGAAAAATGCCAGCTATATCTTACACTGACTAGAAAAATGCCAGCTTTACCTTACAATGACTAGAAAAATGCCAGCTTTATCTTACACTGACTAGAACAATGCCAGCTTTATCTTACACTGACTAGAAAAATGCCAGCTTTACCTTACACTGACTAGAAAAATGCCAGCTATATCTTACACTGACTAGAAAAATGCCAGCTTTACCTTACACTGACAAGAATACCAGCTTTATTTTACACTGACTAGAAAAATGCCAGCTTTATTTTACACTGACTAGAATAATGCCAGCTTTACCTTACACTGACTAGAACAATGCCAGCTATATCTTACACTGACTAGAACAATGCCAGCTTTATCTTAAACTGACTAGAACAATGCCAGCTATATCTTACACTGACTAGAAAAATGCCAGCTATATCTTACACTGACTAGAACAATGCCAGCTTTACCTTACACTGACTAGAACAATGCCAGCTTTACCTTACACTGACTAGAACAATGCCAGCTTTATCTTACACTAACTAGAACAATGCCAGCTATATCTTACACTGACTAGAACAATGCCAGCTTTATCTTAAACTGAATAGAACAATGCCAGCTATATCTTACACTGACTAGAAAAATGCCAGCTATATCTTACACTGACAAGAACAATGCCAGCTTTATCTTACACTGACTAGAACAATGCCAGCTTTATCTTACACTGACTAGAAAAATGCCAGCTTTACCTTACACTGACTAGAAGAATGCAATCTATTATCTAATCTATATCTTACACTAACTAGAACAATGCCAGCTTTACCTTACACTGACTAGAACAATGCCAGCTTTACCTTACACTGACTAGAACAATGCCAGCTTTACCTTACACTGACTAGAACAATGCCAGCTTTACCTTACACTGACTAGAACAATGCAATCTATTATCTAATCTATATCTTACACTAACTATAACAATGCCAGCTTTACCTTACACTGACTAGAACAATGCCAGCTTTACCTTACACTGACTAGAACAATGCCAGCTTTACCTTACACTGACTAGAACAATGCCAGCTTTACCTTACACTGACTAGAACAATGCCAGCTTTACCTTACACTGACTAGAACAATGCCAGCTTTACCTTACACTGACTAGAACAATGCAATCTATTATCTAATCTATATCTTACACTAACTATAACAATGCCAGCTGTATCACATACTAACCAGAACAATACCAGCTATATCTTACAATGACTGGAACAATGTCAGCTATATCTACACTAACTGGAACAATACCAGTTTTATCTACACTGACTGGAACAAGACTAGCTATATCTACACTAACTGGAACAAGACTACCTTTATCTACACTGACTGGAACAAGACTAGTGTTATGACCCTGGAGTTCAAGTGTGTTAAAGAATCGATTTTTTATAAATCTTTTTATTTCATTTTATTTCAATATATCGTCTAACATGTTTTTGATAAGTTTACTTGAGTCATAGATGTAATTTATGTTAGCACATGCTGTGTATGATGACAAAAATTCATTCTTCAGAAGTATTGGGAAATTGCATGCTTCCTGGTGCGAGTGCAGTTCAGGCTATGCATTAGCCTTCCCATATATGCTTTGGGATTTTTTGATTCATACACGGTCACATACAGACTGTCCTGTTCGAGAGTCAACAGTCACGGACAGACTGTCGTAGTCGAGTTGAGTTATACAACTTCTAATTTGTTGTGCCAGAAGAAGAATTTGTTATGTCTACGTAAAATAACATGCAATGTTAGAGGAACTATTCTTCACTTCTTTAAAACTTTCCTAGCGAGCAAAATTGCCTATTTGGACATTTTCTCCCTAATTTAGGAATGGGACAACACATACATTGTTTTTTTGTGAAAATTCTGTGGAATTTGCTGTTAACCTTCGTCTGACATGGTCAACCGCCATTTTGGAGCAGAAAATCATATTTTCAGACTCTGTTTCGAACTCTTTTCAGGACTTATATTTTTTTATCATTTTTGAACAAAATTTGGATCATTCCTGTAAACCGAAAGTCTTGTTTTAAATAATTTACATTATTTTGTGTTCTAGTAAAATAAATTGTATCATTGTTAAATTTATAAAGCTTGTTGTGTGCACTTTTTCTTTTTATGTTACACAGAACGAGTTGTCATGTAGCACTAGTTTTATCTTACACTGACTGGAACAATGCCAGCTTTATCTCTCACTGCTCAATTAAAAGTTTTTTAACAGTACCTAAGATATACAAGGTCTTTGTTATATAAACTGCATAACCAATGAGGATAATTGGGGAAATTCTTTTTCTTTAAAAATTGAACCCCATGCAAAATACAAAACTGTAAAGCACCACCACAGGGACTGGGTAGAATAGGGTAATTAACGAATTTGGTGAGTAGATAGAATAGGGTAATTAATGGATTTGGTGACTCTATTTATGTATTTTTGATAGGTTTTAATGCTTGAGTGTGGCTAGGAGACATGTACTGAAGAGAAACAGCCATTAATGATAAATATGGAATATTCTGTGACTGAGGTGTGAAAGTGGTAAATTTTTGAAAATCATCATTAGTATGCTGGCAAGCCGAGTTGTTCCAAATAAGATACTCAATAATCCTTTACATTTACAATAACATACTAAGCTGTATGGCATACCGTTACTCACAACCTTGTACACCAATACTCACAACCTTGTACACCAATACTCACAACCTGAAAATCTTGTATACCATTATTCACAACATGAAAATCTTGTACACCATTACTCACAACATGAAAATAATGTACATCATTATTTAAAACCTAAAAATCTTGTACACCATTATTAAAAACCTGAAAATCTGGCAGACCATCACTCAAAACAAAAAAAAAATGTACATATAATTATTTGGTCTCATGAAAATGTCTTTATGATTGAAACAACTTGGAGAAGTAAATATAGTTAAGCTAAAGACAATATTGAATAAGGGACACTTTCTTCCATTCTTAAAGAAAAACATTCTGGATGTCAGTGGCCACCTGGTTGTAATGACCATTCTAATCCACACCATAATTTTCTGTATAAATGCCTAGTATTTATTATTACTCATCCTGCATGGATGGCTGCCTAACCAAGCATTGATTTCAATTAAAAAAAGCTAGCAGAGAATAAAATGGCCAGATTTTGGCTAAACAATTACAAGCATCAAAACTGCCTAAGTTTGGATTTTTAAAAGGATCTGATTTTGGCTTAAAATATTACAACTGTCAGAGTACTAAATTCAAGCCTAATTGTTTTGTGTTACATGTGTGCCTTCTTACCATTTGGAAACAATTCCCTAATTTGACAATGACCATACCTTCATATCCATATACAATGTCAGTAGTATTGCATAACCTCCAGATCTAAATATGGGGCTGTATTCCCGCCCTCCTCCCATACCACCTCCTCCAGATCTTCGTCTCTTCTGTAACAAGAATATGACAGATGCAGCTTTATGATGATATAAAATATGATGGTTCTAGTTGCACTACAAAATACAGAGGGAAAAACTTGACATTTTGACCCAAGTTTTTTCCAGAGGAAATTCACCCAAGGTTGAAATCCAATTTTATGTCTGGATTTTAGACATTTTGGCCTCAAATCTAAGGCAGACTGGTCTGAACTGCACACTGACAAGTGGACATTTGCAAAACGTAGGATAAGATGGACAATCTCTAACCCATATTACACCCATCAATCATACACCAAAATAAAAGGAATTAAAATTTCTTTGAACAATACCTAAGATATACAAAGTCTTTTTTAAATTGCCAATATAACTAGTGAGGAAACCCGAGGAAATTCATTTTCTTTAAAATTCTAACCCTATACTAAATACGAAACTGTAGAGCGCCACCATACAGGTTTGCAGCTCCATCTTTAAAACAATGATTTACAGCCATTATCTTTAAAGCATAGATTTGCATTAATCATCATTAAAAGTTTTTCAAAAATCTTCACAAAACAGATTTGCATTAATCATTATTAAAACAAAGATTTGCATTAATCATCACTAAAACAGATTTACAGTAGTCATCACTAAAACATACCAATTTGCAGTCATCATCTTTAAAATTTACAGATTTTCAGCAGTCATCATTAAAACAAGATCTGCAGTAATCACTAAAACAGCATTGCGGTAAGCATCACTAAACACAGATTTGCTATATTTATCACTAAACACAGATTTGCTATATTTATCACTAAAACACAGATCTGAAGTTATCACTAAAACAGATATGCAGGCAGTAATCATCACTTAAACAGATTTGCAGTAAGTATCACTAAAACAGATTTGAAGTCATCATCACTAAAACAGATCTGCAGTAATCAATACTAAAACAGATTTGCAGTAATCATTACCAAAACACAGATTTGCAGTCATTATTATTAAAAAACATACAGATTTGCAGTCATCATCAATAAAGAATACCTATTAAGTTATCATCTTTAAAACACAGATTTACATCAATCATCACTTAAACAGATTTGCAATATTCATCACTTAAACAGATTTTAAAATCATCATCACTAAAACACAGATTAGCAGTTATGCATCACTAAAACAATTTTAAATAATCATTGCTTAAAAACAGATCTGAAGTCACCATCACTAAGACACAGATATGCAATAATAATCAATAGAACCGATTTGCAGTAATCATCACTAAAACACTGCTTTAAGTTTACCAACAAACAAAAAAGAAGACTGTAGAGACTCTACTGTAAAACTATGACAGAAATCCTGTTCTATTACTTCCCTTGTTAACCAATAAGAGATTCAGACAAATCTAATTAAACAAATATTTATTTCAATGATTAATCATAATCATGTCACATGAGAAAAGTCAATGCTTCTGCAACTCAGGAATAAGGATGCCTGTGTAAGCTAGTCAGCAATTTTTTTTAACCAGCATATTGACTTCTAGCCAATCTATGTATTCACAACTTAGTTGCATGGATGAGATATTTTTTACTACATACTGATCTCTGTGCTTGAGTCTGAGAGTGACTGAATCAGCTGATGAGAACAAACCTTTAAAATGTAACCTCATTTGTTGAAAAAAAATCTCAAGTTGTTGTATTTCATGAATAACAGGCCAGATGTTAGATTTTGTTTCAACTGATCAAATATGATATTCATTTTGAAAGGTCATTCCTGAGTGGGTAAAGGCAGAATCCGAATCTCAAACTTTGACTCAAAGTTTATTATCTTATCCAAACCTCATGTATGTCCTGCAAACAGGCAGATTTGGCAAAATCCAAGCATTGTTCATTAAGCTCCAATTAATTTTAACATTTAGTATGTCCCCATGAAATTTTAGACAAGGTTCAACAGAATTTTTCAAGAATCTTGCTATCAAAAGACACATCAAATCTGTGATGAAAATAACCTAGAACATTTTTCTTTTATAATTCAAGGTTAGAAAATATACTGTCATGTAATCTATGAAAGGCTGAACATTCAAAATTAAAATGCCTCCATGTAAAATTATATGTAGTAAGCAATTTGGATTTTGTTTGTTTTCATTTTCATGAAAATCTTGACTCAAGGAAAGTGGGAGATTTTCAGATTTTTCCAACTATGGAATCTATGAGGAATAAATACATACAGATGGTGGATGTCCATTTCCCTCCTTTTCAACTTTTTTCTCCTCATGGTCCTCCTCAGAATCCAAGGAGTCTATCAATGCAGATACTGAGGCAGGCCTTTTGTCTAATGTTGATTTACTGACATCAAGTATTCTGCTAATGCTTCCACTTTCTGTGCTGGTCACTTGTCGAGGACGGGTGGATTTGTGGGATTGCTTGGACACCTTATTTTGCAATATTTCACCCCGTACACTTTCATCTGAGTCCTGTGAGGTACTCTCTGTCCCTGTTATGAAAAAATAAATACAATAATCTTTCATCCCATTTGCCATGAATGAGGAATGACTTTTCATGAGAACAAAATGGTACAAATATTCACTGGTTCCTTATTTTAAAGGTGTTAGGTGAGGTCATTAATGTATAATGAAATTAGTCTCCCTTGTACTGGGGTACACGAAAATCTACTGTACAATGAGTTAAAGATTTGTCTCCCTTGTAAGTGGGCATCTCAAAAACAACACTATGTAATGAGTTAAAGATTTGTCTCTCTTGTAAGTGGGTATCTCAAATACAACACTGTAATGAATTAAAGATTTGTCTCCTTGTAAGTGTGTATCTCAAAACAACAGTGTGTAATGAGTTAAAGATCCATCTCCCTTGTCCTTGGGTACATCAGCCAACACTTAATCAAATAAATATTCACTGCAATCCACACAACTTCAGGGCATATTGTATGTAAAATTATATTGCAATGGGTTCCTATAATTTTTAAATAAAACTCAATGAAATTAATTAGGAAGAAAATTGCAAAGATATAATTCAACTTGCAGTTTGAGATATATGACTATACTAGCATTACATCTGAGACTGGGATCCATGACTATATATCAGCATTATATCTAAGAATGGGATCCATGTCTATACTTGTATTACATCTGAGACTGGGATCCATGACTATATATCAGCATTATATCTAAGAATGGGATCCATGTCTATACTTGTATTACATCTGAGACTGGGATCCATGACTATATTCATTATATCTGAGAGTGGGATCTATGACTACACAAAATAATCTGTCTTGAAAGACCACTCCTTCTGCCAAAGAAATGGTCTCTCAAGACAAATGGTCTCTCATAACAGGTTGTAACACTCTATAATCAATAAATTTGTGCATGGAGATTCTGGTCTCTCAAAACTGGTGGTCTCTCAAGTGGTCTCTTAAGTCAGATTTTACTATATTTGCATTATATCTGAGACTGAGATCCATGACAATACATAACATTATATCTGAGACTGGGATGCATAATTATACTTGAATTATACGTAAGAATGGGATCCATGGCTATACTTGTATCACATCTAATATATCTGAGACTGGAATCCATGACTATACTTCTATTATATCTGAGACTGGGATCCATGACTATACTCATTTTATATGAGACTGATTCCATACTTGAATTATATCTTACACTGGGATCCATGACATATACTTGTAGATCCATGACATATACTTGTAGACTGTACTGAAGTTTCATAAAGTGAGAGACCCCTGAATTATTGAACAAAATGGCCTCCTATCTATGACCTTGTTTCACTCAAAATCATGTAGAGCTAAGACAAATGGCAAAGACCTTTTTACCAAATCTGATCAAAATATTTACAAAAATGCAGTGTCTACAGTGGTAGAAAAATACACCTATCTAATGCAAAAAAACCTCATAAATACACGAGAACTTATCATAATGATCTGTCATCCAACAAATTGATGGTATTAGATTTATCACCAACTTACATAATAAATGGGTCGGAAATAGTCTTTTAAACAGTAAGAAACTCAGATATTCATATGTCAGATCACTGTAGTAGTAGTAGTAGTATGTCTAAATCTTGCTCATAATAAAATATATTTTATCGCTTCATGATACAAGCTTAATTACCAGGTTAGATAACAATATGACCTGAAACAGTTGCTACAATGTTGACCAGTTCAGCCAATCAGATGCAAAATCACCTCATTAACAGTCAAGAATTTTGCTCATACTCATCCAGGGTCTTTAATTTACCAAGCAACAAGCTCAATCAATCAACTGCATGTTCTCCTCACTGATATGTGTGGATTCCATGCATTATCTAGCTAGTGGTGGTCAAACATTTTCAGCACCATGGGCCTTATGGAACAAAAATGTAAAATGTATAAAAGTAATTATACTATAATTGTATAACTGACTTTGTATGAGCACGGGCTTTCGAAGTTAGACCACTCTGATCTAACTCATACAAGATCTTGATCATATATGCCCATATTTCTTGTCTGATCGAAATCAAATTAAAAATATAGTTTCACAGTGTTAACAACCTCAGCCAATCATAAACAAGATCACTTTGTTAATATACATGGATCCCACTCCCTATCACAATTGTGCAAGATCTTGATGATATTAGCATATATTTCAAGATCTCATTTATTATACAAATTCCTATGACAGTGCAGATGTCAATTGGATTGGTTCTAGGGCTTAATGCCATATTTCAGCACATGAAAGTCTATAAATGGCGGCCAGATTATCTGGTAATGGAAAAACCTGAAAAATCCCAGAAAGAACCAATGACCAACAGAAAGCTACTGACAAGCTTTCTCACACACTGACACTGGCCAACTTGAAACCATGCAAAGAGAGGTAAGATTTCAGTAATCTGTAATGGTTGGCATTTTAGACCATACAGCCAATCAAATGTCATGGAATTTTGGAAATAAAACTCATGCAGACCATGTCAATAAAGAGCAGCATTCCAAATTTGGTTTAAATCCAACAATCCATGGTTGAGTTGTGGAAATTAAAGTTAGGAGGACAGGCAATCAGGGGCTACAACCCTTCAATATCATGACACACAGTGCTGGAAACAAATTTA
Source organism: Potamilus streckersoni (assembly GCA_016746295.1). Taxonomy (NCBI): domain Eukaryota; kingdom Metazoa; phylum Mollusca; class Bivalvia; order Unionida; family Unionidae; genus Potamilus; species Potamilus streckersoni. The sequence goes on along the minus strand of JAEAOA010002344.1, from coordinate 432,429 downwards.
TTTCAAGATCTCATCAATATAAAACAACATATCAAATTAAAATCCAACAATTCCAAGTCCTATTGACAGCCAGATAGCTTGACATGATTATCAGTGGGCTTTACAGACTTTTCATTAGGCCCAGATTAAAGCTGGCATGACAACCTTTACGGCATATCTACAGAAAATGCTTCCTTAAGGAATCTCGTTCTGGATTTTAACTTTGAAATTAATATGCTCACCCTGGTGAGGTGTAAACACCCAAAGTTGCCAAGGAAATAACTTACCACCTGCAGCAAGGTATGCATCAAGTTTTTCATCCAACATCTTGCATATCTTATCACCTGGAAAACAAAATTCAAGGATAATTACTGTAGTAAACTAAAGTTCCCCAAAACACCATAACCAGCCTGTGAGCAAGGTTATATCATTTTTTTTTAATAATGTAGCATGTTAACTGGTTGAGGACCTGGTGGCAGATAGAACTTTTATGACCAAATCTAGTATTTTCATAAAATTATTATTATTATTATTATTATTATTATTATTATTATTATTATTATTATTATTACACATGATTAGATTGACTGATGCATGCAAGACAATAACTTTATTGTCATATATCAAGGAATAAGGTAGATTTATGTCCCACCATGACCGAATACATAAAGCACTAATGATTTTTATTGTGGTATATCAAGGAATGATGTAGACTTAAACAAAAATAATGACTTTTATAGTAGTATAACAATGAGAGTTTGACTTCTGTCTCACTATGACCTGATACATAAAGGAATAATGACTTTTACTTTGTATCTCACTATGGACATATGCATATGAGATAGTAACATGATTTCTTTTGTGGTTTATCAAGGAGTTAGGTAGACAGATGTATTTCTATAGGATGATGCATGGAATGCATCAATATAACTCTACATAATCTCATTAACATGAAGTGGGGCACAAAATGAAGTCAAAATATTGTCTTTATGCTGTTTCTATACTGAGAACATTTCTGAGGTCATGCTTGATTGCTGTATGAAAGAGATTGCTATATGCCATGCTTGATTGCTGTATGAATGAGATTACTATATGCCATACTTGCTTGCTGTATGAATGAGATTGCTATATGCCATACTTGCTTGCTGTATGAATGAGATTGGTATATGCCATACTTGCTTGCTGTATGAAATAGATTGCTATATGCCATGCTTGCTTGCTGTATGAATGAGATTGCTATATGCCATGCTTGATTGCTGTATGAATGAGATTGCTATATGCCATGCATGCTTGCTGTATGAATGAGATTGCTATATGCCATGCTTGATTGCTGTATGAATGAGATTGCTATATGCCATGCTTGCTTGCTGTATGAAAGAGATTGCTATATGCCATGCTTGATTGCTGTATGAATGAGATTGCTTATGCCATACTTGCTTGCTGTATGAAATAGATTGCTATATGCCATGCTTGATTGCTGTATGAATGAGATTGCTTATGCCATGCTTGATTGCTGTATGAATGAGATTGCTATATGCCATGCTTGCTTGCTGTATGAATGAGATTGCTATGCCATGCTTGATTACTGTATGAATGAGATTGCTATATGCCATGCTTGCTTGCTGTATGAATGAGATTGCTATATGCCATACTTGCTTGCTGTATGAAATAGATTGCTATATGCCATGCTTGCTTGCTGTATGAATGAGATTGCTTATGCCATACTTGCTTGCTGTATGAAATAGATTGCTATATGCCATGCTTGCTTGCTGTATGAATGAGATTGCTATATGCCATGCTTGCTTGCTGTATGAAAGAGATTGCTATATGCCATGCTTGCTTGCTGTATGAAATAGATTGCTATATGCCATGCTTGCTTGCTGTATGAATGAGATTGCTATATGCCATGCTTGCTTGCTGTATGAAAGAGATTGCTATATGCCATGCTTGCTTGCTGTATGAAAGAGATTGCTATATGCAATGCTTGCTTGCTGTATGAATGAGAACATTTCATAGGACATGCTTGCTTGCAGCATGCAGGTTCGCACTGCATGTTATGATCTGACAGATCTGATTATTCTGACAAAGTACATTTTTTTACCATATATGTTGGCAAACCGTATATGTTGGGACACCATAAATTGATTTTATAAGTAATTTTTTTTTTAACTGTATCTTCTAGGACACATTTTGTTCGAATCAATTAGTTGTGGGCACCTTTTAAATCATTTGAAAATTACATGTCTGAAAATGCACTCCAACTAAAATTTTCTTTCAAAAAATATAATAATCTACTTGAGATAAGGCTCTTTAACACATACAATCCATTCTTTCAGTGCATGAATATTTTCTCATATCATGAAAATTGTTAGAGGCAACACATCTTCAGAAGTGGAAACTGCAAAGGACTAAAGTCAAGATTTTTTTCAAATCTGCACACCCCCAGCTTATCATCAGTCAGTCCAAGAATGCGATCAAAGTACAATAAAATTTCAGCCATGTTAATGATCATATTGTCAACAAAATCATCTGTTTCTCCAGGGATCAAGCTAGACTTAACTTTTAGGGAGAAGTGACTTCTCCTTTTGGTCAGAACAGGGAGAAGTGGGAGTTAATCAGGGAGAAGCGAGACCGAAACAATAAAGACTATATATATATATATATATATATATATATATATATATATATATATATATACACACACACACACACACACACACACACACAGATGCATTATCATATTTTAATGATGGGCTCTATTTTTTTGGTATGCTTTTAAGTTTTAAGCAATGCCTTATTTTCAAGTTAAAAAATTTTTGTTATTTGTGAGTATCAATATATTTTGTACGTGTATAAAAAAATTTATTCATACCCATTCTATTCATACTTAGTATATGTGTTTTTGAATTGAAGTAAATGCAGTTTATTTTTGGCTGTATGACTTAAAAATCACATATGAAGCTATACATTGCAATTAATTTTCACTGATAGAAGTAACAAGATTAGAGCCTTGTAAATGCAAGTTGGTAAAAATGCTTAATACACTACCACTTAATTGTTTTATTTTTCTTAAGTTTTGTGTGCAATTGCAGTCAAAAAGATTTTTAGCATTCTTTGAAACAGCCCCTAATACATGTACATAGGAATAAATGCACAGGTGACTTCAAACGACCCTGTTCGTCCTGATTTCATTGTTCCGGATAAAACATTATTGTAACTATTCATAAACAACACACTGAAGCACTAAAGTCAATATTTAACTAAACTGGACCCTATTTTTTTTTACCCCCAACCAAAAATCCAAGAAATGGTCTTGCACAGAGCGAGTGCATCTATTTTTAGTTGGGGGAGGGGGGTCTCGAACTACACACTTTCTTGCTTCGTTACAAAAACCCATTAAATTAAAAGTTCTGCATATTTATGATTTGTCTACCTACTGGTAATAATGACATGGATTGGTTAAATATTATTTGCTTCATTACTATATATATTTTTTGTATTTTCACAGTTTAATGAAGTGGTATATCAAATATGCAGTGATGTCCACCATTAAAATTTCATTTACGGTTTTAAACTGATTTTATACAGAAAATACGCAAATACGGTTGTTAAAATCTCCATTTATTAAAAATAGAATATAAATTAGAAAACGCTCTTCATCGATCATATTTTTAAAAGCAAATTACTATTTGCTTAGTGATGTTTAAATTTTGAAACAGAATTTGGCATCTTTTCATCATAGCACAGTAGACCCAACTTCATGAAATCAAGCAGTGATATCTTGCTCTGGAAAAGGGTTAATGGTCAGTTAGCTATTAAAACTTGCAGGTGAATGTGCAAGAATTTCTTTGTCGCCATAAGCTGATTGGGTTACAACAGTGCCAGAACTTACTGGCTACAGCGAAGGGGCATCTCAAAGTCGTAATCTACAGTTATATTATATCCGAAAAATCAGAGGGCGAAGTCGTTTTTGATTTCATAACAGAAGGCGGTGAAGTTTATGCTTCTCAGGCGACTTTTTCACCCACTTCGCCTGGTAGCATGACCCCTTTTTTTCTTCTGGCTGTCATGAATTCATCACATGCTTTTATTTTCTCCAAATCTTCTGGCTGATGCTGAGTCATTGATGTCCATAAAATAAGCACTGTTATAATCTGTTCCATTGTTTGAATTTATTTATTAACCAAATTACCATTAATATCAGTAAAATGGAACCAAAGTTAGCTTCCATATCTTAGCCATCTTTGTATATTCCAAACAAGTTTTCAAAATCGGCACACAAAAAAAAATACATTAACAGATTCTGAGGTCTGCTATCTTTGCAATAAAATAACCTTGTATTGATATCCTTTTATGAAAAAAAATTACTTCAGTGGATAAAAAGTTGGCTTTCGAGGGCAACTTACTTTTTAATAAAACATAACCTTTGTCTTTGATGTTTTGTCGGTAAGTTCAAAGACAGAGCTTACTACTCACTGCCAGTTGTGTTTATTCACCACCCGGACTTCTATGCACTTGGCATCTGTAGTTATAATTAATACAAAGCACTGATGTCTGCATGTAAACCATAAGGATACTATTGTAACTTGTGATGTCGAAAAGATTTCACTTGCACTCAAGTGAATGTGTTTTCAAATAATTTTTATTTGTGAGATACTGTCATACAATAGACCGAAATAAAATCTAAACCTGATTAATTTGCACCTAACACCGTATTATGCGTGAATGGCAGTTTTCTTCAATATACTGGTTGATTTTATTTCCTCTCATTTGCAAAATCACCTTCTTTTCTGGATGCACAAATTCACCACATGATTTTATTTTCTCCAAATATCCTGGGCGATGCTGGGTCATGGATGGTTGTGCATGAAGCCCTATATTGTGTAACTTAAAAATTTTGTTCAATTGTTTCAACTTATTTTCAAAATTTCTGTGAATAACAATGAAAAGGAACCAAAGTGTATTTCCATATCTCGGCCATCTTTGTATATAAAAAGAAACATTAGCACACTTAGAAAAATCCATAGTTGGCTTCTAGTGTCTGCTTGCTTAGCAATAAAATAACCTTTGTATTGATATCCTTTAATTAAAACAAGTAACCAAAGTCGACTTCTGAGGTTGGCTTGCTTTGTAATAACCTTTTATCTTTGACATTCTGTCAGCAAGTTTAAAGAAGGAGTTTACTGCTCACTGCCAGTGGTGTTTAGTCACAACCCAGGCTTCTATGGGCTTGGCATCTGTAGATATAATTAATACAAAGAAGCATTGATGGATGTGGGCAAATAGTAATGATAATTTTTTAACCCCTGCTGGTTTAATGATTGTCACTTGCACTTAAGTGAATATGTTTTCAAATAATAATTTTTATTTGCAAGATAATGTCATACAGTAGACCCAGATATAATTCAGTCTTGATTATTTTGCACCTAACACCATGTCATGCATTAAATTTTGGTTGTCTTCAAGGTATCGTTAGATTATTTCCCTCTGGTTTGTAATTCTGTGGGATCCAGTTTTCAGCAGGATAATAGATTCAAGCCTTTCAGCACAACCAAACACAATTTGTTTCTCATTGTTCATGTCTATGAACAATGTGGCATATGTTATCGGACATAAGCGATACACACTACAGCATGGAAGCCTACACTACTTATACTGTTTTCGTTGATATATTTTATTGTTTAATGCTCATGTTGAGAAAAAGGATTAAATGATAACAATATAAGGTTAGTTTCTTTCTTTTTATTATCAAATAAGCATTTTGTTTATCTATTTTATTACATCGTGCTATTGGGGGGGGCACAGCAGGGGCACAAATGCAATACAAATTCATTTCATTTATTATGTCTTGGGATATATGACCTAGGTGAAAAAAAGTTTCACCATAAGTTCTGGGACAGGAAAACATTTTGTCGAGTCTCAATATATATGGTAAATATAGTAGATAAAATATGTAACATCACTGAAGCAGAGAAAGGTACCATCCATTTAGGGGGTGGGAGGTTGAAGTTTGCATAATCATGTCTATGGGGAAGAGGGGAATTAAAACAAAGCAGTACATACACACATAATAACACAAACAATATTATAGCTATTATGAGTAAAACCTGCGTGCCTATGCCAACAACAAATAATCTACAGTATTCGCACACCAATCTGTTTGTAACCCTCTACCTATTTTTTTTAAAAAAACAAAAAACAACAGATGCATAATATTTAGTCATTTATCAATTTATAAATTGTAATGGGGGGGGCCTCTAATCCTGTCAGCTTATTGGCATTTTCAACCAAACAGAAGCTCTTGATGCAAACAAGTAGCACTATCCAGAACAGTCTATACTTTTGTTCACTGGCAGAGTGTATAGGATGTGAATCTGTAAACAAGTAGCACTATCCAGAACAGTCTATACTTTTGTTCACTGGCAGAGTGTATAGGATGTGAATCTGTAAACAAGTAGCACTATCCAGAACAGTCTATACTTTTGTTCACTGGCAGAGTGTATAGGATGTGAATCTGTAAACAAGTAGCACTATCCAGAACAGTCTATACTTTTGTTCACTGGCAGAGTGTATAGGATGTGAATCTGTAAACAAGTAGCACTATCCAGAACAGTCTATACTTTTGTTCACTGGCAGAGTGTATAGGATCTGAATCTGTAAACAAGTAGCACTATCCAGAACAGTCTATACTTTTGTTCACTGGCAGAGTGTATAGGATGTGAATCTGTAAACAAGTAGCACTATCCAGAACAGTCTATACTTTTGTTCACTGGCAGAGTGTATAGGATGTGAATCTGTAAACAAGTAGCACTATCCAGAACAGTCTATACTTTTGTTCACTGGCAGAGTGTATAGGATGTGCATCTGTAAACAAGTAGCACTATCCAGAACAATTTATACTTTTGTTCACTGGCAGAGTGTATAGGATGTGAATCTGTAAACGAGTAGCACTATCCAGAACAGTCTATACTTTTTTTCACTGGCAGAGTGTATAGGATGTGTATCTGTAAACAAGTAGCACTATCCAGAACAGTCTATACTTTTGTTCACTGGCAGAGTGTATAGGATGTGAATCTGTAAACAAGTAGCACTATCCAAAACAGTCTATACTTTTGTTCACTGGCAGAGTGTATAGGATGTGTATCTGCAAACAAGTAGCACTATCCAGAACAGTCTATACTTTTGTTCACTGGCAGAGCGTATAGGATGGGAATCTGTAAACAAGTAGCACTATCCAGAACAGTCTATACTTTTGTTCACCGCCAGAGTGTATAGGATGTGAATCTGTAAACAAGTAGCACTATCCAGAACAGTCTATACTTTTGTTCACTGGCAGAGTGTATAGGATGTGTATCTGCAAACAAGTAGCACTATCCAGAACAGTCTATACTTTTGTTCACTGGCAGAGTGTATAGGATGTGAATCTGTAAACAAGTAGCACTATCCAGAACAATCTATACTTTTGTTCACTGGCAGAGTGTATAGGATGTGAATCTGTAAACAAGTAGCACTATCCAGAACAGTCTATACTTTTGTTCACTGGCAGAGTGTATAGGATGTGTATCTGCAAACAAGTAGCACTATCCAGAACAGTCTATACTTTTGTTCACTGGCAGAGTGTATAGGATGTGAATCTGTAAACAAGTAGCACTATCCAGAACAGTCTATACTTTTGTTCACTGGCAGAGTGTATAGGATGTGTATCTGCAAACAAGTAGCACTATCCAGAACAGTCTATACTTTTGTTCACTGGCAGAGTGTATAGGATGTGAATCTGTAAACAAGTAGCACTATCCAGAACAGTCTATACTTTTGTTCACTGGCAGAGTGTATAGGATGTGTATCTGCAAATGTTCTGAACGAATCTCCCTCTGACTATCAATCTCCATCACTTTTAACCAGTGAGATTAAAAAAAATGAATGAGCTCAAGCCAATATCAAATACCTCATAAAGAATGAACATAATAAAACTGATTTAACAGCCGAGGACATCAGTGCTGATTGTTCTATTTACTTAAAAACTATAAAGTGTTGATTTGATACTAAACGAATAAATACGTGCACATGGAGAGTGAGGGTAGAAAAAAGTAAACCCTACAATGAGGGTGGTGGTGGAAAATGTATGATTTTTGGGGAAGCATGTGTACTAAATGGATGGCCATAATTATGCCACTGAGACAGGATTAGGCCCAGAGTAGAATATCATAGCATATAAAGTTACAAGGAAACAACCTACCAAAATGTTTAAGGATTTTACAATCCTTTCCTCTCTCCAGTTTCAGTGGAAATCTCTTAAGGGATGAAAGAGCCTGTAGAAAAATTAAAAAAAAACAAACTTCAAAAAAATTATAACATTTTCCCAAAAATTTCTTATTCTTACAAATTCAGCTTTTAATTTTAGTGACTTTGCCATTTGTAATTTCTTTGTTTTATGTTGCAGAGTAAATTTTCACAGTTTTGTTGGAAATTAATCTCTCTCTCTCTCTCTCTCTCTCTCTCTCTCTCTCTCTCTCTCTCTCTCTCTCTCTCTCTCTCTCTCTCTCTCTCTCTCTCTCTCTCTCTCTCTCTCTACTTCAAGTGCATGTGTAAGTATTCAACACTGAATTTTAACAATTGTCTGGGAGAATGGTCTTTCTGCCCAACTTGTCACATTTGAAAGGATTTTTATTATATTATTAACTAAAATAAAATATAAGCACTTTTAAGTCTCTGAATTGTACTTGCTTGTTAAAAACCTGAAACAATAATAAAATATTTCTAATCTTCATGGGTTTTTAATTGTTAATCACCAGAAATAATAATAATAAAACATTTCTAATGTTCAAAGGCATTCACTTCTACCATATCAATCAGTGCTCAGACAGTCCGATGGACAGACATGTTGCAGTCAGCCAAAATATAATTTAATAAAATGAAAGATAAAACATCTTTCTAGTAATTAATAATACTTTAGCAGCCACATTGTGAACAAAGTTTACTCTACCTTACATTTTAAGTGATTATTAGCTTACTAACTTGAACTCCCCACCCCAAATCCCACGAAAAGTTTGCCTCAAAGCAAGATCAAAAGATATCTCTAATAAAAGTCTTTGCTCCTAACACCTTCAATTCTGGTCCTGGACTCTCAAATTTCAAAATTATGTCTTGTGGGATTTGGATGATTCTACTATTCAGTAACAATTTCACTTCTGGTCTAGTACAAAATAAATGAAATTGTCCAGGACTGCAAACTCTGCATCGGTTACATATGTTAGCTTTATATGCTATGTGTGTTCCCTTTACTTTATAGATGTTTCCTTTATACATTATATATTATCCTTATATGTTATGTGTGTTACCTTTATACTGTAAATGTGTTACTTTTATATGTTGTATCTATTACCATTGTATCATATGTATGTTACTTTTATATGTCATATATGTTACCTTTTTAAATGTGAAGTGGCTCTTACATCCCTTCTCTGCTGCTTCATCTCTCCATTCTGTCAGCCATTTAATAAAGAGAGAATTTGCATTTTTGTCAGTCTTCCTCTTTCTCTTGCCATACAGAGGATGGGACTCCATGACATAAATTATAGTTTGGTTAACTTACCAAACAATGGCACAGATCTGAAAGATTTGTTAAAATATTGTAGGTATGCACAAAGTACTTCATGATAACATTTATAAGGGCTTGGATTATCTCATGCAAAAACTTTATTATTTCAGGATTTTTAACAACATTGGGTCATTGGCCACTTGCATCACCAATTTTTACAGATGTATGTGTGATTTGAAACAACTTGATGGACAATAAAAGGTAAAAAATTGGCTGCTACGTGGTTTGCAAAACCAACATAAAGCATCTAAGCATGACATTAAATTCGAGTCAACTAAAACATTTCTTATCCAAGATATACATATATACCAAATGAGCATGATCAGTGCAATTGCCTCTAACATATACTTCAACAGCACTAGTAATGTATCAGACATTAAAACCAATTAGTTGTACCTACATGTAAGTTAAGTATCAGACATTAAGACCAATTTATTGTACCTACATGTAAGTAAAGTATCAGACATTAAGACCAATTTATTGTACCTACATATAAGTAAAGCATCAGACATTAAGACCAATTTATTGTACCTACAAGTAAGTAAAGCATCAGACATTAAGACCAATTTATTGTACCTACATGTAAGTAAAGTATCAGACATTAAGACCAATTTGTTGTACCTACATGTAAGTAAAGCATCAGACATTAAGACCAATTTATTGTACCTACATGTAAGTAAAGTATCAGACATTAAGACCAATTTGTTGTACCTACATGTAAGTAAAGCATCAGACATTAAGACCAATGTATTGTACATACACAAGTAAAGCATCAGACATTAAGACCAATTTATTGTACCTACATGTAAAGTAAAGTATCAGACATTAAGACCAATTTGTTGTACCTACATGTAAGTAAAGCATCAGACATTAAGACCAATTTATTTTAGCTACATGTAAGTAAAGCATCAGACATTAAGACCAATTTGTTATACCTACATGTAAGTAAAGCATCAGACATTAAGACCAATTTCTTGTACATACATGTAAGTAAAGTATCAGACATTAGGACCAATTTGTTGTACCTACATGTAAAAAAAGCATCAGACATTAAGACCAATTAGTTGTACCTACATGTAAGGAAAGCATCAGACATTAAGACCAATTTCTTGTACATACATGTAAGTAAAGTATTAGACATTAAGACCAATTTCTTGTACCTACATGTAAGTAAATCATCAGACATTAAGACCAATTTGTTGTACCTACACATAAGTAAAGCATCAGACATTAAGACCAATTGGTTGTACCTGCATGTAAGTAAAGCATCAGACATTAAGACCAATTAGTTGTACCTACATGTAAGTAAAGCATCAGACATTAAGACCAATTTATTGTACCTACATGTAAGTAAAGCATCAGACATTAAGACCAATTTGTTGTACCTCTTTGTAAGTAAAGCATCAGACATTAAGACCAATTTATTGTACCAACATGTAAGTAAAGCATCAGACATTAAGACCAATTTGTTGTACCTACATGTAAGTAAAGCATCAGACATTAAGATCAATTTGTTGTACCTATATGTAAGTAAAGCATCAGACATTAAGATCAATTTATTGTACCTACATGTAAGTTAAGCATCACACATCAAGACCAATTTAGGGGGCTACGAGTGGCTGAGTGGTCTAAAGAACTCTCCATTATGGATCACTGCCATCTCACCTCTGTCTTCGTTGGTTTCAGTCTGAGATTCAGCGAATGTGGTTATGTGAGAATGCTTGCCAGTAGTTTCTCATGTGTTGGTGGTTCTTTCCACGGATTTCCCGGTTTCTTCCTCCACCATTAATACTGGCCAACATGTATAGCCTATCGTGTGCTGAAAAATGGTGTTAAGCCCCACAACAACAACAATAATAAAGACCAATTTATTGTACATACATGTAAGATAAGCATCAGACATTAAGACCAATTTATTGTGCCTACATGTAAGTAAAGCATCAGACATTAAAACCAATTTATTGTACCTACATGTAAGTAAAGCATCAGACATAAAGACCAATTTGTTATACCTACATGTAAGTAAAGCATCAGACATTAAGACCAATTTATTGTACCTACATGTAAAGTAAAGTATCAGACATTAAGACCAATTTATAATACATATACATAAGTAAACCATCTGAAATTAAGACCAATTTATTGTACATACACAAGTAAAGCATCAGACATTAAGACCAATTTATTGTACCTACATGTAAGTAAAGTATCAGACATTAAGACCAATTTATTGTAGCTACATGTAAGTAAAGTATCAGACATTAAGACCAATTTCTTGTACCTACATGTAAGTAAATCATCAGACATTAAGACCAATTTGTTGTACCTACATGTAAGTAAAGCATCAGACATTAAGACCAATTTATTGTACCTACATGTAAGTAAAGCATCAGACATTAAGACCAATTTATTGTACCTACATGTAAGTAAAGCATCAGACATTAGGACCAATTTATTATACCTACATGTATGTAAAGCATCAGACATTAGGACCAATTTATTGTACATACATGTAAGTAAAGCATCAGACATTAAGACCAATTTATTGTACCTACATGTAAGTAAAGCATCAGACATTAAGACCAATTTATTGTACCTACATGTAAGTAAAGCATCAGACATTATGACCAATTTATTGTACCAACATGTAAGTAAAGCATCAGACATTAAGACCAATTTGTTGTACCTTTATGTAAGTAAAGCATCAGACATTAAGACCAATTTATTGTACCAACATGTAAGTAAAGCATCAGACATTAAGACCAATTTGTTGTACCTACATGTAAGTAAAGCATCAGACATTAAGATCAATTTGTTGTACCTACACATAAGTAAAGCATCAGACATTAAGACCAATTTATTGTACCAACATGTAAGTAAAGCATCAGACATTAAGACCAATTTGTTGTACCTACATGTAAGTAAAGCATCAGACATTAAGATCAATTTGTTGTACCTATATGTAGGTAAAGCATCAGACATTATGATCAATTTATTGTACCTACATGTAAGTTAAGCATCACACATCAAGACCAATTTAGGGGGCTACAAGTGGTTGAGTGGTCTAAAGAACTCTCCATTATGGATCACTGCCATCTCACCTCTGTCTGCGTTGGTTTCAGTCTGAGATTCAGCGAATGTGGTTATGTGAGAATGCTTGCCAGTAGTTTCTCATGTGTTGGTGGTTCTTTCCACGGATTTCCCGGTTTCTTCCTCCACCATTAATACTGGCCAACATGTATACCCTATCCTGTGCTGAAAAATGGCGTTAAGCCCCACAACAACAACAATAATAAAGACCAATTTATTGTACATACATGTAAGCTAAGCATCAGACATTAAGACCAATTTATTGTGCCTACATGTAAGTAAAGCATCAGACATTAAAACCAATTTATTGTACCTACATGTAAGTAAAGCATCAGACATAAAGACCAATTTGTTATACCTACATGTAAGGAAAGCATCACACATTAAGACCAATTTCTTGTACATACATGTAAGTAAAGTATCAGACATTAAGACCAATTAGTTGTACCTACATGTAAGGAAAGCATCAGACATTAAGACCAATTTCTTGTACATACATGTAAGTAAAGTATCAGACATTAAGACCAATTTGTTGTACCTACATGTAAGTAAATCATCAGACATTAAGACCAATTTGTTGTACCTACATGTAAGTAAAGCATCAGACATTCAGACCAATTTCTTGTACATACATGTAAGTAAAGTATCAGACATTAGGACCAACTTGTTGTACCTACATGTAAGTAAAGCATCAGACATTAAGACCAATTAGTTGTACCTACATGTAAGGAAAGCATTAGACATTAAGACCAATTTCTTGTACATACATGTAAGTAAAGTATCAGACATTAAGACCAATTTGTCGTACCTACATGTAAGTAAAGCATCAGACATTAAGACCAATTTATTGTACCTACATGTAAGTAAAGCATCAGACATTAAGACCAATTTATTGTACATACATGTAAGTAAAGTATCAGACATTAAGACCAATTTGTTGTACCTACATGTAAGTAAAGCATCAGACATTAAGACCAATTTGTTGTACCTACATGTAAGTAAAGTATCAGACATTAAGACCAATTTGTTGTACCTACATGTATGTAAAGCATCAGACATTAAGACCAATTTGTTGTACCTACATGTAAGTAAAGTATCAGACATTAAGACCAATTTGTTGTACCTACATGTAAGTAAAGCATCAGACATTAAGACCAATTTGTTGTACTTACATCTAAGCAAAGCATCAGACATTAAGACCAATTTGTTGTAACTACCTATAAGTGCCACATCACAACCATTGTTGATTCCAGTAAGATCAGATCTGAGCAAATCATGCAGTTGCAGTTTATCACAAGTTCAAATGCTAATCTGCCATCCTACAGAAATTCTGCCAATGGATCACTAAAACCAAACCAACACTAATCCATTGGAGTAGTAAAAAATACATACCAGCATCATGCCTTAACAAGGTACATTAAATGCTCATGACACATTGAGTACATACCAACATTCTACCTTAACAAGGTACATTAAATGCTCATGACACATTGAGTACATACCAACATTCTGCCTTAACAAGGTACATTAAATGTTCATGACACATTGAGTACATACCAACATCCTACCTTAACAAGGTACATTAAATGCTCAAGACACATTGGGTACCTACCAGCATCATGCCTTAACAAGGTACATTAATTGCTCATGACACATTTAGTGCATACCAACATCCTACCATAACAAGGTACATTATATGCTCATGACACAATGAGTACCTACCAACATCATGCCTTAACAAGGTATATTAAATGCTCATGACACATTGAGTACATACCAACATCCTACCTTAACAAGGTACATTAAATGTTTATGATAGGTTGAGTAACTACCAATATCCTGCCTTAACAAGGTACAAAAAATGCTCATGACACACTGAGTACCCACTAACAAACAGCCTGCCTTAGCAAGGTACATTAAATGCTCATGACACTTTGAGAACCCACTAACATCCTGCCTTAGCAAGGTACATTAAATGATCATGACACACTGAATACCCACTAACATCCTGCCTTAGCAAGGTACATTAAATGATCATGATACATTTAGTACCTACCAACATCCTGCCTTAAGAAGCTATATTGCATGCTTATGATAAATTGAGTACCTACCAACATCCTGCCTGACACAAACTGACAGGTGTGAAACAACTCACTCTTCAAGTAAATTACTATGATTATTGTCAAACAATCTTCAGCATGTGGAACAAGCCTGGTGAATTGCCACTGATTTCATCACTAATGATAACAAAAGTTAGTGGTTTCAAGCAAGTAGTCACCAATCTGAAAAGGATGTGTTTTGCTGACTCTGTTAATAATCCTGAATTACACAGAACAATGTTTAAATATTTATAAAGAGTATTCAGTGTATTGTGCAGTAACAATTGTAAACATGGATGTATTTGCATGGTGTGTAACCAAAACAACAGAAATATCATGATGACAAGAGTGTGGTTGCAAATATGATCAAGGGAAGACTCTAAGAAAGTACAAGAAATGCTGGAAAAAAGAAAACAATTGGCTTAAGTATGACTGATGTTGTGCAATTTCTGCATTGAGTATTCTGAGATGTACAAAAGTGCATGGGGTTGTCTAGTTGGTGAAATACCCTTGTCACTGATCTGAGTTAACGATAAAGAATAAATATGTTGAATTAGAAACTGAAGTAGCTTCTGTTTGATTTTAGCAGGATCACTGAAATTTTTGCAGGATTATTAAAAATACTATGTTGGTGATTCCTTGGATTACTGACAGACTTAAAAAAAGTTTCAAGCCATATGAATATATCATTATATGACCAATATGCCTGAATTACAATAAATGTATGCAGCTAATGTGTAAATAACCTCAGTTTTCCCAATCTTTGTGAAAAATCTCCAAGAAATCACCACACAACAGAGAAAGCATTAGTAGCATTACCACAATGTGAGCTTAATAGAGAAAGTGTAAATGAGAGTACCACAATGTGTGCCCAATAGAGAAAGTGTAAATGAAGAGTACCACAATGTGTGCCTAATAAAGTGTAAATGAGAGTACCACAATGTGTGCCTAATAGAGAAAGTTTAAGTGAAAGTACCACAATGTGTGCCTAATAAAGAAAGTGTAAGTGAAAGTACTGCAATATGTGCCTAATAAAGAAAGTACAAAAGACTACTGCAATGTGGATGTAGGAGACAATTAAAGAAAGTGTAAGTAACAGTACCTCACAATAAAACACTTTGTAAAATTCAACAAATAATTCATTTACCTGGAATACAAAGTAAAAATGCAATAAAAAGGAACTTATAGCATCAAAAATCAAATCCTAAAATAATCCTACAATTACAGACACAAGTCCTAATAACCTAAAGTCCTGAATTAAATTCTGCAGAAGTCCAAAATAAATCCAGAAATGAAGGTGAAGATGTGTCTGTGGTATCTCCTAGAGTGTTGATGTGCCAAGTCTTTTGTTGAATCACGGTAAGATAATTCCAGGTTTGAATTGCTATAAATTCTAATAAATGTCTTTATCCAATAATTTTATCAAAGCACTTTTATATTTCCAGACAAAACTTCAATTCAATAATTTAAGAAATAAATTCCAGCCCAACTTGATACAACACACAATACAACTTAAATGTGCTAGATCTTAAAACACAGCTGAAAAATCTTCTCTGTTACAAAATTAAAAAGTTGTCTACTTGACCTCAGGTCACAATTAGCATTTTTCTATAAAAAAAAATATTACCTAATGGAAAATAACTGTCTAAACTGATCCAGATGTTTAAAGAATAAAAATGTTAGTTATTATTAGAAACCAGAACCTGGACTATTCAAATACATTAAGGGAATTCCAAAGCCTATACTTAAATCCCAATAAACATTTACTTCTATTAATAATATTTCTGATTATAAACCCATACACACTAATAATAATTTAATTATGTATTAGCTGTTTACAAAACAATCAATTCAGGTCAAGTAGAAATTAATTCAATTTTGGACAAGGTCAAATCCAACATAAAAGGTTGCATTACAATAATATGTAATGAATTATAAAAATTTAAAGAAAAAAAAATCACAAAATAAGTTATATATATATATATATATATATATATATATATGTATATATATATATATATATATATATATATATATATATATATATATATAATAGAATGAATAAGCAATATCACCTCAATGTGTGCCTAAGACAGAAAAGGTAAGCAGCAGTACCACAACATGTGCCTAGTAGAGAAAGTATGAATAATGGTATCACATATGCCTAGTAGAAAAAGTGTAAGTAACAGTACCACAACATGTGCCTAGTAGAGAAAGTATGAATCATGGTACCACATGTGCCTAGTACAGAAAGTGTAAGAAACTGTACCACAATGTATGCCTAGCAGAGAAAGTTTAAGTAAGAGTGCCACAACATATGCCTAGAAGACAAAGTGTAAATAATGATACAATATGTGCCTAGTAGAGAAATTAAGTAACAATATCACAATGTATGCCTAGGTTAGAAAGTGTAAGTAACAGTACCACAATGTATGCCTAGTAGAGAAAGTGTAAGTAACAGTCCATAATGTGTGCCTAGTAGAAAAAGTGTAAGTAACAGTACCACAATGTAAGCCTAGGTTAGAAAGTGTAAGTAACAGTACCACAATGTAAGCCTAGTAGAGAAAGTGTAAGTAACAGTCCATAATGTGTGCCTAGTAGAAAAAGAGTAAGTAACAGTCCATAATGTGTACCTAGTAGAGAAAGTGTAAGTAACAGTCCATAATGTGTACCTAGTAGAAAAAGAGTAAGTAACAGTCCATAATGTGTACCTAGTAGAGAAAGTGTAAGTAACAGTCCATAATGTGTGCCTAGTAGAAAAAGAGTAAGTAACAGTCCATAATGTGTACCTAGTAGAGAAATTAAGTAACAATACCACAATGTATGCCTAGTAGAGAAAGTGTAAATAACAGTCCATAATGTGTACCTAGTAGAAAAAGTGTAAGTAACAGTCCATAATGTGTGCCTAGTAGAGAAAGTGTAAGTAACAGTCCATAATGTGTGCCTAGTAGAAAAAGTGTAAGTAACAGTCCATAATGTGTACCTAGTAGAGAAATTAAGTAACAATACCACAATGTATGCCTAGTAGAGAAAGTGTAAATAACAGTCCATAATGTGTACCTAGTAGAAAAAGTGTAAGTAACAGTCCATAATGTGTGCCTAGTAGAGAAAGTGTAAGTAACAGTCCATAATGTGTGCCTAGTAGAAAAAGTGTAAGTAACAGTCCATAATGTGTGCCTAGTAGAGAAGGTGTAAGTAACAGTCTATAATGTGTGCCTAGTAGAAAAAGTGTAAGTAACTGTACCACAATGTATGCATAGAAGAGAAAGTGTAAGGTAAGTAACAGTATCACAACATTTGCCTAGTAGAGAAAGTATGAACAATGGTATCACATATGCCTAGTAGAAAGAGTGTAAATAATGGTACCACATGTGCCTAATAGAGAAATTAAATAACAGTACCACAATGTATGCCTAGTAGAGAAAGTGTAAGTAACAGTACCACTGCATGTGCCTAGTAGAGCAAGGGTAAGGAACAGTACCACAACATGTGCCTAGTAGAGAAAGTATGAACAATGGTATCACATATGCCTAGTAGAGAAAGTGTAAGTAACAGTACCATAACCTTTGCCTAGTAGAGAAAGTATGAATCATGGTACCACATGTGCCTAGTACAGAAAGTGTAAATAATGGTACCATGTGTGCCTAGTAGAGAAATTAAGTGACAGTACCACAACCTTTGCCTAGTAGAGAAAGTTTAAGTAACAGTACCACAATGTAAGCCTAGTAGAGAAAGTGTAAGTAACAGTCCATAATGTGTGCCTAATAGAAAAAGTGTAAGTAACAGTACTACAATGTATGCCTAGAAGAGAAAGTGTGAATAATGGTACAACATGTGCCTAGTAGAGAAAGTGTAAGTAACATTACTGCTGCATGTACCACACTTTGTCAAAGTGAGAATAGGACAACTACAAAAAATTACAATCCTTGTAATTTTCAGTTGACATAGTCATAAAGTCAATGACCCAGGGAATGAAAATTTAGACATAATCATTTTAACAATAACATTCACTAAATCTAGGGTTACTACATAAACTGCTTCAAAAAAGTAACACATATGTGAGTCCTTAAGAAACTGATCTATTATGACATTATAATTTACTATTCAATATGAAACACTTCCTTAAATTATGTATCAAGTGGCAACATTGCTAAATATGGTCTTGTCCCAGTCAATATCTTACACTGCTGGACATGTAATATCTAAATAGTTTAAATAGATATACTAGTGATGAATGCTACAAGATTTTGACCAAAATACGACATGATTCAGACCAAATGCCAGGCTTATCCAGACAATGCGAAATGCAATAAATCAACTGAACATACACACCTGATTATTTCTGTAGGTATTACTATTTTTACAAACATAAAATATCTATGAGGTTGATTTTTAGATGTTAGATTTATGAAAAATAGTTCTTCATAAATCTCTAGCTGAAATCAAAATAAAAATAAATATTTCATTTAGATTTTTTAACCGTAATAACGTTTCAACATTTACAACAAAGAAAAAATATCTATGAGGTATTGCATGCAAATTTTGTAACCAAAATAGCTTTTCTATCTTTATGACCAATTTTTTTATATCTTAGAAAATTTCTTAAATTTTTCAGGTAAATATATATTTTACCTAAATCTAAGACAAGCATTCACATACTTAACCAACTTAACTTATATATAAGCATGCACATACAATTTTACTGAACAATTTTTTTTAAACAAATGTCAATAATCTCATAAAATTAAATCATACCTTACAAATTTTAAGAAAAAATAATAATATAAAGCTCTAAACCAAGATTAGTCAAATATATTCATCTTTCAAGAGTGATAACTCCATCATTTTCATTACATTTTCATATTCTTCATCATAAATAAAATGAGGTCAGCAAGATTATCATAATATATGATATCATATTCAATTTAATCATAAATCTGTCCTACTTTCATTTTTTAGTATAAATGCTAAAAATTCCTTATGAACAGGCCCCTCAAGTACACATCAAACTTGCCCCACCCCTTAAAAAAAAATCTAAGGTAATCTGTTTCAGTCACACAGACAAAATGCTGAATTTTTTATGTTGCTGAAAGTCTTAAGTTATTTACATGAAGGTCTCTAACCTTTATGAAGATCATCTACTTACCATGGTTCTACAGAAAGCTGTAAACTTTGTGTACAAAGGGAAGTATGTGACCTGGGGAACAGATCGCCTCAGCTACCTATAATTAGTGTTCACTTGGCATAAGCATACATATGATTCTACTAGTGGCGAGACAAAAATGATCTCTTTAAGGCCATCTAGTGCAGATACCATTTTATTACTTAAATCTACCATGTTGAAAATTACCAGATGTTTTTGATTTGATTTTTTAAATTAACAAAATAAAAAAAAAGTATTTTTAAGCATTCTCTCCCATACATGCCAAGTTTTCTGGAAACAAATCCGGGAGATTTGTGTTCAAAATCAGGGAGATTGGGTCCAAATCTGGGAGATTAGCATAACGACTATTTTTCTCATAAGTTTAAGCGCGATAGTGGTTATAGACCAATTCTCGCCGTGTACCAATTGTTGTCATATTAAGTATAACTTGCGACCGCATTCAAAGTTTTGGTTCCTGTTTAAAAATTAAAAAGAGCGATTATAGCTGACAAGCCCAATCGAAAACAAGTGTCTGGTAATTATTATTATCATAGTTATTATTATTATGGCGACAATTGGTACATGGTGAGAAACGGTCTCTAACCAGTAATGAATAAATGCTGCAAAAGTAGTTGTATGAATATGCATCAATTTGTACGTGTTTAGTGATTTGCCTCCGGTAGCGTGCACTACTTACTGTACAACAGCAAAGGCCGATGATATTTCGATTGAGATGTGTCTCCTTCCACTGCCAAATTGCTCCATGTGAGCAAAAGAAGTTCAGAATATAACTCTCAATGGGGATGAATTATATCAGAGGTTTATTTCTCGAATTGACAGAAAAGGCAGAAAACACTCCGATTGTAGTAATTTGATAGTCTGGTTCCCTGACCTCTCTCCTCTCTGTTATGAAGAGTAATGGAGTGGAGAGAAATAAGGAAACCACACTAATAACTTGATTGACAGATTACAGTAGTTGTGAACAGTGCATTTAATGTTCTTTTAGCAAAAGTTGTTTTTTTCTGGGAGATCTTGTCTGCAAATCGGTAGATCAAAAGATGGGGTCAAAAATCAAAAACTCCCGGACAATTCAGGAGACTTGGCATGTACGCTATCCACACCTTACAAAACCAGTCAGAATCATTCTTCTGGTAATCAGACATTTTCTGGCAGTCATTGTGACTGGTGCAATTATGCAGGCTTGAATAAATGAATGAAAGTTCATGTATATTCTGTTAATTGATTACCTTAGTATAATCGGGAGTTTAAGCCAAATGCAAAAAAAAATTTTCGGTGTTACAGGTAATAAAAAAGGATCAAAAGGTGGTCCACAATGGCTTTGGAGTCTTTGATTAAAAATCCCTTGTTTTCTGCCATATAAAAACAAGGAAAAAATGACCAATGCAAAATGATTTTATAAACAAACTTGAGTAAGAATAATGCAACACTGGTTAAACTATTAAATGGAACAAATGAACAACATCAAAAGTATAAAATGAAACAGTATAAAACAAGACACACTTCAGATGCTAATGAACATCAATATTGCTGATCCAGCAGAGGACAATGACAGATCAATGACAGATCATTTGCACAATGACAGACTCAGGACCTAAAGGAAAAATGTTGCTTAAAGTGACATACTTGGAGATCTGAATAACACACAATTTAATATCATTTTGTTCACCTAATTTTCATAATTCAGTAACTGCAATGTTGTGTGACAATTCTGAGTTAAAAATATAGGCCCCTTTTGAAAACATGGAATAATGAGACGGACTTTATGAAATTTTGACCCAGGGTATCTTATTCTTTTTTAAGTCACCAGCTCTTGGACCATGTTTTGTTTTCTTAAGTTTTGAACTGCTCAACATAATTTGAAAATAATAAGTAATATTATGTATTGAACAAGTGTAAATGTCACATTTACATGTTAGACAAAATATTATATCTTACATAGGATGAATTAACATGCCATTTTTTTTTCCTTATCAGTCCATAATTTGGTCCAAATTAAAGCTCATCAGAAGCAGTGTGCACCCTTAGTGATAACACAGTCAATCAAATCTGAAACAAAATGCAGCTTCATATGGGCAGAAATAGTCAATTTCTTTCTTTTTATACTGTAGTGATAACAATGTAACTAGGGGGCACATCAGTGTAACCATCTTATTATTTTTTGTATAGAAAGGGTACCCCTCATTATGGGGTTCCCATTCTTTTAACTTTGATTTGATAATTTCATTAATAGTGGGAAAATATTATGGCCATTTGTTTTATACTATACATTACTGGCAAGAATTTGATACAGCTCAGAGAAAACTTTCCTGAAAAACCACAAAATGTGTAAATCAGGGAGGGTTTTACATGGGAGAGGTTAAATGTGGAATGAGTCAAGAACTTTTTGGTACTTATCTTCATTTCACGGGAATACAGCTGTATTATAACATACCCCTTCTCTCATCTTTAACCAGAAATGAGTGTCAGTTCTCTCCCTTGAGCAGCTGTTCAAAGTAGCAACCAGAGAGTTTGATGTTTTATCAATAAAGACAAACTAAATCTATGACAACACAAAATCACCTTATCAATACAGAGAATATACATATGTAGTAATTTAAGGTGATTTATTGTAAGATACTTTACTAATAAAACGTCAGACTCCTTTGGTAGCAACTACTGAATATAAATATCATTGCCACCAATACCCACAAGAAAACAGCAGATTGATTTTTTGCTGCAAAACCTAATCTGCTAGATTCCTTTGGATATGAAATTCATGTAGTAATAACGATTAATACAAATTTATGTTTAACAGATGAGATAAGATTGTTTTCAGTTACAAAAATAAGAGCCATCCCCCATAATTTAAAAAAACTTAGTTTTTTTAAGGCTACTCAAAGCTCAAGCTGTTGTATTAGTCATACCCCTTGCATAAACATCTTGATTTGCCTGTGATTTTATCATTATTTTACTCCATTTAAGAAATAAGTTCATATTATTATGACAAAAAATACTAGCACAATCCAACTATGCAATAAAGCAACAACAAAATAAATAAATAAAAACTGTATATACAGTACTGCATTTAAATTTACATAGGAAATGTTAGAGAAAATTAAATATTTTATGTAAACCTGCATTCATAAAAACAATATTTTTTTATAATTAGTCTAAAACAAATATTCATACAGGTATGCATTTATAAGGAATAAATACCTGGATTGTCCTGTCACATTGTCGTTATGAATTTCTTTGAAAAGTAGGGAGGTGGATGTTACCAATCCCTTTTATTTTTCACTTTTACATGAATAAAACAATAATAAATACAATCTTTTAGCATAATTTGGCTTTTAGATTAGACATACACTCATCATTGTAAATTCTGATTAATTAAATTTGCATATTATGTATTAGCCCAGGCACATTTCCCCAAAATTTCTTTTTATCATACCTCAAGTGACTATTTCATTAGGTAACCCCAAAAAGCATTCTGCTACTGAAGTTGTATTCAATTTAATATACAAGGTACAAAAAAATGCTCACTTTTTCGAGAACATTTTCAATTTGCAGGCAATAAGTTGTTGTTTGTATTTGCTATGAGCAAAAACAATTTAAAGGAGTATGTTTTATTTGATAATTTATTATTTCTGATGCTTTGCCCTCCTCAAAAATAACATATTTATGAACCTGAGATGAAATTTTAAATTTGGCTTGTTATCCCTACTGAGTAGCCATGAACAGTATATTATCACGATACATAATGTTATCGGTACACTATAAAATCGATCTGTTATTGCTGCATTATTACAAATTATAAAGTTACTCTAATTTTCCCTCTTATCAATTTCTATAAAGGAAATCGGTCAATCCAATCATGTTAATGTAAATAAAACTGCATATGGCAGCTGACCCAGATTAACATACCATGTGGGAACAACTCTATATTATAGCGGTATTTACCTAAATTATGTATGGTAGTATGCAAATATTATACTAAACACAAATTTCAACTTGGTGAAAAGATGTAACATTGATGCTTACACTGGCTGAAAATTTTCAAAAAAATTAATGATTCAATGGCTAAATTGAATAAATCCATGATAACAACTATAGGAAACAAATAGGCATTACTTTGAATTAAGTGCAATGTGGGCAGAAATATATATATATATATATATATATATATATATATATATATCAGAGATCTCAGAAATGCTTAATTATGCATATTCAGATGCAAAGTTTTGAATTGGGACGCAGAAAATCACCCACACAGTAGTCCTCTGTATGCACGTTTTTCTTGCAAGGAGAAAACTTTCGTGGCAAAATAAATATGTTCTAATCACTATGAACACTGAAGCAATGTTTTAATTTGTTGCTGACTTCTTTGATCAAAGGTCACCAGCTTGCCTTTATGAAGGTGCATGTGTTATTGAAGGCACTGCTAAAGGCTCTCTTTAAAGGACAAAACTAACACCCATTTGTGGCAACATCAAATGAGTTGTATAACACTGACACAATTTTTAAAAACAATTCCTTAGTATATATCAGTGCTTCAGAGGTAATCATTTTTTCTTGAAGTGCTGCAAAACAATTTTTTCTGGAGTTTATTTGTTTTGGTTTGTTTTAAATTACTGTCGTGGGGTATTTCACGTTTCTGCCCTCTGAGGTGGTCAATTGTAGCTAGCCACTTGCATGGATATTTTGATTATAGTACAGCATACAGAATCAAGGTCAGATATCAGCACAAGTTGATTATGACATAACAATTAACTGTAAGGGTGGTTGGTCAATATGAAATAAGGATTTGTTTTGGTAACAATTAATTCCAGTGCATTTTTATACCCAAGTTTGCAGCTTCCTGTCATGGTGCCTTTGAATTTCTTCACTCCAAACTCAAGACTGTATACCGTTTTTATCAGCCAAATATGTCCTAAAAATATATATCGCCAGCTGGTATATTTTGTCACCAATATGTAAAA
Organism: Potamilus streckersoni; assembly: GCA_016746295.1. Taxonomy (NCBI): domain Eukaryota; kingdom Metazoa; phylum Mollusca; class Bivalvia; order Unionida; family Unionidae; genus Potamilus; species Potamilus streckersoni. The sequence continues at coordinate 407,538 of JAEAOA010002344.1, read as the reverse complement.
CATAATTGCATTTTGCGACATAGGCAAAGCCCAATCCAATCACTGTCATTGATTTCATTTCCTGTTGTTGCTGTATAAATATCACATGCAAATTCGAAATCAAGAGACTTGGACAAAATGCTGTTTGCAAATTTAGACAAGTGTTTTGTAGTTAAACAGAAAAATGTTGAAGATTTCAATGAGATACAGAACTGTGCTAAAGTTGCTGTAACTGATAGTTTGGATGTGACCGTAGCCAAGTGTAAGAAAGTACATGATTTCTGGCTTAGTGGGGACTGCACTCCTAGTTTTAAAATCCTAGTGAGACCTCTGTGTGTGTGTGTGTGTATATATATGTATGTATGTATGTATGTATGTATGTATGTATGTATGTATGTATGTATGTATGTATGTGTGTGTGTGTGTGTGTGTGTGTGTGTGTGTGTGTGTGTGTGAAAACATAAATTATCAATATTATTATTAAAATATGACTATTTTTAAAAGTAGCTTGCCTATTATTGCTTTCCTATTTATGATTAGTAGGCTCATAAGCAGTGTTTTGTCAATTTGGGTCCATAATGACTTCCACGAAATCAAATTACAACCTTAACCTAGTAATGACATGTATGTCACTATCAGGATCTGACCTATAATCATCAAACATCAGACGATACACTGAATATATTTCCTAATCAAATCCAATGCAGGCATTTTAAAAGTAGACCTAGTTGAAGCAATGGAATGTTATTGTAGTAGTGGAATGCTTTTTGGGGTTTTACTGTACATAGCAGTAGTGGAATACTTTTTGGGGTTTTGTTGTACAACTTTAAAAGTGTGTGTATATATATATATATATATATATATATATATATATATATATATATATATATATATATATATATATATATATATATATACACACACACACACACTGATGGAACTGCTCATTCCAATTACGTAACAAATAATCGGTTACCTCCAAACTTAGATACATCATTTTCTTTTGTCGATCAAGGTTTTACAATAATCATAAATTTAGTGCCATAATTGTTCAGAAATAAAAAAAAAGTAACCGATTGAACATTTGTTACATTTAGGAGACAGAAAAACTCGATGGCTATTAAACAGTTATTGTAACCAAACTTCGCGGGGAAAATAGAAATATTCCCAATGAGAAGCCATGCTTAAAACGTCATAACAAGACTGAATCCGACTCCAATAGCTGATGATCAAGTAATCCCTTCATACATAAACATTCTAAACCAAATGTTGTTCCGTCACCATAAACATTTTTTAATTGATGCAAAATAAGATCGTCAAAGGCGAGTACCAGTATTAGTATGAGAGAATGATTGCCAGTTGCTGCACGTGGATCGGTGGTTCTTACTGGGATTTTCCCGTGTGCTTCTTCAACAAGGTCTACTGGCCGCCCTATATTGCTGATCGTGTGCTAAAAATGGTTTTTCAACCCACAACAACAATAATAACACGTCATCATCGTCATCATCATCATCATCATCATCATCATCATCATCATCATTATCATCATCATCATTATCATCATCATCATCATCATCATCATCATCATCATCATCATCATCATCATCATCATCATCATGTCAATGGTCCAGTGAACTTATCGACCTGTCACGCGAACTGATTCATGCTCGTAAGACTATTGATTCAATATGTTGGGGGGGGTCCTTTTAAATTACGTTTAGTGCATGCCTTATAAACTTGAAATACGACAGTATTATGTTGATCAGATTTACTGTATGAGTGTACATTTTAAGTTTATCCTTGTCGAATATAAACGTAGTCGATTCGTTTGAGCATTAAAAAACAATAAAAAAGAAAATTTTGTTGTCTTGAGTGATCAATGGAAAAAGCTGATCGATTGTGTGACAATATTAGTTTTTCACCCACAAGACGCCCTAATATTTACTGGAAAATTTGTATTTCTACCTGAGCTGAAGAATATAGTATTATATGGAATTAAAGGAAATCATTTGCATAGATTCGTACAGTTGGCATATCAGTGATGTAGCAGATGTACAAATAGCTTTAGGTAAATAATACAGTGTTTTGTATATGTAATTTATTTACTTGTTTGTTAGTTTTAAAACAATATTTTATATTATTCCATTACATGTTATTGTAATGATATATTTTGTCTATTCAATTTTATATATTTTTTTTAGAAATTCAATTCAGTTTTGTTTGACATGATAAACAGCCTGTAGTAGAAACATTGTCTAGTTGTTGAAGTTGATTCGGAGCTAGCTACAGTTTGTAGTAAATAACTTTAGTCCCGAGTAAGATTTTAGCAAAAGCCATACTAGAGTACTTAATGTTAGGCATGTAAAGAGGTTCTAAAAAAAATGACCACAGTATTCTTTTTTGCGTCTTAACTTACTGTATAACTGTTTTTCTTTAGAAGAAATAGCCATTTGGGCTTTAAATCTTTGACACTTAAGGTGTTCTGTTGTGACCAGTTTGGGTTGATTTTTTTTTAAATTTTATTCAATTTATAGAATTATTGATTCTTTCATGGGAAAATACTAGTGCTCATACAGAATTTTTGGACAAATATTTATCGAAATTTATTCAGAATTCCAAACTGGAATGTTATTTTTTATGATTCAACAAAGAACTGTTGATACAGCAATACAAAATTGACTATCAAAGACGCCATCGCCTTCAATTTTGAATTTTATCGGGATTTGAACTGTGACTCATTTAGGACTTTTCATTGATAGGACTTCTATTTTTTAATTCTTTGATTATTTTTGGATTTGTCTTGTAAACCGTACGTCCTTTTTTCTTATTTTTACCTTGTTTTTGTTCGGGAAATAAATTATTTGTTAAATTTTACAAAGCTTGTTGTTTTCACTCTTTTCTTGTTACTTTTGTACGAGCCTAAACACGTAACAATAGTCTTTCAAGGTATGCTCTTCTAGTTCATGTGCATGAAAGCCGGCGAATAGCTTTTGTTTAAATCCTAACATAGCAGCTGATTTGGGATACTTTTTAGGTATTTCATTTTGATTGAAGGCTTTATAGACGTATTAATGTTGTCCAGGATAAAGACTTTGCTCAGAAAAAATAGTTGGTTGTTCATTAGGTATTGCTACGTACACTTTTCTCTCCGTCTCGCATGTACGTTTATAGCATAATGTTTTCAGTTGGTTCCCAAATGCCAATCAAATAATTATATCCGTTCATTTTACCGAGCAGGTACTTTTTACCGATAATCCATTTGGTTGTTTGAGAGTTTTAAATTTTTGACGCTCACAAGTAACTCATGTTAGTGAAACATTACACCTAAATCCTTCTGCTTCAAATCCGTGTTTGTTAAAAAGTGGACCACTTACCTGATGTTAAAATTAAGATGGTGGCCCATCGAAAAAAATACATGTTTTGCATTTAAAAAGTCTATCTGGCTGGTTTGAAATCTACTCGTTCTAAACTGTATTTGGCTTCATGCCCTAAAAGTTGGTGGATCTAAAACTTTGAATTCTCGATTATTTAAATCCTAGCCATGTAAACTGATCTGTGTACAGTCGTATCTCCCAGTTCCGGTACTGGTGGGATTAACTCCTGGCAAGCTTAAAATCATTGCATGTTATTTCTTTCCAGCAAATATCTTTTCAGGCTGCTTTCGTTGAAAATTCTTGTAAATTCATTACTTATTCTAGCTTTATGTTTTAATGTCACTTGTTCAGTCGGAGTATTATGAAATGAAAAAGATAAATTATCAAAATGTCTTTTCTTTTCTTTCGTTGTATTTTTTCATGTATTAGTATTTCAACAAGTTGTGCATGCCACTGGTCACACACTCGTCTGACATAAACATGTTTTAGGGAAATCTTTTTCAGCATTCTTGTGTAATGTGAGTGTATTTTATTTATATATATGCAAACACTCGTAAAAAAAAAAAATGTGTTTATGAATGTGATTGCAAATTTTTAACGTACTCTTACCAATTTTTCAGTCATATCGCTATGATGTCTTCAATGTGTCAGTGTATAGTGATGTCAAGCAATGAAGCATCATGCCGCAGACAAGTATGCACGATGTCTCTCAACTAGACACATTATCCTACCAGACCGATCAGTCCTAACACTAATTTCGTAATGCTGAGCGCCTATACTTTCAGTACCATTTTTATAAGTTTTTGGTTATAGTGCTTAGAGCATCCACCTCAGACTCGGGAGGTAGCGGGTTCGATCCCCAACCGAGTCATACCGTTAGTTTTACATAGTATTAGTTTACATATTAGTCGCACATAAACAAGATACTTTAATAATAATAATTGCACAGAAGGAGGCACTTAATTAAGCAATCCATTACCTCTATACACTGTAAACACATTATCTTTTCTTCTGACGTGTCTAATGTCAATAATGTATTTCCGCAGCATCGAACAAAATTTATCTTAATATTCTCTGGCTTTTGTTGTTTATTTTTAAAGGGCTTGTAAGAATAGGAAGTAAGAATTCAAACGACACAGTATCCTGAATTAAATCTCAAATAATCTTAAATGTAATATGTCCAAAAGTAAATAACGTTCTGAATGAATTACAATAGACTTGAATGTCTTGATGCATTATAATGATATAGTCCAGAACGCCTTTGAATGACTCCTCAATAATACTAAGACTGTATTTTAGACCAAAATATCAGTCAGCACACTGTAATTCCAATGACTAATTCAAATAAATAAATCTTCCAGAATGATATTTTAACACAACTATAAACTCTGATAATAGAGTAACAAAAACTGATATGAAATAGAAATAAAAGCTTTCTTTACAAAACATATATCTGCTTATTTTACGACCTAAGTTGCAATAAAATTTCTTAGATAAAAAGAACCAAGCATTGGACTCAATTTTTTTAACATTTCCAAAAAAAAACATGGCAAAAATCAGATAGGCCAAAACTCTGCCCTCAATCAAGGACACATGTCAAGTACATACTATAAATGAAACATACATAACGCTACGAAGTTATCAAGACAATCTGAGATCTATTTACTGTAGATTCCAGTGAAAAGATCCAAAAGATAAAGATTTAATAGTGACTGAAGTTTAGAACAATGTTCATTCTCAGTGTGAACAGAATCAATACAGGTAATGTAGAGGAATTTACTAATCTACACTAGTCCGGTTCTCGCTTTCTTGGGTTCTTTAGGATATGTCTTTACATTGGATATGTAGATGTCATATTTATTGCTTCTTTTCACCGCCTAGTCGACAACTTGAGCGTTGACTGGGTCGTCTTTCCGACTGTAGTTCTAGTCTCGGCTGGGTTTTCTTCTGGATCGCAATACGAGTCGGCCACTGTTTCCACTTCTAGATCGCCGACTCAATCGTAGTCTGCATTATCGACTAAACAAATCGACACAATGCACGAAATAGATCACTCTTACAATCAGCTATACGAAGAATGTAGCTTCCGGGCAAAACGTAGGGAATATATAAGTGTGATGTATATTTTATTTGTATTGTGTAATTAACCTTTGTCTATAACTGTGGGTAGGAGTTGGGGCCTACCTGACAAATGTATATTTTGTAAACAACACGTTAAATAACTAATATTTGCCTGTAGTTGTAGATCATAATTGAAGATATTGTAATAAAATTAAGGCGATGCGCATTTGGCTACAGCGCCCTGTTTAAGGATTCTTAGGTTTGTGTGATTACTTGTTTGATTATTGGAATTCGGTGCAATGGGAAATATTCCTTAGCCCGGTTTCCTGCCATAAATATTGCCATTGCAGTCACAACACCAATGAACAACATTAGAGGTCAATGAGCAGCGAATTCTGATTCGAACCAAATGACTGTCCTCTAATGTTGTTCATTGGTGTTGTGACTGCAATGGCAATATTTATGGTAGGAAACTGGTAAGTTACACAATGGAATAAACAAGAAGGAACTAGGTAGATACCGCTTATGTCGCCATGGTGGCAAATGTGAGGCAGTTGTATTGGCGTAATGTGCCTTGAAGCCATAGATTGATTGGCCTAAGGTGGCGTAGTTAAAATAGTTCCCTGTGTTGGGGGATAGTTGTATAGGATCTAAGGCGTGAACTTCTAACAGTACGGAAATATGATGAAGAGAAAGTATAATGATGTGCAATTGATACATATTTGGCAAATTGTAAAAAATGTGGTCTTGCTTTGATTAGAGTAAACATTATGTTTAGAATGGACACGTCGGGCTGTCTAACTTACACCTGAAGTAGTATAGAAGCCTCTGGAAATTTGAAAAACATTATGAATTCTAGCAGAAATAACGCCAGGGTTTTGACACCGTTCGGTCAAGCAAAAACCCCTGGCTTATTATTATTATTATTATTATTATTATTATTATTATTATTATTATTATTATTATTATTATTATTATTATTATTATTATTATTATTATTATCATCATCATCATCATCATCATTATTTATTATTATTATTATTATTATTATTATTATTATTATTATTATTATTATTATTATTATTATTATTATTATTATTATTGCTACAAGCCAGCGGTCTTTTGCTTGACCGAACGGTGTCAAAACCCTGGCGCGAATCCCACTAGAAGTCATATGTTTCCCCCATATTTCCAAAGACTTCTATACAACTTCAGTTGTAAGTTGAAAAGCCCGACGTGTCCATTCTATACATAAATTCTACTCTAATCAATGTAAGACCACATTATTTAAAACTTTCCAAATAACCATTAACCGCACATCCGCATAGTTTCTCTACATTAACTTTCTGTTTCGCTCGTTGTTCACACCGTATGAACTCTACAACTATCCCTAACACTTCGGGGGTGGGGACTATTTTAACTGCCCACCTGAGGCCAGTAGATCTAACGTTTCATGGCACATCACACCAGTAAACCTACATCACATTTGCCACTATGGCTACATAAACGGTATCATCCGAATCTTTTCTCATTTATTCCATTGTGTAATTTACCGGTTTCCTACCATAAATACTGCCGCTGTAGTCACAACACCGAAGTACACCACTAGGTTTCATAAAGTGCTACCTCACAAAAGGGACAGTCATGCGTATTGGGTCTGAGTTCGCTACTCATTGACCAAGGCATCTTAGACACTCATTACCACTTTATCTCCGTGACGTTTGCTCCTAATAATCAAACATGTTATCACACAAACCTACAAATTGCTTAAACTAAATGCGCATATCCTTAATTTTATTACATTATTATTATTTGTACAGAATCGTGTTGCTTTTTATTATTTGAATTCAGGCCATTTTGTGTTCCCCTCGGACAAGCTTGTCTTTGCCAGGTAGTTTATTAGAATTGTAGTAAAAGACAAAGTAGAATGTTCTGGAAGATAGCTTTGACCATCATACTAGTACTCTTATTGGGTCTTAGGGTTTAATATAAGTTTGAAGTAAGCAAAACTATCTTATTCCTATCTTAACATCTTTAGTTGTGTTCATACATACATACATACATACATACATACATACATACATACATACATACATACATACATACATACATACATACATACATACATACATACATACATGGATTTTTTTAACCCTGCTTTAAAAATACATACATACATACATACATACATACATACATACATACATACATACATACATACATACATACATACATACATACATACATACATACATACATACATACATACATACATACATTCATAGAATGTGACTGGATGGGAAAACATGCTACATGTCTGAGACATTATGTCCCAATACATGACAACACTATAGACTGCCACGTTGCAGACATCGCAGGGATACTACTGGTAATTTTTTAAAGCAGGGTTAAAAAAAATCCACAACTGGAGAAATGTGACCTTGTGTTCAAAAGTAAAACTATTTTAAGCATAACTCCGAGTTAACAGTAAATCAGCTGCATTACCACAGTTACAATTAACAAGGAGTTAGATTCCGTGACGACGGAAGCGTTATTGTCTCGTATACTTTCCGCATGAAGAAACATAATTCCTTAAGTGGGTGGCCTGCGGGTAATTTATTTTTACCGCTCGAGCTGATTTTCTTTTCCCGCCTGTAACAAAGACATTCCTTCTAACTGTCGACGACTTACTCCAGTGCCAGGTACATGTATTGATGAATGAATATACGGGTAGATCGCCATCAGAGGGAATGATAATTTAAAATCAAGTTTCGGTTTGCTAACCTGTAAGTTCCATGCACCTTGATGTCATTAAACAGGTAAGCTTTCTTATCGTTTCCTCGTGTATGTCCTGTTTTAAGCAGTGTATATTAGTCGTAAATCATTAAAAAAAATCAGACCCCTCTTGCTTTGTGTAAATCCCCATACCCTATCTCCAACACACACGCGCGCACACACAAACACACACAGATCAGTAATCCATTACAATGTAACAATCTGTAAACTATCCGTGGTCATTTGAGTTGTCTAGGACTGTCAGTACTTTTACTTTGGCGTCAGAATTTTAGGGCTTTTCTAAAGTGGATAATGCTCTGATGGCATAAGTTATTAGAGCGTCCTCCTCGGATGCGGGAGGTCGCGGGTTCAAAGAATTATAAACATGGTATTAGCAGCTGACTCGCTTGGCGCACAGCATTTAGAGGTCAGTGTTAGGACTGGCCGGTCTTGTGAAAGGATAATTTGACTGGGTGGAGCATGATGCCGCGTGTGTGCAGCATGATTCGCTAGTGCTTGGCATCCTCTAAACGTCACACTGCTGACATCCTATCAATACGACTAAAATTGTTAAAGCTACATTAAATCTCTCTCTCTCTCTCTCTCTCTCTCTCTCTCTCTCTCTCTCTCTCTCTCTCTCTCTCTCTCTCTCTCTCTCTCTCTCTCTCTCTCTCGTGCATAGAACTTCAATAAACTTCAATAATTATCTACACTTTCCATATTTTTACACAAAGCTGTAAATGTTTGCGTTGTAGTTGCTGTTAATTTTAGGGGATCCCTCTTTAATTACTGTTAATTTGACAGGACTCCTATTTAATTACTGTTAATTTGTCATTTTTGTATATTTAAAGTTCAAGATCAAACCATGAATGTTGTCATGTTCTTTGTTAAAAGCTTTTATTTTATTTCTTTGAAGAGAGGAATAAATATCAACAGTTAAAAAAAAAATATTCGCGTAAAATTAACAAATGAATGTCTCGTATTAGTTAATATACAGGTGCCAAGAAAATATATTCTTTATATATATTCTTATTTTGCAGATGGTAGTATCACATTTCAGGTGTGACTTATTGAAGACTAATCAGTAACTACGTAACGTTTATTATTACACAGCCATGTTACACTGCATCGTGACTGACAAATTCAAGATGGAGTGGACGAGAGTAGTTGTTATCAGCTTGATAATGGCGCATGCTACGTCTTCTACAGACGGTGAGTGTTTCTGTCTAAAAGAAATCGCATCAGAGCTTAGAAATCCATTGTATATGGCTCATACAGTCCTAAATCAGGAAGAAGTCTATTTCATAGCAGAACAGACAGGAACCATCAAAAGTTTAAACGTAAAATCCAATGTTGTCCAGGATTATATTGATCTTAGAGAATTGGTCGTCATAGAGGACAGATTCCGAGAGGAAAGAGGACTTCTAGGGTTTGCATTGCATCCAATGTTTGTGAACAATCACAAATTATACACGTATTCAATCAGGAACTTTAAAAAGGATTATGCCGTCATCAGTGAAATAAAAAAGTCGGGGACCCTTTTTGATGAGAGGATTCTAGTAGCAATACCGATACCGGGAGAACAGCGTAATGGAGGACAGGTATAATACTCAAATGGTTTTTAATTAAATATTGTTTGTTTGTATGAGACTAAATTTAATTTTACAGACATATTTGTATCTTCATCGTCTTGTACTAACGGCTACCTCGCTTGGCGCTCAGCGTTAAGAGGTTAGTGTTATTACTGGTCGGCCTGTTGTCAGGATAATGTTACTGGGTGGGACATCATGCTACATGTCTGCGGCATGATGCTCCAGTGCTAGACATCACTATACACTGCCACACTGCAGACATCGTAGCGATATGAATGAAAAATTGTTAAAGCTACGTTAAAAATCATAATCACATCACATCACATCGTCTTTTACCTGACCAATGTTGCAAACAGACCATGCACTTCAAAATGAAGCTTTCCGTGGTCTGCCTTTTAAAGTTTAAAAATAACAGAATCAAAGAGATTATTACTGATTGAATAAAAAAATGGAACATTAAAGATCAAAACGCTTTAATTGATCTTAGAAAATATAACAAATTAACGAGTGAAATATATGCCTTCTGAACCCAATAAAACAGCATAAAATCAGCCTCAAATTTTATAATGGCTTAAAGTATTTTCGGTGTCGTACATGCAAAGACGGAGACATAAATTCATTCAGACATCTTTTGTAAAATTTTATCTTCATTTTGTTTTTACAAAACGAATGAAAGTGTTTTAATGAAATCCCTAAAACATTTTTGACTTGATACAATTTGTAACTGAAGTCCCAAAATGTTTCGGACTTAATACTGTAACTGTGAAGTCCCAAAAAATTCGGACTTGATAACTGTATCTGTGAATTTAAATGTTAATCAGAACTTACATTGGAAGTTAACATAATAAGATCGGGACTTGTGATCCTTACGTTGATTGAGAGCACATCAGTCAGTCCAAATTTAGTTTCATTCATTTCAATCCAAAATCAGTTCCATTTAGTCCAAAACTTATGCGCAGTGTCAAAACAATTTCAAATTAATCTTTCGATTCGACAAGACAACTGAAGTTGGTGACAGATCGGTATGCCTTTGCTAAAGAAACTTAGCTCCTGTTTCCTAAGAAAGCATGATATGTCCAATAACGCTTTGAAAATGTCATTATATACCAGCCAACCAGCAACCTTGCTTTTTTTAATAACTGTTGTCCAGTGTTCAAATCTCAATGAAAATTTGCACAAGTTTCACACGACATATTGATATTAAGATTTCCCTTATCGTAGAAGCTTTCCGATTCTTCTTATTCATACTTCTACTTAGGTGATAAGACAAATAGGACATGTACTGAAACCTGTTTCTTCCAGATTTACTAGAAAATAGGATCTACTCCGACTTATCCTCTGTTATTAACAAACTTTCTGATCAAAATATGTTCGTATTAGGTGAGTTTTATGTAATCTCTTTCAGCTGCTGTTTGGAATAGACGGATACCTGTACATATTTATTGGAGACGGAGCCGATGGCTCGAATACATCAAAAGCACAAGATCGGTCAGGATAGTATTTAGTTATTCTACAGCTACATGTTTTAGCTCACCTGTCCAAGGTCACGTGAGCTTTTGCTGCAAGCGGGGGGGGGAGGGCAGATCTGTAGGATGAGCGGAGATGATGCGTATCCTCGTCTTAAAAACGAGCGCGAAAGAAGGGCACGTTTACTAGAGCAAGTTTTAATTGCAAGTATATATTTAAATTGTGCGCTGGAAATGCTTAAATTACAGGAGCTTTCAGGTGCACACACACACACACACACACACACACACACACACACACACACACACACACACACACACACACACACACACACACTTGTCAATACCAGTGGTTTTAGCCCACAGAATCCTTGCTTACTGTTTCTCCCACTCCCAACAAAATATTCCTGGATCTTCCTCCACCACACGTTTTGGGGTATTCTTTGATGAACCATTGTTGTGGCACTCCCCGACGTCCGTCAAACGTCTGTCCGTTTGTTTGTCAGAATTGGCCAATCTCTCCAAACCAAAGACAGAAAAGCGTGATCCAACTTATTTTAAGTGTTCCCAAAATGTATTTAGGGTGACTTTCTTGGTAATGTTGTGGCTTCTTCAGTAATCTTGTTAAACCTCTTTTCTGCTTCTCCAACAAGACTGGTGTAATTTTGATTAGTTTGGGCTTCTTGCTTGTTATAATCACGTTTTCTTATTTCTCTCAATATCAAAAGGAAATTTTTCTGTTCAATTATCTTAATGATAAATAATGAAACGTGTTGAAACAAAATGCATGCAGTATGTAAATTATGGATAGTAAAGTAAACAATTTAATTGTGGGTTTGGTGTTGGTTGCCTACCGCCGCTGACGGTGCCACCGCCGCCGCCGCCGCCGCCGCCCCCACGCTTTTCTCCTAAAGATATAACTATAATGACAAATGAACATTGAAATGCATGATACGCGTTTTTTTCCGTACACTGATACACATTTTAAGAATATATTGAAATTAATTTCTATGAATATTAAAAAATATACCAAAGATAAAAGTTAGTAGGACTATTGCGTGTATCAAATCAAGGTAATTATTGCAGTAGTATTTTGCGAATTTCAGCACTAAACAAAGTATTTCTTTAGCTCGTAATTTTTAAACTGTACTATTTTTGGCGTCTCTCAAAGACTTGCGTTATTTGACGATAATATTTCGCATGTGAAGGGTCTTTTGGAACAAAATAATTCTTATTTGTATGAAACGTTGTGCTTCAAGAAAATCTTTGGCATTTTACCAAGGCGATTGCCTTATCCTGACGATCGGAAATGGAAAAACTGTCGATGCAATTCATTTTTATTTTCTCCACAGAACAAGTCTTTTAGGCAAGGTGCTGCGTTTGGACGTGGATTCTTTTGATATTGTGAATGACAAGATTCAATATTACAAGGTACCTGAGGAGAACCCCTTCGTGAACGATGCCGACTGGAGGCCAGAGATATTTGCTCTCGGGACCCGAAATATGTGGCGCTGTAGTGTCGACAGGGGAGACTCAGCTACAGGTTGGAAGTGGTCAATATTTACTAGAAGTTGGGGAGGGGGAGAGAGCAATTTAATTTCGAAAAAGTGTATCGATATTTTGTAATCTATGTAGAACTTACGGTTTTGAGCGGTGCTTAATGTTGCTTATAAGTTCACCTTGTAGGTTAATTAAAGCTATTTTATGTGACTGTTTTGGGGAAGGATCAAATGTATTTGCAAAGTAAGATTGTTGTCTCATCCAGCTCAGCCCACGCACTCACCACCTCCATTTGCCAAGTTTCATCTCATGCACACTCTTTAAACTTCACTCTCAGTAGGGGTTGTTTGCTCCCTACTGACAAATGGCTCAACATCTGTTCCAGGTCGTGAGGAAAGCTCACCTCAGAATCTCCATAATGTCAGTACACCTCCCACCCCCTTGCATTAATTATCGCACAATTTGGCCATCGGTAGATGTTATGCCACCTATTAGTAGGGGATATTGGAAAACCAAATTTTACAGTCAATTGATAAGTCCCGTCGTCTAAATATACGGACTTCGTTTCCCGTTTGTAGCCCGGAGATCATAAACATTTAATGAAAAAGTGCATGGCGGATAACATCTAGCATATAATATTGACTCACAGCGTATAGTTTTCAATTTATTTAGAAGGACAGCAGCGAATCTTTTGTTTTTAATTTAAGCATTCTTAAAATAAAATTTTTGGTATCTTTCTGAGTGTGATTTTTTTTTGTTTTTGTCTTTTGATGTATACAAATGTTTGGCTGATATATCACCCTTGTAGATGATCTATTTCGATATGCATTGGGCACACCCTTGTAGATGATCTATTTCGATATGCATTGGGTACACCTTTGTAGATGATCTATTTCGATATGCATTGGGCACACCCTTGTAGATGATCTATTTCGATATGCATTGGGTACACCCTTGTAGATGATCTATTTCGATATGCATTGGGTACACCCTTGTAGATGATCTATTTCGATATGCATTGGGTACACCCTTATAGATGATCTATGTATTCCAGAGAGCATATAAGAATAAAGAAATTAAGTAAAGCTGTATCTTTCCTACGTAGTGTATGTTTGCAGATCACCAAACAGTTTCACATAATCTGTTTACTCCATGCACATATAATCTTCTTAATCCACGTTCATTAAATCTTGTACATCCATGTACATTATTATGGGATTTTTACATCAATCGTCATCTCCCACATTTAAAGCTTTCTATTTTTAAAAATATAATTCAGGAGAAGGAAAAGGGACCATATATTGCGGCGATACAGGGGACGATTTGCAAGAAGAGGTCGACATAATTACCAAGGGAAGCAATTACGGTTGGAACTACCGAGAAGGCAATGTTTGTCTCAATGTTACCATGTGTAGTACAATTGCAAGTACGTTCTCCTTAGTTATGGAATTTTTCAGTTTTGGTTTATTTTTTATTTTTTAAATTTATTTTTATATTTTATTTTGATGGGGGTAGAGTATTCGTTTTATTTTATAAAATCGCATTTCTGCAATAAAAAAAAATGTTATTGCTAAAGCATTTTGCAAATAATAAGCTCTCTGTATGTATGTCTGTCGTTCATTGCTGCAGTAGAGGATTTCACACCAAAAGCATGCTTCTAACAATACTCTGTCTTTCACACACACACACACACACACACACACACACACACACACACACACACACACACACACATAAGTTGGTCATAATATTATAATACCCTCTCTCTCTCACACACACATACACACACAGACACATACACACACATTGCTGAGGTAGAGAGAGGATTGTACTCCATAAAGCATGTGAGTAATAATACGCCTCTCTCTCTCTCTCTCTCTCTCTCTCTCTCTCTCTCTCTCTCTCTCTCTCTCTCTCTCTCTCTCTCTCTCTCTCTCTCTCTCTCTCTCTCTCTCTCTCTCAAAACCTCATAATTAATTAGTAATCGTATCCGATGTCATAAAGCAGTGATGTGTGAATTACTTTGAACATTCGTCGCATTTTCAGATGAAGTGCTTCCGATACACACGTTTAACCACTCGGATGGGATTTCCGCCATAGTCGGAGGACCGGTATACAGAGGTACTCGGTTTCCATATTTAGCGGGAAAATACATATTTGGTGACTTTGGTTCTGGGTAGGTACATCTGAATTTGTAACAAATCTATATAAAAAAAGCGTTATTATTTTTTATATTGAGTATCGCCATGTCTAAAATCAACACAAAAGATGCGCACAATAAGTGTACGACATAATTTTATTAAATGAACCAAGTGAATTCATACCACGTGATTTCAAGCAAAAACTGCCTACATTTCCGATTGTGTAACATAAAAATAACTGGTACCCTCTCGTGAAGAGTCCTCCATGGCATTACAAATGTAATGTCGCCAATTTCAACTTCTTCAGTGAAGTAACGATCATAGCAGAATAGTGTACCATGTAGCATTATAAAATACAATGAAGTGTTATTTAATAATAGCCAAATACTGTACCCGTCTCTTACGAAATAGATAAGGCAGTAGTTAGGACAATAATCTATCTTTATCGATGATCTTATGTCCCCTTCTCTCTCCATATGCCGGATGGAATCTGCCGAAACAGAAAGCATCTTTTTGAAATCAAACTGCATATAAAGCATTCTTTGAAAGGAAACAATAATAATTTGCTGGAATAGTTTATGAGTTTGATCTCATATTTTTCCATGGACATCCTCCTAGGTCAAATTTGGATTTTGTAGTGTCAGCACAAATAGAGTGGACTCTTAGTAGGGTCGATTGCAATTAGATTTATGTATATTTTCTTTATCAATGTTAGCAGATAAAATACAAGAGACACTTCACGGAACACTTTATCAGTATTCATTAATGTTACTTTGATCTTTTCTGTCTTATTCAATTGTGCAATTAAGATTGTGTTCAATACAGAATGACCGACCGTTGCTTTAAACGAAAGTGAACATGACTACGATTAATATGGTCACGTGATGCCTGAAGGTTAGGTCTAGATGCCGCAGTGTGTGTAGTCTGAGACGCGAATAGCAAGCTGGTCGACATCGAGAAGTTTTCACAATAATATTACACAATTTATGAAAGATGTGTAACAGATTCCATTGAACAAAATACACATTTTTAAAGATATTGACGATGAAAAGGTACGTGGACGGATCTTTCCATATAAACAATAAACATTCATGTATCTTTATACAAAACGCACGATTCAGAAGATCAAAAGCCACCTCATACTGTCTTTAATCTGTCGGAAATTAGCAGAATATACATTTGCGAGGAATAAAGCTGATAAAATAATAAGTCCAGCCAAATGAGGGCACCATAAAATCAGTGTTGGATGAAAACAGTAGTAATCCCAAACGTATCTGGACAGTTTTTACCGAGTTTGCTTGAGTGAATTAGAAATGTTATCCCTCAATCATGAGGGCATTTATGCTGAACCAAGTCATAACTCAAACATTTTTTAATGACGCATTTGTTCAAATCGCTGAAAATCTTCAAGAGCCTAACATTTCCTCTGAAAAGCTTTGTTCTGATAAACTCCCTAATGACACCAAGTTTGTAATTCCTGAATTTATGCTGAAGGATATTTAAAGCATGGATGATTGTAAAGCCAAAGGAATTATCAGATTGGACCAAGGCTACTAAACATGGATGATTGTAAAGCCAAAGGACTTGTCAGATTGGACCAAGGCTACTAAACATGGATGATTGTAAAGCCAAAGGACTTGTCAGATTGGACCAAGGCTACTAAACATGGATGATTGTAAAGCCAAAGGACTTGTCAGATTAGACCAAGGCTACTAAACATGGATGATTGTAAAGCCAAAGGACTTGTCAGATTGGACCAAGGCTACTAAACATGGATGATTGTAAAGCCAAAGGACTTGTCAGATTAGACCAAGGCTACTAAACATGGATGATTGTAAAGCCAAAGGACTTGTCAGATTGGACCAAGGCTACTAAACATGGATGATTGTAAAGCCAAAGGACTTGTCAGATTAGACCAAGGCTACTAAACATGGATGATTGTAAAGCCAAAGGACTTGTCAGATTGGACCAAGGCTACTAAACATGGATGATTGTAAAGCCAAAGGACTTGTCAGATTAGACCAAGGCTACTAAACATGGATGATTGTAAAGCCAAAGGACTTGTCAGATTAGACCAAGGCTACTAAACATGGATGATTGTAAAGCCAAAGGACTTGTCAAATTGGACCAAGGCTACTAAATATGGATGATTGTAAAGACATAATTGGACCAAGGTTACTAAAGGAGTTTCAGCTTCTGTGGTAGAGGATTTTTTTTCGCAATGACAGTATTCTGTATAATAAATGTACGCAGTTTGAAAACCTGCCAATGGTAACTCCATTGTATAACAAAAGATTATGTAAATAATTACAGATCCATCTCCAACGTGCACATCGTGTTGGAAGGAGGTACATACCTCGTGGTTCTGGTCACTACGACAAAGGATATAATTGTCTGCGTTCAGAGATTATCAGGACACCGAAATGACCTTAAATAATTCCAAGAATATGCTCAACAAGGTAGTACCGATTCGTATGGATTTTTCTAAGAAGATTACCGAGCTATGTAAATATTATGACTAAGATATACGGTGGCCCAAAGGAATGCTAAACTTACCTCTGTTAAATAATGGTCGCAGGCATGAATTGTGGACCCTAGGATAAAATCGTCCAGAAAGCCCCTTTGAATTGCTAATTGCGACGGCGGGTCCCCGGAATTTTGTCCTAGCTATCCTACCCTGTCTGCGATTTTGTATTAGATTTATAGCTAAACTTATTATTGTTAAAAAAAAAAAGATAAAGCACGACATGTCCCCATACTGGAATGAGGGGTAATGGCTGCGTTTTTGACGGTCTTGATCTCCAGAATTAGGCTACTGATATTAATTAGGCAGAGAGTGTGTTGAATGCCAAAAGTGAGTGTGTTATCTGCCATAAGAGAGTATGTTGACTGCCATAAGAGAGTGTGTTGACTGCCATAAGCTGTGCAGCAAGATCCAGTTGTCTCTATCCAGAATTATAGGAACCATGGCCATGTTCTTGGAGGTCATACAAACCATTCTGCTGCGCTAGATCATCATCTAAACGCATTTATTGGACCAGACCAGGAGATGTACTTTGAGAAGCACAAACTCTGATATTCTCAATGATTCTGAATGGCCTGCTTTATCTAAGTAATAAAAAACGACCAGTGTATGTACGAAATAATACCAAGGGACTATTTTCTAATTAGAACCTGAAATTTCAGCTCGACTGCTCCGGTAGCATAGTGGTTAGAGCATCCGCGGAAGGTCGTTGTTTCGAGCCCCCGAGGACTCATACCAAAGACGCACAAAAATGGTACTAACAGCTGCCTAGCTTGGCGCTCAGCATTAAGAGGTTAGTGTTAAAACTGGTCGGCCTGGTGTCAGGATAATGTGATTGAATGGGACATGATGCTACATGTCTGCGGCATGATGCCCCTATGCTAGACATCACTATAAACTGCCACACTGCAGACATCGTAGCGATATGACTGAAACAATGTAAAAACTACGTTAAAAATCCAAATCACACACACACACATTTAAGTTCACTCAGTAGGTTTGAACGATCACAAGCGCATGTTTCAAATACGCGTATGCCGTCACACGATACCTAGTATGAATGCACCAAACAACCATAGTAGGCTACCAATAACGATAGGCAGAACATGGGAGAAAATAGGAAGCTTCCAACAAGGCTGCAGTCTACAGGAGGACGAATATCACAACAATTAATTTATGAAACAGGGGAGAAGACATTGTTACGAATTGTTTTGTTCAGTATACAAGGACTCTCACGTAAATCGCTAAGTAAATTTGAAGTAGAATAATTTAAACCATTGTTTCAAAATAATGATATTATTATTTTTACGTAGACTTGAACAAATAAACATCCTCAGAAATTCTATTAGTTTTAAATCTTTGTTAAAGACCTGGTCTGGGAGTTTGTTGTGCAATTGTAATAGTTTTAAATATTTGTTAAAGACCTGGTCTGGGATCTTATGTACAATTACTCCTTATGTAAAGACAAAAAATAATCTACTGTTGCTGCTAAATTCGTCTGCATACTCAGCTTTGTAGATTTTAGCTTAAATATCGAATGTCCTATATGTTGTATATTCGATTTCGGTAACGGATGGCTTAATTTGCTTATTGATGGTGATGGAAGAGTTTATACCCTGTATGTGTGCATAGCATGTTTTACAATGCATGATTTTGCCTTTGTATATATTTAAAATCGGCACTCGTGTAAACGATGTCATTGGATGTTGTCAGTCAGACAATATTAAATCAAAATATTGCAAACACTGTGCATCATTTTTATTTAGATTGACATCTATGCATTGTATTTTAATCACAGATTGTAAGTTTGCAGGAGGAAATCAGCTTAAATGTGCATCGGCCAGCCATTGTGCATGAGTACATAAGCACTCTCTTAAAATAATGCAAATATTAGCAATGAAAGGAAAGACTTATTGCTGAATAGTGCTATTTATAGCCGGTAGAATAGCTCCAACGAACTTATGTAATGCAAACTCAGACTTTAAATAAAATTTGTCTATGCCTAACTTTCTGAAGTATTTATTGCAAATTCTAACTTATTTTCATTGCATCTGGTTCAGAAAAAAACGTTAGCGAAGAGAGGTTCTGGAGAATTATATTTAACTTAGGAATTAAATCGCAGAAAGTATATAATTCATTAATTTCGATTCTCATAACTTCTTGTATATTAAGTTAAGATATTTTTATAAACTTGTAAAGATATTTATATATGTATCTATATTACTCTGTACCCTAAGGCTCAATTATACAAGACATGATTAATCTTAGAGTCGCGGAAAGATCGAATGATCACTTCAGGCATATTGACAGCTTAACGAGAAGCCGTTTTGGCATTTATTATGCGGCGATTTGAATGCTAGGACTAACACAATGCATGATTTAGTAGCAGACGATACAGTATACCGTGACCAGACAACTTTTGTTTGATCATTATATGCATCGAGCCTCAGTCAAATAGATGCATGGGGTCATGCTTGCCTAGAGCTCTGTAAGGAAACACCACTTAGAATAGCTAACGGGCGAGTGAGCCAGGATTCAAATATAGGCGACTTGTGTTTTTTTTAAAATCAAGAGAAAAAAGTGTAGTTGATTATATAATGTAATCAGTCCCTATTACTTTAGTTTGAATCGTTTCTTGTAAGCCCATCTAGTTCTTATTCTGATCATTGTACTATACATTTTGGTATAAAAGTAAATAATTTTTCTTAATAGTATTAATCCTGAAATAATACTTTTGCTCCGAATTCTCGAAGCAGACAGAATTTCGATGAAATACTGAAAAAATGTCTAACATTAAGTAAATCGTGTAAATATTAATGAATCGATTACGGAATTATCAGAGTTAATTAGTTCCGTAGCGAATGGTATACATCGAAAACTTAAACATATTCATAAACAGAGACATTCGATTTCCAGTCCCAATCGGTTTAAGGGTGATTGTTAAAAAAAAGAATAATCTACCTACTGGAAGCGCGTGAGTGGAACGTTAACTTTTGAGGGGATATGTTGCTAAACAAATACCTGCATTACCAATAAACAATTCTGAAGCTTCTTTCAAGCATATCAATGTGTCTGGTGACCCATATCTTTTATTACAGATGATGAGAAAATAAATTTCTATAATGAGCATGAACAGTGTGACTGACAGACTTTCTTTGAAGAATTAAATATTCATGTTTCGACAGGTGAATTTGTAAAGGGAAATTTACAAAATAGTAAAAGCCGTATCTAGGAGGCATACTTAATGAATTTATTACAGGGATGTTTTCCAACCATATTTACCTCGTATGTTTAATTTTATCCTCAATAATGGTTTATTTTTAGACATTTCGTATTGATAAGAAATGCCCTGTAAATAACAGAAATTACAGAGGTTTCACCCACTTGAGCGACATGTGGAAATTGTTTACTAGGATCTTAAATAACATATTTGTTCACTTGGGTGAGGATCACCAGGTATTTGCAGAAGCTCAGACTGATTTAGGAAATATATATCCACAATGGATACAATTTTCAGATTACGTGCGTTGATAAATCATTATATTAATTGAGGTAAAAATTCGTGCATTTTTTTTTTTTTGCTATAGCGATTGATTCTGTTATATTTTATGGTACAAATTACTTACAATAAAAATAAGAGTTAAAATAATTACTATTGCATTTTAAGTGCATAAAAATCTAAAAAGTAGAATACAATTCAAGAATACCTTGTCGGAAGAATTTGTATGTGCAATAGGCGTGCGTCAAGGAGAATGCTTGTCGCCCTTCTTATTTTCTATGTTTATTGATGATATTCAGGAAGAATTTATTAATTGCTTATGATTTTGTACACAGATGACCAAGTAATGTTTTCAGAGTTCAAACAGAGTCTGAAAATAGACTAATGCTTTGAGTACGTACCTTAAAGTTAATACAAATAAAACAAACAAGAAAAACATGATTTTCTGCAAGGGCGGAATAATATCAGATGATTCTTTATTCTTCCATTAAATTTTTACAAAACCTTTCTTGGATTTAAAATTCAACCCCAAATGATTTTATATATGTTGAATTGAGAAAGACACATTTACAGATCAGTAGATATTACCTGATTTTGAAATACTGGATTTATATTTATATTATATCGTCAGATTATATATATATATATATATATATATATATATATATATATATATATATATGTATATGTATATGTATATAAAACCTAATGCTTACTGACATAAAACCATCCTTGAGAAAAAACTTGGTCATCGTTAGTCTGGAAATAGATTTGACCTGGGGGAAGTGGGATAAATTAAATTGTTGGAAATATTTTGGTTATATTATCTTTAGTTTAACAACGGTTTTCTGACCCATTTATCCAAAACTGGCAATCAGGAATCCGTTAATCTTCAAGAGCTAAATTATATAAAAACTTTTCACAAAGTTTTGGCTGTATGTTCAGTTAGAAGTAAAATTATTTTATAGGCTACCAAAGTCAGGGAAGTAATTGTTTATAAAGAATTTTCAGTATACTGGCTCACTGGTGTGGAGAAACATTCCAAGCGACATAAGACATGCTCCTGGCATGTCCTCTTTTCATAAGGGATGTCTTAAATGGATTAAATCTTAGAAAAATAGAAAAGTAATATAAATGTCTCCATCTTTTATCTGCTTTTACATTTCTTCTCACAGACGAACTTTTAAGTGCAGTATGCTTTTTCATATATTTTATGTGTTCACTAAAGTTTTTGCACGTGATAAGGGCTTGAAACTTTGCTTAAATTTAAGAATAGCAGTTCTTTTGTGTGAAGTTAAATTGTAGCACATTGTGCACAATAAAATGCATATATTATACATAACAAAAGGTGCCAAGGTAGACTAGTTCCTGTAAGTAATTAACTAAATTAGTTACCTTTTCTAAAATTTTGTCTCTTTGAATATTATTATTATTATTATTATTATTATTATTATTATTATTATTATTATTATTATTATTATTATTATTATTATTATTATTATTATTCATTCATTCATTCATTCATTCATTCACAATATTATATTGGTTTATTCTTATCACAGCCATACGGACCTCAAAAGCAAAATACCCATATATTTAATTTGGTTTGAATTTATATTTTATGTATTATATAACTCGTGTCCTGTTTTGTACTTGTCAATATTACCGATTCCGTTCTTTTTTTTCTTCTTAATTTGGTTCAAGCAGCAGGGAGGGCGAACCCTACAAAATTTTGCAACAAAATCGATTAAAGCCTCAGAATGCCAAATGGAGCCTTCCTACGAAATCTCATATTTTAACAAAAAAAAAAATAAAGACCCCATTTGTAAAATGGAGCCTTAGCGATTTTGTCGTAAATATGTTGTCATAACCACCCTCAAAATTGCTGCCATCTACGTCGCAAATATGTTGTCATCTCGCCCTCCATGCTGCTGATTAATACAAATTATTTGTTAGCTTTTCACAAACAGACTAATCGATAATACTTCACCACGTAAATCAATTAAATTATTTGACTGATCGGTGAGTGTAAAATTAATTCTAGTTAGCAAATCATTTTGACATTGCATATAGACTGGATTAGTCGGATTTTCAACAATTAAAAATCCTGGAGAAGCTGGTGGTGCAAATGAATAAAGAATGTAACCTTGTCGGGCTTGATTTGATTGTTCCATATTAATTTGATAACTTCCTTCGATTACATCACACGTTAAATTAAGCGCGATCACCGATGAAATATCCACATTGTTCGGTGCGATATGTCTACCGTCGCCGTCGGGAGAATTATTATGAGTGAGGATAATAGGATTCGGCTGGCTATCTTTCCATGATTGATAAATTTTATTAAATCCTTCGTCGATGGCAGTTCTGAGTTTTTTCTTTAATTCGGGAACGTTATATCCTGGTAATTTATAATTTGGATTTTCATTTATATTTTTTTTATAATCTTGGGCTGAACTAGTTTTTGAAATCGGGCTATATTCATCAGTAAAAAGATTAGTAATCCTCGAATTAAATATTTCCATGTCATCGATGATTTTATTACCCGCAGCGACTACACTAGTAAACTCAGCTTGTGTAAGAAGGCTAGATCTTAACGAGGGTAATAACAACAAAAAATCATTATTCATTCTATTAAGGATGTGATTTTTAATATCTATGAATGTTGGACTTGTATCATGCATTTCCAAAATTTCGTTCTCTCGTATAATATAATCATTAAAAAGTGGAATTATCCATGCATCCTCACCATATTGATCCTTATATCGATATCTTTTTGTGAAGTTTATATCCTCGAAATTTTTATAAGTTTTTGATGGATTTTCAGGTCCTATTTCATCAGTGACGTAATCAGATTTTACAGGCTCGGGTGTGGAATTACCAGCACTTCTAGGTGGATCTTCTGGCCATTCTAATACTGTTCTTATTGAACTGTTATAAATATCTACAACATACCCAGGGGAGCCTATTTCAATTGTGGATGATAGTGTTGGTTCACGAACTGTTATCGCAATTTTTGATTCCCTTCTAGTAATGGATTTTATTCTACGTTGTAATTCATTATTAATTTGCTCAATTTGATAGGACCCAGTTGGTATTGAAACAACGTTCCAATCTGGAGTGTCATCTTTTTTATTTCTATATGCAAATACCAGAGAATTATTAGGTCTCTGACCACCAAATGGAACCGATCTGATATTAGGCCAACTATGATACACTCGTAATTTTGCCAACGCGATTTCCTTTACTGAAACAGGGGAAGGAAAATTCACACTGAATTTAGGGTTTGTTGACGATATTGATATCATGCTTGTTTTCCGCGGAGTGGTATTTTCTGCTATCCGCTGAAGTAGTTGAATCTCTTGCGACATTATTATTATTATTATTATTATTATTATTATTATTATTATTATTATTATTATTATTATTATTATTATTATTATTATTATTATTATTATTATTTACAATGTCTAATTTTGCAAAAGATGAAAAAACGCTAGCGTTTTTAATCGTAGTATCATAAATACGTATCATCGCGGAGAATTAGTCTTCGGTAATTATCGTATCATCAATCGATGATGACATCAACGAGGATAATTGTGAGTAACCGTTAGATACTGCTTGATGTTTTACTATATAGTCGTTAAGTTTTTCTTGAGAACAGGATGATAGTTTTTTAGTAATAGCATTTGCAATTCCAGCAAATGTTGTCACCGCGGAAATAGCAATTGGGACAGCAATCGGAGCTACCATTGTTACTGAAGATAGTATAATACCAGCACCGGCCATTATACCAGATACTGAGTATACTGTAACATCAATCGCGGTAATTCTCCTGCGATACTTTTTAATTTTTATTTCATACTCATCAATGAGTGTTTTGAGTTTCGTTAAAAACTCTTTGACGGTATCATAGCGATATTGCGATGACGGAATCATATTATTTTAAAATCTCAAGTGGTTTCTAATTGTTAAAAATTCTAATTTAGATCAGCTACAAACTCCATGTACCATACAAATGATGTCTTATTTAAATTAAGATCAGTGCTTGTTATTGTAAACCGTTTGTATTCACCCACGTCAATAGTCGTTGAAATCACGTTGTTGTATCCATATGAAGTCGATGATGATATATTAAACTGGTTCAGTGACACTATTGTTAATCGATAAATACCCTTGTTTGACACAGTGAGAGTTATTGTATTCTTTTTAGGTTCCCAATCTAATGATCCAGAGAGAACTGTGTATACCATATTTATGATATTCCTCTCATGAGGAATCTTTATTTTTTCAAGTAGCGGAAGATTGTCTGTTTTAAACATTGTAATATCCTAGATAGCATTTTTAATATTACTAATGCTATCTCTAATAATATTAAATCCAGCATCATTAATATTTTTAATATTGGATTTAATTTCATCAAAATTGGATTTAATTTCAGCGAGAGATGGAGAGGTTACCGCTGGTGTTCCAAAAAATTTATTGATAATATTTCTACGAAGGGAAGTATACGTTGTTATATGTTTTTCAAGTTCTTCATCTAAATTTTTTAATGCATCTGTGATTGTAGAAACAAGTACACCTGGTTTGAGTTTTCCATCATTTGAATATAACACTATTGTATCTTCAACGACGTCATGTCTTCGTATTAAGACATCATCCAATGACACATTACTAGATTTCAATTTGCCCTGGCGATCTGGAAATACAACTATTTCCCCAGGATCTACACTTGACAAATTTAATGTCTCGGCGATTTCATCTTCGATTATTTTTTTTACATTTTCGACAGCTAATTTACTATCGGTTTCTGTTTTTTTTTACTCTGATAAAGGTCGTCCCCAAATATCAATCATTATACGAAAACGCTAACGTTTTTCTAAATCATAACGCTATCGTTTTTGCCATTGCCTGCTAGTATATTCATTAACAACAACTTGTGGTGGTTTCCTTGGAAATCTGGATATCTCTGCAAGGACGTTTAATACTTCACGACCGCATATCGGTGGATCATTTAACCGTTGTGTTGGTAGCGTGGAATAAAAAAATTGGAGATGATTTTGTTATTGTGGATACATATCGCATGAATTCTTTTGGTGGAGCTAATCCATATGAATCAAAATAGACAATTCCACGTGGATCAATTGCATATGCGACCCAATGAGTTCCTTTTCCGCTGCTGTTATCAAGATTGATAATACCCGTTTCATTTTTCATTGGTTTTGACGGTAATTGATCTCTCATGAAAACTCCTCTAAAGTTTTTTTATTGATAACGATTTTACAGCATCAATTAAATCAAAATTAGACATTGGTGAAAATCTAAGGGATTTTTCCACTAATAAGCCGTTCCTGGTATTCTTAGGTCCGTGCCCTTGTACCAATTGTATGAGGTTCCTGGTAGTCTTAGACCCATTCCCTTTTTTTGTAGCCATTCCCAGTAGCTTTTTTCGGGGCCATTCCTGCAGCAGTACCAACGGCTCCTAACGCTGCCGCCTTCGCAACCGCTGGCGCAGCCGCTGCAATCAATGCTGGAATAGCAGCTAACAGTGGAAATATACCACCTGATTTTATCATACTGGCGATTGCTGCTTTCGAAAAATCAATTTGAACTCCTCGTTTGTTCTTTAGCGCATCATTGAAATGTTTTATTTGACGATATGTCAATGATAATTTATGTGCACCACCGGACATTTGAGTGGGTTTCAGCGTTATTGTAGTTCCACATTCTTTAGCCGACTTTGATTTCAATTTCTTGACTTGACCATCAGTCAACTGGACATTAACAATACTATATGTCATTCTATTCTAAAATGTAATTTACATTTTTAATTGATTTTATTGTGAAAATCCTAACTACATATTTTCTATTGGTGCATCAATAAGTCTCATTCGTCCGCCAATTCCTTCTAACAACATTGATTTATCACTGAGAATGACAGCAACTGCTCTATAATCTGCTATACCAGCAGGGCGTTGTACCCGAGCTTGGAAGTATATATCAACAACAGATTGTCTCATCATGTCAAGATGTTCCAATGAAAAGTAATAAATCGGATAGTGTTTTTCAAAATCAATTTGCGATATTTGCAAACTAGTATCAACATTTTGATCACGACCCATATACGACAATATTCTATGATATACACGTGCTACGTTGTTGTTTTCATAATTAAGCTGTACAATCTCTGCTGGCTCTTGTTGTCCGTTTATTCTCAACGAAACTTCACTTACCCCTAATTGATCAAATATCATATGACTAGATAATTGACGACCCACTCGATATGCATCCTGTAACGCTATAAAGATATGACGTGGAGCTGAAACACCTTGTTTTGATGCTAAGTGCCATGTAAATGTGTTATCTACATTATCCTGCTTTGTATCAGTCGTTGTTGTTCGCCAACTTAGTAATGATTTTCCACCTGTGTCCATAAACGATAGTAATTGATGCTCTATTGTAACTGCTGGTGTCAAGACGGGCATCCATAGAACCAATTTATTTAAATTGACTTTACCATCATCAACACCATTAGCACGCCAGATTGCATCATTGTCAGTCTCCTTTCGCACTAACACGACTGTATGCTTTGCTCCATAGATGACTTTTCTGACATTTCTACAGAATTCGAATATGTGATGTAACGGAATTGCACATGAAAACCGTCGACGCTGTCCTTTTAATGCTCCTTTTCGTGTTGCAAATCCTAGATTGAAATTATCATTGACCTTTTTTAAAATGTCGAATTCATTGGCTGGTCTAATTTCACGGTCTGGATTAGCATCGAGTTGTTGATCAACTTCTGCAGTAGCTTGCGCAGTTAGTACTTTAATAAACTGAATATGGTCAGCATGATCAGAAGTATCCTTAGCAAACATCATAGACGGACCAGCCGACCTTGTATAATCATCAGAATATCTCGCAAGTCCGATTATTTTTGTTGCAATATCAACAGTTTGTTCTATTGATTCAATTTCTTTTCCATCAATGATATATCTTGCACTGTTAAATAGCGCCATAATGCCATTATTTACGAAACCAACTCGGATATTTGGGTCATTCCCATATGGTGTATCAGCTGCAACATTTGTTACAAGCTCTCCTTCTACTTCAATAAATGCCTCACACGGCAAAAAGTATCTACTTGTATCTTGAACTTGAAGTTCAACTCTCCCCCGTTAATTAGGCTCTCTTGCAGGATAGGCATAATACTGATAGTTAATTTTAGAATCATCTTTATTCACCGGTGCTGCCATATCAAACGCTGGATCAGCAATTTTTTTAAATGCCATTTATACTAAAACGTTATCGTTTTTCTAAATGTAGTAATGCTATCATTTTCTTTTTCGTCTGACATTTTTACGATTTCCTCCAAGACCACTTCCCGCTATCATACTTGCAATATTACTACTATCTGGTGAAGTCATTGCTAATGATGCTAGTTTTTGTTCCACTGCGTTATTTATCACTTTACTGACATTTGCAGGCATCATTGTTGTTGAAGGTAGCGGTGTTGAAACCATTTGTGGTGGTTTTCGTCGGAATCTAGATTTCACCAATGACGTTATTCTATTTTTTGCGGTAGAAAAGGCCGTTCCTGCAAGATCTCCAACAGCGTTAATTCTCTTATTATGAATAACATCAATGGCTTTCATCGCTAATTGTTTAGCAATTGGTGCTACTTTTGGGGCTATTCTTGTGAATAAACCCGCTATGGTATTTCCAAGGCCGTCTCCATAGTATGCCTTATAAACGGGCAATCTTGAGTTTACCACATACACGTTTGTTGGTTTATCGTGATTATAGTGTACTATCATCTTATTTGAAACGACTTTGTAATTTCTAAATGCAGGCATTTCAGAAATTTCAATCGCTATAATAACCACTAAATTCCCCTGGAATTCCGTCCATTAACTCATCCAAGAGTTCTCGATACATATGAATATCAATTATCCCACCTTGGAATAATCGTCTGCAAATATCAAATGCTTCATTAGTTATTTCGACTGAGTTATTCCCAGCTCGCTTACCTCCCATAAGAACCTCAAGTCGTGATATATCATTAATGATATTACTAGGACATATATGAGAATCATGATGAGAACTTCCATAACCCTCTCCTGAAGAACTTTCTGATTCGGAAACGTTTTGAGTTTCTGGAGCTGGTTCGGAAACGTTTTGAATTTCTGGAGATTGTCGACCTCGACCTCGACCTCGTCCTCGACCTCGACCTTGTTCTTTTCGTTGTTCTTTTAATTGTTCTTTTAGTTGTTGTTGTTCTATACCATACCTATCAACTCCCATTTTAAAAGCTCTGTACTCCAATGTATCCTTTTTTAAATTGCCGGAGATTTCTTTATTAATTTTAAATAACCAATCCACCCAATCATCTCTTTTTATTGTGTTTTTTTATACTCGTCTTTTAAAAATTCCCTCCTATTATAATAACTTTTGACAGCGAAGTCACCAAATGACATATAGTCTTCATGTTTCAGCAATGGAATTCGTCTGATTTCTTCTATAGCTTCATCAGTGAATTTCTCGTTAAAAGGAACAATTTTTTTAGCGGAAACCTTTTCAATAGAATCACTAGCATCTTCAACGGGGTTATCATCAATATCAATATTACCCATTTGTTGTATTTCTCGCTGAGTTTGTAACTCTCCTGAAAGCTGTTTTATTTCCTCCTTGGTTTTTTCAGTCTCTGTAGCAATCTTTCCCAGCACATCAATAATAGGTACTGCTCCCTCTTTAGGGATGTCGCCGTATATAGCACGTTCTGTTGCAAGTTTCATATCTTTAGTGGCTTTAGTAACAGGAGTAAAAAGTTGTTCGCTCCCAATAGAAAAGTCAGTCTGCGCTTGCTGTCTAAGTTGTAGTTTATCTCGCACGTCATCTCGAATTGGTATAAACTTTTTCAGTAATGCTAACCTCTCACGGGCTAGTCTGGTAGTTAATGCTTCTGATGTCATTATTGAAAATGCTAACGTTTTTTCAATTGTGGGTTTCAATGCTTGCATTTCCAGACTCATCAATCAAACGTCTTATAGATTTCACTTTCAAAGCAATCTCTGACCGAACTTGGTACTGTTCCCCGAGTTTCTTTCTAATTGCTTCAACTATACCAAATAGCCGAATGAATAAATTAATATCATTGTTATACAAAGAAACATTAGCCGCTTTTTGGATTCTTTTTATCAGTGAATACATTTTAGGTAGGACATATCATCCATGTTTCAATTGTATATTAATTTGTTCAAATTCATTCAAAAGTCTGTCTTCATTTAAAAATTCAGAAAGTATGATTCCTTGATTTCTTAAATTTGATATTTCTGTGATGATTGATGTAATATCTTGAAATTCCATTTATTGAATATTATTAATAATGTATTTTCTTATCTTTAAAATATTTTTATCGATTCCCCAACATACAAAAAAAACCACATATACAATGCCTGTCCCTTCCTCATTCGAGTTCCGAGGCAAGGGAGGCACATACATTAAAGACTTATACAATACCCTAACCCCCCAATCGAGTTCAAGGACGGGTTATATGGGTATTAGACGTGAAATCCAAGTGATTTCTTTACAAACATTGAACATATAACATGAAGCCTCATTTGGAAACCTCTTTCGCGCCAAACGACGTCAAAGAGACCCAGAGGGGGAACAACACATTCTTGGAACTCATTGAGTGCCTTCGCATTAAATAAGCCCAAGGGCCACAAACATAGATCTCCCAATTGGAAGCTCTAACGTAACAAATGCTATATTAGGTCTTCCGGAAGATATGTTGTGGGGGAACAGTTACATTACATTAGTTACGTTACATGTACTTAATTAACTTAATAAACGAGGTAGTATATACGTTACATGTACTTAATTTACTTAATAAAGGTATTTACAATGAATGAATATTTACAATGAATGAATGAAGATATTGTAATATTTACAATGAATGAATATTTACAATGAATGAATATTTACAATGAATGAAGGAAGGTATTGTAATATTTACAATGAATGAATGAAGGTATTGTAATATTTACAATGAATGAATGATAGGGACAGTACAGGACGATACAAACATGAAACGATGGGGCGGACTTACTACACCCAATCTACCAATCAAAAGCAACCCAAGAAATTAACCATGGTTGCAGTTGAAAAAAATCAACCACACACCATGTCAATGGCGTGGGAGTTTTGATTGGCAATATTGGGCTTCGTTTAAAGCCCCAAACTTTTACGGCTCATATTATATATAAGGTGACTAATACTGCAGTGTCAATGTGTAGGTGTGTTATTTTTACCACTAAATACTTAATAAATAACATTTTATGGCGTTAAATGAAACTAAATACTTGAATAAAACATTTTTTTAAAGAATACAGCTGTTATATAATAATAAATATTTTTATGTTTTTTCATTAATTTTTATAATAACCGTAATAATAATTTGGATTCACGGCCATACATAACTCTGTCAAATTGTCTACCCTATATAGGTTTTTCCAACAAAACCCTAACTGCTGTTCTCAATACAGTCTTTAGAAACAAGAAACAATAACACAAAATCAAAATCCGTACAACCTGATACGTATATATACCGAGTTAACCATTAAATACGTACATGAGATCACACACATCATTAATTCAATCCAATTTCACATGTATTTTCTACATTTATCTCGCACGAATTACATATCCGGGAATACTGTTCTATCAATATCGAAAGTATGATAGTCACGTGACGATCAGTAGTAATGAGGGGAAATACGGAAAAAATTAAAAAAATAAAAAAAATATATTTCATTAATAGTAATTATTGAGAGTCATTTCATGCGTATGAAAACTTTATTCTATGTCCATTTTTCTTTGAGATAGCTGTTTGATAAATCCCTTCAGCAACTTTTCGTACTGAAGGCATGCATATTCCAAAATATTTTCCCGCAGCATTCATTGATAGAAAAACTCTTTCTTCATTCGTCGTTGTATCAAATGATTTAACTCCCCTGCGTCGTTTTGAGTATTTTCCTGTCTTTCCTCTTTTTGTATTCTCTCTTTGAGAAATGCATTGTAAATTGGAAATCGCGTTGTTTAAAGGATTAGAGTCAATATGATCAATAACATTACCATCTTTAATCAATCCATAAAATGCTTCATATACAATTCTGTGAACGTAATAGTTCTTTCTTCCAGCAGTAAATTTCAAGTATCCTTGATTATTAACAAAACCAATTGGCTTTTTCAGTCTGCGGTTTCTAACATCACCATCAGCAGATATTTCATAATTAACGAGTATTGGATGTGGTCTGAATTCTTGCTCCATTTATATATAATAATACTATTTGTCTAATTCATTATTTGCTTTATTTATAAATTTATTAATGTAGTCTTGAGAGGTTTTTATGATTTTGTCTTTGACAGAGTCATGGTTAGGGTCAATGATAGCGTTTTTTATTCGTTTATCATAATAACGTTTCAATTCTCTAAACCGTTTACCCCCACAATTGATACATAATTGTGATTTTCCTCTCACACCCACCCCACAATTTATGCATGGGGACGGGCCTGTCGAATTATTTCTGACACTTTGTAAGTGATGTCCACAGAATTCACCTCTACACGATTTATTGCATGGGGTTACTGATCCAATCATAAGCCATTTGCAGTGATTCATTATATATAAACAAAATTTTCTATTTAAATGTTTGCTTTATTTATATGAATGAAGAATTCAAGAGATTATCGGCAATCAAGCCTTGGAAAAATATTAAATTCAATCTTGATAGAACCCTCGAAGATGTACCAAAAGAGATAATAAATAATAGAAGTCTGATTAGAAAAATACGAGATTGTGTTAATGAGTTTAAACAAGACGGTGCATCACACACCTGGTCAACATTTAAAATTGATGGTGTTGTTGATGCTAGAATGAATGATGAAACAGCAGCTATGATACTATCACAACTTGGCAATAAAAGGTATTTTCTCAGAGTGAAATTCATTATCAATTTAGAATCGGGCGATTGGGTTATAAGAGACAAGTTTGAGCCAATTCTCAAAGATAAGACAACAGTCATTGTTAGCCGTGATTCCAGACCAGGGCTGTTAACTGGAATTGATAAACCATACTATGAAAAAGCGTATCCAGAAACAGCAATTGTTTATGGGATGTATCCGTTAAATAAGAAACCTGACATTGTAAAACTAGCACCAATGAAACAGTCAACGTCAGTGGAAAAACCACTCAATTGTGTAGCACAACATGTAATAGAACACTTTACAAATGCACTCCGTGGGAATAAATTAACCGATCTAAGACGTAAAAAAAAATAGATCAATGGGAGCTAACAATGAAAGAGAACGGAGCAACTATTTCCGATATAGCTAGATTGGAAAAGTCGTTGAGATTTCCGATAACCGTTTCAACGATAACTGGCGAAGTATTATACGAATCGAAATACAATAAAAACGGAGCTCCAATCAAAATTATTGATCATAACAAACACGCATGGACATCCGCGGTTACAATATTCCCGCGAGACAGAACAGTGAAGTATATCCCAGAAGAATTCACCAAGGATGGTATTCTCACTGAAGAAAGATTATTCGATGCTATTGCTAGTTTGTGTAAAAACGACCCTGTATTAGTATGGCTACTTCATAGTTTTGAAGATGAAGAATGTCAATTCAATCAATTTGTGAAACCTAACGGTGAATTATATCGTACTGAAAGTCTACATAATAGGATGAAAAATCTAGCAATAAGTCTCAGTGAAAACGCTAGCGTTTTTAATGGAAAATCCGACGATTACGAACAGTTACTTACAAATTGTTTTACAATTCCATCGGTTGCAGCTCATTTTGCAAGAAAGAAACATAATTGGAAACCAACACCAAAAGAGTTTTTACAGGATGTTCAATCCAGCTGTTTGGAATATTATCATGGCGGTCTATGGAACGTTAAGTACAATCGTGAAAGTATGATATCAGTTGATATCGTTGCCTGTTATCCAGGAAGTTTTCTAGGATATGGATTCGCTGGTGAGTATTTTAAACGGTTTGGACATCCCACACATGAAATGACTCGCGTTGCTATTAATGGACCACTGCCTGATTTTGATTTGACCGGTTTTGCTCACGTAGTATCATTTGAATTCGCTGAAGGACTTCATCCGTGTTGTTATGTTTGGATTGGTAGACACATGGCTGAAAGGATGTGGTTACCAATAGTGTAATTGCGATATATGATTGATTGTAAAATGTTAGTTTCGTTGATTGTCAGCGAAGCGATTATCTCATATCAAAAACAAACCAATGTCTGGTTACCAGAACCAGAATGTCTTGATAGTATAATCGATAAGTCTAGAAAACATATTGATGCTGACGAGGAGTACATCATTGAATGGTCAAAAAAGATATTTAATCAACGAAATAGTGAAGGAAAGGATCTCGGCCGAAGAATAATCGGTAAATTTACACAAGGTGGAAAAAAATTCAACTTTAAAAGACAATCCTCACGATTGATTATAGATGATGCCGAATACGACTTCGTTATTAAAGATGCAGTAGAGAAAAATAGATACGCAAATTGTAAAACAGCCTTCTTGTCCAATAAAACAAAGTTAGGTAGAATTGTTACTTACAGTGATGGCGAAAGCTCTGCATATCTACATTTAAGGGCTTCTATGCTGGGTTATGCATCTATCAATTTATTTGCAATGATAAATAGATTTCCTAGTATAGCAGTTAGAGTTGCAATTGATTCAATGTATGTCGATAAAAAATATATCAAAGAGGTAACTAAATTTACTAATAGCGAAGAGACTTGGGGAACATGGCGAATTAAACATGAAATACAATGCGATTATTCTGAATCAGCAGACGTTGAGATTAAAAGCAGTTACCTGAAAAACGATAATTCTATCAGTGAAAAATCCGAAGGATTTTCTATGTCTAAAGTACCACCGATATCAGATCCAATTTGTAGATATAAAACAGTTTATTTAAACGGTTGTGGTGGATCTGGAAAGACAACACGTGTGATAGAATTATATCGAGAGAGAACGTCCATGATTGTACTCACACCAACCCATAGACTAGCGAGAGAGATAAAACAACGAAATGTTGAAGCTTGCACGTATCATAGTTTTTTTCGATACAAGGGCGATGCTTGGACTCCTGAGCGAATGGGTGAGAAATTTATTTCAGCGGTTATTATTTGGGATGAAGCATGTACTGTTTCAGAAGATGTATCAAAAATGTTTCTTGATTGGTTATTGCAAAATAATACAAACGTTATATTGTGCGGCGATCATGGTCAACCACCACCATTTGTTGGTAGAAGTCCACATAATTGGTTAAAAGGATTTGTTGATTATTACGAAGAAATTGATACTGACTAGAGCACTCGATGAGCAGTTATGTGAGTTTAAAAAACTAATTAGATTACAACCCGATAGAATTCAATGTGAAGTAGCGCGTGAAATAATTTCTGAAACGCCTATGAATGATTTTTGGGAAACATGGAGACCAAATGATTTTGTAGTAGCAAGTAGAAAGATAGTCAGAGACGTACTTCAGAAAAAGTTGTTTGAGCTACACAAGAAAAAATTCCCAACGTTTCCAGTACCGTTGTGTTATAGACCATTGGATACACGAAAGCAGAATATTGAAGTTGAAATTCCAGGCCAGACGGAGAAACAGATTCTAGTGTTAAATGATATTGTGCTAGTTGATATCAATACTGTAGAAGATGCATTATGCGCTGACAAATCACCATGGACGCTTGGTTATGTAACAACAATACACTCGTCACAAGGATTGACCATCACGGATACAATTATTTGGATAGTTGATAATCGCATTGAATGGTAAAATTAATCTATCTCGCAGTGTCTAGAGTACGACGAATAAATCAACTACGAAGGATTGTTTTCGATGATGATTTTAATACAAACGATGATAACACTGATATTAGCATTATTAATAAAAAAAAACTCTCTGGTTACAAACAGCAGGACAAAAAAAACAACGAGAATTTGATATTGATGCTGAAGTAATAATCGCATTAAAAGAACAACAGAATAATCACTGCGCCAGTTGCAATTGTATAATGCACTGGCAGTATTCGGATAAAGACCCTCGACTATTCACCGTAGACAGAAAAAAATAACAATCTTGGTCATGTCAGAAACAATGTGATGTTGACCTGTCTTGAGTATAATAGACGTAACGGAGCTAGTTAAGACCATGTGGCGGTAATTGAGTATCGTCCGGAATGACTTGTAGTTGTTCGCGTGTAAAACCACGCTGAGGTGCAGTTGAATCCAATCTGTAGATTGGAGGTCTACCAGTTGATCGCGTTATGGTTGAAATTTTATGCGTAGTAACACTCCATATAGGATCAGTAGCTCTTCTTTTACCACCTTCAAGTTCTCCTGGTTCGTATAAATATCTCACAGTAACATCACCGAGAAGTGGCTGAGTGCTAACCCGCTTTGGTTCTTCTGGTATATTTTTTTTATTGCAATATTTGGTTTCA
Source organism: Potamilus streckersoni (assembly GCA_016746295.1). Classification (NCBI taxonomy): domain Eukaryota; kingdom Metazoa; phylum Mollusca; class Bivalvia; order Unionida; family Unionidae; genus Potamilus; species Potamilus streckersoni. The sequence continues at coordinate 371,077 of JAEAOA010002344.1, read as the reverse complement.
TATTAATAGTTCGAGTAATCTCGTTATTTAACGCTGCAATTACACTCGGTAACCTTTGGACCCATTCACGAGATCGTTTTTCTTGGATGAATTCTTTTGCATATTGATATCCAAATAACCGTTCTGCAAGAGTTCGATTAAATCGTTCTACAATTGCCTGATCACGATGTAACGCAGTATGTCCCCGTCGTATTGTAACATTATGAGTTTTTATTGTTGATAAAACAGCACCTTGAAACTCTTTGCCAGTATCAACTTGTAATAGATTTTGCCATCTTAGAGGACCTCGTCTATAAATCTTTTCAAATGCAGAAGCGACTTTAGAAGCTGACTTTGTTTTTAATGGTTCTGTTTGTTTAAATCGACTCGCAATATCAACTACAGTTAGCGCGTATTTGTAACCATGGTCATGTGGTAAAAACAATAAATCAGCCTGATGAACTTCATTGGGTACGGTAACATCAAAATGAGAATAATTAATTTGTTTAGGCGGTGGTAGATAAATTTGCCATATAGCTTGTTTGGATAACCAATCTTTTGCAGTGGACTTTTTCACTTTTGCAATGTTAGCGAGTTTACTAATTGCTGCTTTACCCCTCCAGTATCCTTTCGGAGAATAATAAATAGATTCCATACTATAAAAACACTAGTGTTTTTAATTACCAGCACCTAACACCAATTTGCCTTTCATAGCTGATTTGACCAACCATGAAGCCAATTTTTCTTTGAAGGATTTATCGGGAATAGCATTTAACGCATGAATTAATCTTACATCTGCGAGATGTCTTTGTTGCAAATTATTACTTTTATATGCAACATCATGAGCATGACATGCCTTATCAATAGCATTTATCGGATACTCACCAGGCCGGGGCTGATTTTGATCATCAAGTCTGAGATCTAATCTCGTTCCGGGACCACAGTAACTATATCCTGGAAGGTGTTTTTCTCTGGGGTATTTTGCCCATGGGGTTCCGGGGAGTTTTCCAAGTTTTGCGGCAATATCACCTCCGAGTTGCTTTTTTTTAAAAAAATCTAATTTTTTTTGTTCCACATGTTACACACTTACCAGTAAGCGCTAGTCTATTGTTTTTAGTTGTAATGGTTGTCTGATCGGTTGTATCAGTACGCTGTTTACATTTAACACAATATAGATCCATAATTTATATATAGCGTTATGAATATAATTGATTTTTCAGCGACTAAAAGAAGAGAACCGGTGAAACACCACGCAGCGCTTCCGAATTCTGTCCGTGCCATTATAATCGGACCATCTGGATCGGGTAAAACACAATTGCTGCTTAATTTGATAATGCGATTTATGAAGTGGGATAAATTATATTTAGTTGCCCCATCCGTAGATGATCAACGGTGCTATGAAGTGCTAAAAGATTATAATGAAAATGCATCAGAAATTAAAGGTGAAAGTGTAATTGACTTTATTACTGATATTAATGATGCACCATCAGTAGAAGATCTCGATGGAGACATAAACAATCTTGTAGTGTACGATGATGTAATGTTAGATAATCAAAAAAACCCTGCTAGAATATTTTCTCGAGGTAGGCATAAAAACACTGATGTGATATATGTCACTCAACGCTACACTCAGATTCCAAAAGTGATTCGCGATAACTGCAATATTCTTGCCGTATTTAATGGCGTTGATACACATACGCTACGAAATATTTGGCAGACATGGTGTTCCGATATGGACTTCAATGGATTTAAAAATTACTTTAGTCATGCTCAGTCAGTCCCATATGGATTTATAACAAAAAATTTACACGACCCTCGGTCACGATATCGTATTGGACTTGATCAAATATTTGGTTAAATCATTTGTATTAATCAGCAGCAGGGAGGGCGAGATGACAACATATTTGCGACGTAGATGGCAGCAATTTTGAGGGTGGTTATGACAACATATTTACGACAAAATCGCTAAGGCTCCATTTTACAAATGGGGTCTTTATTTTATTTTTTTTGGTTAAAATATGAGATTTCGTAGGAGGGCTCCATTTGGCATTCTGAGGCTTTAATCGATTTTGTCGCAAAATTTTGTAGGGTTCGCCTTCCCTGCTGCTGTTCAGATTGATATGCTAAAAGTAAATCGTCCGATACCGAGTTCGTGCCTGTGGCACTAGATTTATTGAGAAGTGTCATGAAGTACCGCGTTTGACATTGATCGTCAATTTCAGTTCCATTATCACGCACACTAAATCAAAAAAACATCAGCAATACCCTCAAGTGTAGTCGCCAAAAATTGGCATTTCCCTCACTATACTGTACACAAAAATCGACATTTTCCTCACGATATCGTAATTCCCTCAGATGTAGTCACTGTATACAAACATCGGTATTGCTCTTCATTGCTGTAACTATATTATTTGCAAATATCGCCATTTCCCTTGAAACGGTATGCCTGTGTATGGCAACAGCCATATTAGCACCTAAATAAGTTTCCATGCCTTTCTTACTCTTTCATTCCACATTCTGAGGATTTCGTGCACCACCCACACTTTTCTTTCACGCTCCATACTTTCCTTCCGGGGTTTCCATGCATGCCCTAATTCACACACTTTTATTCCACACTCAAAGAATCTCGGCTCGGAAAATTATGTTAAATTATGCTAGATAACAATATAATGAATATGATGAAAATTTTATATACTTTCTTTCTTGCTTTATACACATATGTGGTGTAAATGGCGACACATCGCTAAAATAAAGTATGTCTTTATCGTATTTGTTGGAAATTCTAACCGAATTCTTTTTTTTTATTTTGTTCATCAGACGTTTGTATATGCTGAACAACTCTGGTCAAAATTGGCAGCGGTCGGAATTGAGCTTGTGTCTTACAAGTAAATGCGGCTGTAAGGCTCACGCGACACCAAAACAGTTCTTACTAGCGATAGGAGAGGGAAATTCGGGTAATGAAACTTTATAATATTTTTTTCTTCTTGTTGAACTGATTTTTTAATCAAATTTAAAACTTTTCGTAGACACAATATCGCACGATAAATAATTTTATTATTATTATTAGTAGTAGTAGTAGTAGTAGTAGTGGTAGTGGTGGTGGTAGTAGTAGTATTTCAGAGATAATTATAAATACAGAAGATAACGGTCGTACATTCTTTTGGTAGTGGCAATTTATCGTTCCATTGCAAATTAATTAATTTTATTTAAAATATATAGAAGTATTTAGTTTTTCAATTTACTTTTCTTAACAATTAAAAAAATAATAACAATTTCTTTAACAGGCGAAATGTTTCTTCTTATGACTGACAATATAATGGCTCAATCTGTTGCCTCGGGAGCTGTATACGAACTTGTTCCTCCTTTGAATGAGTAAATCTCTCTCTCTCTCTCTCTCTCTCTCTCTCTCTCTCTCTCTCTCTCTCTCTCTCTCTCTCTCTCTCTCTCTCTCTCTCATTGTCATTTAATCGAAATGAAATTTATGTTTTCGCTTTCATAATTCTCGTTCCCAATGACTATTTTTACAATCATCATTTAAAGTTAAAGTATTGATTCTCTTAAAAAATGAAATCACCTTTAATTAATTAATTAATTAATTACTCCTTAGTTAACTCATGAATTAGTTAACTCAATAATAATTTATTTATTTATTTATTTATTTATTTATTTATTTATTTATTTATTTATTTATTGTTGCTGTTCAGTACATTGATACTAATGCATTTATTTTCAGTACCAAAACTGCGACCTGTGGATCTGAATCGAACCGATCTTTTATTGGATTGCTGCTAGTTTCAACTTTCCTCTTCCTCCTCAATTGTATCGAAACAACATCTACTGAAATTTAAAGGAATCTAAGTCTCCTCTGTTGTCATTTAAACCAAATGTTACAGTCCCATCCGCCTTCAGTCAAACCAAATGTTACAGTCCCATCCGCCTTCAGTCAAACCAAATATAAGTTCCATCCGCCGTCAAACAAGGCAAATTTCAGAGACCCATCTGCTGTCGCTCCGGCCAACTGTTAGATTCTCATATGTCGTCAATCAAACCAAATGTCATATTCACATCTTTGTGTCACTTGGACGTTAATCTACATTTGTGATGAAGTTCCAACTGAATTCCAGTGATATTTCAGTTTGATTCCAGTATTGAATGTGTTGATGTATGATTTTGCTTCAAATCCAAAAGTGGTCAATTTTAATTTTAAAAAAATACATTATATAAAAGCTGAGACACAATAATAGCACCAGGATGTAGGTCAGTCTCCTTTATAAAACATTCAAAATTGTCAAGAAGTTTTTGAAATTTCCAAGTGAAAATTTGATGCTTTAGACTCAGTCCCCAATAAACATGTTTGCCTCCATTGATATTGATCTGAATATTGAACCAAAACTCGTAGAGAAATATTAGCAATGTATTATGTTGTTTACAAATTAAATGTCCCTGGTTATGTAAACAGTGAATTTGATTTTGAACAAAGTCGGATACCAAATACAAATGTATGTAACATAATCATTACAAAAAGTCAGCAAATAATACAAATCAAATTAAATATACATAATACTTATATATACAAGTGTCTTACAATGGTATTTAGTTATATGCAAATGAGTTTAAATGTTTTAATTTGTATGTTTAACGGTAACAATCAACTTTGCACAGCTGTACTTTTTTCATTCTTTGATGAGTCCATATAACATGTCATATTTAACATCTGTACTACTGATATATGTGGAACGTTACTCCTGACAACCGGTTGAAAAAATGCACAGTACTCTTGTGATTAAACTCTTGAGATCACCATGATAAATGCACTCTTGTCACATTACTATTGACAACACAATTAAATAATATACAGGACTGTTACTCTTGCAAAACAATTAAATAACTCACATCACTCTTGTTACATTACTCTTGAAAACACCATGCAAAAATGCACAGCAATCTTGTCACATTACTTTTGACAACACCTTGGAAAATGCAGAGTAATGTTAATCTGCACAGTGCCATGCAAAATGCCTTGATAATGATAATAGCTTAAAAATATATGGTAACCTTGTCACGTTGCTAATAACAACACCTTGAAAAATGTATAGTACCCTTGTTGCATTGCTCTTGACACCACCTTAAAAAATGTAAAGTACCCTTGTCTAATTGCTGGTGATAAAGACATGACAAATATGTTATTCTTGTCGCATTACGTTTGACAAAGACATAGTTGCGTTGCTCTTGCCAACGGCATAAAACATGTATATTACTCTTGTCGCAATGCTTTTGGAAACATTGAAAGAAATGTCACGTTGCTCTTGATGACACCATTAAAAATGTATAGTACTCTTGTCACATTGCTCTTGACAACGCCATAACATTGTACAGTACAGTACTATTCCACATTACTCCTAACGATGCCATGGAGAAATGCATGGTACTTTTCCCACATTAATCCTAACAGCAGCATAAAAAAGGCTCAGTACTCTTGCCACATTTCTCTTGACAATGGGTAAAATGAAATGCATGGTACTCTTGCCACATTTCTCTTAACAAGGGGTAAAATTAAATGCATGATACTCTTTGCCACGTTTCTCTTGACAAGGGGTAAAATGAAATGCACTGTACTCTTGCCACGTTTCTCTTAACAAGGGATAAACTTAAATGCATGATACTCTTTGCCACGTTTCTCTTGACAAGGGGTAAAATAAAATGCACTGTACTCTTGCCACGTTTCTCTTGACAAGGTGTAAAATGAAATGCACAGTACTCTTGCCACGTTTTTCTTAACAAGGGGTAAAATTAAATGCATGGTCCTATTGCCTCGTTTCTCTTGACAAGGGGTAAAATGAAACGCATGGTACTATTGCCACGTATTCTTGACAAGGGGTAAAAGGAAATGCATGGTACTCTTGCCACGTTTTTCTTGACAAGAGGTAAAATGAAATGCATTGTACTCTTGCCACGTTTCTCTTGACAAGGGGTACAATTAAATGCATGATACTTTTGTTGACACTTTCATACATGCACCATATTCGGAGTAAAGAGTTTTATACTTATAATCTATTTTATTTTTATTTTTACGTCTTCCATTACAATATTCGTACTGTATCTGCTGCAAATATGAAATTGTTTATTCTCTTGAATACCACACCATAGGGGCACCGGTTTTCTTCTACACTTATAAGAAGTTAAAATTCAGAATTATTACATTTTGTCAAAATGTATAAATTCATCATTATTATGTTTGGCAAAAAAAGTCACAATTCATCATTCTTACAGTTGATATGAGAAGACATTTCTCATCATTATTACATTTGTTCATCATTCTTACAGATGATATAAGAAAATATTTCTCATCATTATTACATTTATTCATCATTCTTACAGTTGATATAAGAAGACATTTCTCATCATTATTACATTTGTTCATAATTATTACAGTTGATATAAGAAGACATTTCTCATCATTATTACATTTGTTCATCATTCTTACAGTTGACAGAAGAAGTCTTAATTCATCATTATTATATCTGATACACATAAATGTTAATTCATCATTATTTTATATGACATAAGAAGTGTTCATTCATTGTTATTACATTTGTCAAAAGTGTTAATTCATTATTATAGCTGAGTTTATTCATCGTTATTACATTTACATAAGTGACCATTCATCGATATTACATTTGATGCAAGATGTGTACATCCATTGTAACATTTGACACAAGAAATATTAATTCATCATTACATTTGACATAAGAAGTGTTAGTTCATTATTATTAAAATTGACATTAAAAAAGTGTTAATTCATAATTATACATCTGTCACGAGTAGTGATAATTCATCATTACATTTGACATAAGGAGTATTAACCCAATTGAAAAAATATGAGAATCGTAATTTCTGCAGAAAATTATTATAATATTTTAACAATTAAAAACTTTGTTCTCCATTAAGACATATAGCAGAAGAACATGATCAATAAGATGTTGATGGTGTGAACTGTGAAGTACATAATAAGATTACAATGGTGTGAACTGTAAAGTACATTATAAGATTACGATGGAGTGAACTGTGAAGTACATTATAAGATTACAATGGTGTGAACTGTGAAGTACATGATAAGATTATAATGGTGTGAACTGTGAAGTACATTATAAGATTACGATGGAGTGAACTGTGAAGTACATTATAAGATTACAATGGTGTGAACTGTGAAGTACATGATAAGATTACGATGGTGTGAACTGTGAAGTACATGATAAGATTACGATGGTGTGAACTGTGAAGTATGAGAAATATGCATTATAATAAAACGTCGTCTGCTATGTTTTTGATTTTCCGTTATCATTGTTCAAAATTCTTAGCGTTAGACTACCAGAGAATTCCGTTTTTATGTACAAGACAGGATATATGCCTAAACGTTTCACTATCACGACACTTCTCTATTATAGTCACCTGCATTATTTTTTTCAGCATTTTATGCACGTTTATAGGGGGGGGGTCAGATGTAATAGTCGGTGAAAACCCTTCACAAACTTGCATTATTTTTTTTACGTGACAAAACTTAGGGGTAAAAAAACAAAGACAAAACAAAATGTATTTATATATTTAAATTCATTTGGAATGATTTTGCTTTGGTTTGCTTAAACAAACTGCACGAACGTCCTTAATGATTCCAAGTCGTTTTTGCAGACTATGTTGCTTCTAACTTCATCTATTTTTCCATCTAATGTAATATGAGAAAGACTTTTTTTGCAAATAATGAAGCAAATTAAAATAATGGGAGTCCAGCATATATGAACAAATATATTTCATTTTATAATTTATCTTCTTTGGGACTGGTTTAAATCAGATAAAATTTATCTGACAGTTAAAAATTAATGACTGAATGTAAGAATGTAAATAAAACTGGTGCTAAAATAATGCAAACCGTTGCTATTCTCATACGGCAATCCCTTCATTATTATTATTATTATTATTATTATTATTATTATTATTATTATTATTATTATTATTATTATTATTATTATTATTATTATTATTGTTGTTGTTGTTGTTGTTGTTGTTGTTGTTGTTATACCCAAGAGAATCAAACAACTAATTCTTTCTGAATATGGATTGGACAGTCCATTGATTACCCAATATCGAATGACTCTAAGACAACATTTGTTGTCAACTAATAGATTCTTAAACACGCAAACACCACCAATGCACACGCACACCACAAATGCCATTTTTTCTCTCTAATCAAATCACGAATCCCTAAACATTTGACACCTGCATAATTTTGTCATGTTTCACTTTTGTATGATTATTCAGTAAGTGGGGGGACATTAGTACTTCGCGCAATGCATTTTTAAACACGACCCAAACACCCAATACATGCTATTTTTTCTGTGTCAAATGAATGACGATGTCGACAAAACACTTTCCTGATAATTCCTAAGAGTTCATTTTATGAAACTAATCCATGCTGTCATAATGTCCCGTGATTGCTGTACATTATGACGTCTGCAAATGCAAATTAGCTGATTACACTGTACATTGTGACGTCTGCAAATGCAAATTGGCTGATTACACTGTACAGTGTGACATCTGCAAATGGAAATTGGCTGATTACACTGTACATTGTGACGTCTGCGAATAGAAATTGGCTGATTACACTGTACATTGTGACGTCTGCAAATGGAAATTGGCTGATTACACTGTACATTGTGACGTCTGCACATGGAAATTGGCTGATTACACTGTACATTGTGACGTCTGCACATGGAAATTGGCTGGTTACTCGGGTTGAGTAATATTACTATCTTCCCAACATTGATTCCGTATAATCAATAATCACTCGACTCTAACAAAGCTACAAACGGATACGTAACTACAAATAGCACATAACCTAGGTTTGTTACAGTATTATCTGGAGAGATTCCTGGTTAAAATTGAATCTGACTTGGCTGGGAACCAACCATGTGCTTATCGTCATAGACCGTTCTGACATGGATGTGAATAAAGATAGAAAATGAATGAAGTAACATCTAAATCCTGTCACGCATTACGTTCCGTACAGTTATAATGTGATGTATTGGGATATATTTAGTAGCTCATCGACTAATAAATGTGTCTCGTCTATCGTTCGTGTTTACTGAAAGTGTACATGACATATTGATACCGCAATAGACCCCAGGCTGACGTTATTCCAGGTATTCAACTCCAAATATTGATATCCAAATGTATATCTATAGGAAAATGAAAATTACAACTGCGTTTATTGTGATCACTTGACATGTAGATTCTATAAATTTCAAGGGAAATAATGCTAACAATGAAATCTTTGGTGATTTATTCTGCTATTGCCAAGAGGAGCACGTGTTGAAACAAAGAGTAGATAATAGCTGTTTCGATACAGGTATGTAAACACAGTAAGTGAATGATCGTCACTTACAATCACCACTATGCACAGGTAAACCTTTGTGAGGATCAAAAAAAAAATGCATATGCGAACGTGGCAGGAAAATATTACATCTAGTAACGACTACAAGTTAGTGGAAACATTATTTTTATGAGCATCATTTATTATAATGAATTCGTTCATAAACATGGCCTTCTGTCGTATGAATAAGGAATGTCCGTCAAGATGCACGTACGGTCGCTTGATTTACGTACTGTCTATATCGCTATGTTGTCTGATACTGAAAGCACAATGCTTAAACGAGGAAACCAGTTGTTACTGTCTGAAAGAAGTTCTTTCAAAATTAAGAAACCCAATTCACATGGAACATACTCAAATTGACGGCGAAGATGTTTACATTATAGCAGAACAACCAGGAACGGTATTACTTTACAATCTTAGAACACGACATGTGGACCTGTACTTAGATCTGCAAAAGCATATTGTAAGTTATAACACATTTGACGATGAAAGAGGGCTATTGGGATTTGCTCTCCATCCAAACTTCACTCAGAATGGAAAGGTGTATACATATTCAATAAGAAATTTTGACAGGGAGTGTTCAGTGGTCAGTGAGATACAGCGGACGGAGTCGACAGTTAACGAGAGAATATTACTGGTAATTGAACAGTCTACCGAACGTCGTAACGGCGGACAGGTAACATCTTCCTAGTCTCAACTCTGCTTTATCAAACTATAGGGACTTAGCATTATCAACAATTGCAAATATCTGCAACATCTTGAAAATCGAATTTATTGATGGCCATTCAAACCAAAATTCTGCCAATTCATGAAAATCGTGTTTTTTATGGTCATTCACCACAAATATCTGCTATATCATGAAATCTGTTTTTATTTGTGCTCATTTGCTACAAATATTGGCCAACTCATGATACAAATCGTATTTATGAATGTCCATTGACACAAAATTCAGTCAATTCATGACATCCTGTTTGTTTATGGCCATTCGCTACAAATATATGTCAACTCATGAAAATCGTATTTATTTATAGTCATTCACTTCAAATATCTTCAAAGTCGTGAATAAAGTATTTATCTTTTGGTGATTCATGATACATTACCTTTGTAACATTAACATAAGAGAATCTGCCGTTGTGTGTAATCGACATTAGGCTAAAGAATCAGCTTTGTATCGTGAATCACCAAAAGATAAATACGTTATTCACGATTTCGAAGATATTTGAAGATATCATTTACATACTAAGGAATTACCCCTCCCTAATCCATATGAGCACATCCCATTAATATGTATCATTTACCTACTAAGGAATTACCCCTACCTAATCCATATGAGCATATGACAAAAAAACATTCTATGAGAGCTCTACCCCCTACAGACACACACACACACATACATACATACACACACACACCTTATAGCATATTATAAATGTTTAAATACTTCGGATCTCAAGTTCTTTTGAATACATGCTAGATACAGTTATAGTTTCCTTCCCTCCCCAATAGGTGTCCTGGAAAATTGCATTAGTTTGCTATATGTTGGTTTCTCGGTTTTGCAGCCATATTTGCCATCACTAGAGTTCCTTTTTTCACCCCGAAGCTGTACGCAGTCTCCGTCATCATTTGTATAACATTCTCTAACTAAAGTGCAAACTGCAGACTTAGTGATGCACATAGCTTAGATTCTATATCAAACTGAAGACTTAGTGAGTGATGCACATAGCTTAGATTCTATATCAAAGAGGATACTTAGTGATGCACATAGCTTAGATTCTGTATCAAACTGGAGACTTAGTGTGTGATGCACAAAGCTTAGATTCTATATCAAACTGAAAATTTAGTGATGCACATAGTTTAGATTCTGTATCAAAGAGGAGACGTAGTGATGCACATAGCTTAGATTCTATTTCAAAGAGACTTAGTGATGCACATAGCTTAGATTCTATATCAAAGATAAAACTTAGTGATGTATGTAGTTTAGATTCTATATCAAACTGGAGACTTTGTGATGCACATAGTCTTACAATATATGTCGAACTAAAGACTTATTGACACATAAAGTCTAGATTCTATATCAAACTAAAGACTTAGTGACGCATAAAGTCTAGAGGTTACATCAAATTGAAGACTTATTGACGCGCACGTTCTACGTTTGGTATCAAACTGAATTGTCAGAAGAATAAAATACCAGCTGTACTCCATATTGTCGTTTATTCTGTAGGGTACGTCTTCCTATATCATTCTCTTGCAATTCTTTAATTTTAATATTTACCCTTATCTTGTAGTGTTTAAGATCATTTTAAGGGCTAATCTTCCAGACGTTTCTCGTGCTGGTTTCCCTATTTACATTTATAGACTTCACCTTTAATTGGCACCATAGAGACATTATTAGGCTGACGTGCATATGAGCCATTTTATATACAATTTGAAGATTCATCTGCCGAATTTGACAGAAAAGAATCTTCTAATCAATATGCTGAAGAAGAAAACTTTGTATTTGAAGTTTAACGAAAGTCATCCGGTACACGCAATCTGTAGGCGTGCTACATGTTAAATGTGATCTACACTGAATCTAGTAATACAATCTTAAAACTCTAATGTATAGTAACACTGAAAGAAACTTATCCGTTTTAATGAAGGTTATCATGCCATGCATAACACTTATGTGGTATTATATTGGGTTTTAAAAGTAACCTTTATTATGAAAGAGAACTAAACTAGATCTAGAAAAGAACATAGAAAGATAAAGAGTGTAGTACACATACTTGTTCTTTTGCTATTTCCGTACTGTTTACTTTGTGAGCTTGTTTCATGTTATAGACATTTCTGTAACCTCATATTAAAAATCGATATTATACTTTAATATAATGACATTACATATCAGGGTAAAAATCTTGTAGATTGTGCTTAATCGCTTTTTATTGAAAATTTAATAAAAGATAAGCCTCATTTATTTTGCCAATCAGATGGAGTGTGCTAATTAACAACCGTGGAGACCGTCCTTGACCCAGTATGGCAGGATTTCCATTCTGCCAATTGTATAATTGAAATTTTATTGATCAGATTAAAACAAAATTGTTCATCTCCACTTCTTGCTCTGTACGTCCTTAAACGATATATAATTTTATATTCAAATAAATGCTCAATTATTCAACAACGTTTATTCACCGAGAAGTAGCAGTAGAAGTAAAAACAACAAGACAACAGCAATACAAGAACAAAAACAACAACTACTACTACTAATATTACTACTACTACTACTTATAATAATAATAATAATAATAATAATAATAATAATAATAATAATAATAATAATAATAATAATAATAATAAGAAGAAGAAGAAGAAGAAGAAGAAGAAGAATAAGAATAAGAATAAGAAGAAGAAGAAGAAGAAGAAGAAGATTAAAAAAATGATATACTTATCTATAGTCAACAAACAGACCACCTCAAATGTCTAGTTCTCTCAGGACACGTTTCGATATCCCTATTCTCACATAAGAATTCATAAAGGAATTACTTTTATATTTCAGCTACTATTTGGTGTAGATGGATACCTGTACATTTTCACTGGAGATGGCGGGAACATGTCAAAGTCCAAAGCCCAAGAGAAGTACAACTATTTAAACTTTGTATAATTAACATTTGCACTTCTTTGAGCATTTGCTATAAGTAACATAAATTTATATTATACCCTTCTGAAAGAGCAAGCAAACAAGTAAAAGTTTTCTTCGTTGGTTTCACACATTCGTAAACTTTACGCATTCACCTATATTATACATACCTAAAACAATGGTTTTTAACGTTTTTAAAATAATGAAACGTAAACTTTCAGTGAAGTTGCATCAAAACCACATTGATCTAATAGTCTTTTAAATATGTATGATCTATGAAGAAGAGCAAATGTAATACCTCGTCTTTATGATGCAAATATATTTTCACGACCTGTACAGAAATTTCCTTATACAAAATCTTCCAAAAGATGCTATCATTGCTGTGTGCCATGGTCTATTAAGTTTTTCAATTTTTTGTCATACTGTTTCAGACGCAGCCTTCTGGGCAAAGTTCTTCGCGTTGATGTCAACTCTTTTGATAGAGCCCAGAATTACACAATTCCACTGAATAATCCATTCTTTGGTGTATCAGAATGGAGACCAGAAATTTTTGCTCTTGGTGTTAGGAACATGTGGCGTTGTAGTGTCGACAGAGGGGATCCGAATACAGGTATACTAAAATTGTCAGTTTTATCCTCGGCAGACATATTTGTCAACCTGATATTTTTGTGTATATCTATATTTGTAACTTCTGATGCATAATTTTATCTACTTATTGTAATTTTGATTCATTGCTGTAAATTGTAGTGAATATCTATAGTTAGATTTTGAATGCGTGACTAGGGTCTGTTTAATGGATATTAAGAACGCAGAATTGCATGTGACATCTAAATACGTACATCTTGACAGTCACTTATAATAGAATTATTAGTAAACATGTTTGAAAGAATCGGCCATTTTCCCATCAGACAGATCGGTGGGGAGGCATCTTATAAGAATTATGTCAGTTCTTATTGGTAAAGTTAGGTTACATGAATAGTTATCTTGAAACAGTGGAATGAGTAGTACAATCTGTCACGTGGGGTGAATTGGGACATTTAGCTTTAATAGAGGGTGTATAAGGAGAGGACTCATAAATAAATATAATTCCTATTTTTGGAGTCATTTTTATTTTTCTTGTTCCTTTTGTAACATCAAGTATGTAGACATGTTTTATGTTGTACGTGTATATTTTTTGAGGAAAAAAACGTTTGCTTGGACTGTTCGGAAATAAGAAAGTGCTCATTTACAATAAAATATTATTTTGGAACTGTTGTTAATTATTCTAGGGAGTTCTGGACAACTTCATTTTTGATAAATTCACGATTCTTTTCGGACCAGAACATTTCCTTTTTTGAAATTGATATGGAACTTTTAATTCTTTTTGGACTTTAATGGAACTTTGTCAGGGTTATTTTCAATTTACTTCATAATGCTATAAGTTCCTCTACCATTTTCATTTACGATTTTGATAATAAAATTTTTTATTAAGTTTTACAGAATGTGATGGTTTTGTTTCTTCTGTTACTTTGTTTATGACCACAGATTCGTAACAGTATATTTTCATATACATTTACTGACTGTGTTATCAGAACGTCAGTAACACTAGATATTTTCATACATATGAAATTATTTAGCATAAAAAAGAATCCGAAACCTTATGTATGAGATGTTTCATTTTCGTTTGAAATCGATTAAAGTTAATACTTGCGTGATTGAACGAAAGGATAAATGCAATAAGTTAGGGTTTTTACTCGCATGGTAAATATAAAAGAAAGACGAAATATCTTAATTTTTTCATGATAAATGGAATTGATAAACGAAATCTTTTATAGCTATTACCTGCACAATATTAAGAAAATATAAATGAAAATGAAAGTTATCATAAAACAAACATCTCTGATAAGGCAATATATTATTAAATTGAGATTAGTTATAAAATCAAGACAATATTGAAGATAATTACAGACACCAAATATGAATACTTTTTTTTAAAAAAATGATATTTAAGACAATTGACACACCAAAGGTGATACAAAAGCCACATATATTAACATGGTTTCATACACATAAAAATATGTACGTACTACATTTTATATCAGGAAAGGGAAAAGGGACAATGTATTGCGGTGACACCGGAGAACACCTTCAAGAGGAAATAGATATTATTACAAAAGGAAGTAACTATGGATGGGATTACAGAGAGGGCGCCATCTGTCATGAGAGCGATTTATGCGGTACGATTGAAGGTATGTTGCTTAGGTAAGAGTGTAATAAGTGACCTATGCATAATTATGAATTAATTACCGCTTACAACTTAATTCTAACCACCCGGATTGCGAGTCACATATACATTGTGTAATTAAGTTTCTATTGCTTGTTTGTCACAGCCATGTAATAAAAAATGTCGTCAAGGCAGTTCTTATCGTGTAATACATTCCACTTCTTGTCATAAGTTGGATTATTTCCACAAAAAAATTTTAAACGTAAATTTATCAGCAGCGATTCGAATGTGCGCCTAAATCTTCTATTTGGTGGTGGTGGTAGTGGTGTGAAGTCTTGCAATTTACAATAGTATATATGTTAATTATAAGATGAAACTTAGTTGATTTGTCAGTGTAACACGTGCCCATTCTATTTGCCATAAGTGCACATTGGAAGAGATAAGGATTTCTGATCAATCGTATCAGAAGTTTGAATCCTAAAAGTTGTGCCAGACTGAGATTTGAAAGTGTAGCATCAGACAGATGTTTATTTTACCAAACTGCAGCTGAGAGGAAGATGTATTGAGAAGTAAAACTTAGAATAGTCGTCACCTGCACGAGCTGCATCTTACAAAGTTCCACCTTTCTCTCTTCACAGAGGTCTTGGCATTATTATTATGCCTTCAACTATCAACCTTTTTAGCTAACCACCACCTATCAAATAGTCTTCTTTTTCAGATGTAAATCTGATAAAAATTTGTCCAGTTTCTCTTCTACAATTCCTATACCCTTGTCTTAATACTTGAGATATCAATACATAGCCCTTCAATCTATATTCCTTAACCACTTAAAAGTTCAGTACTCGTTTGACCGTTTCAAGTTTTTAGCTGTTTTCGCAAAGTGAAAATAAATGTATGAGCTTCTTTTTACTAAAACTGAGTTACTAGATTTATATTTCTGATAACATCAAAGCTGAACTTGTGTGCAAAGGGTGAAGGGGTGGTCTCTACTTACCAGTTATAATTCTTTTAATTTCAATTGCACTTCTCTCTCATATATGTGGAATCAAAATCAAAATACCAGGGACTAACAAAAATTCCAAAATAAATTATTTTTGAAATATTTTAAAGAATTTCATATATCAAACGAGTGCACATAATTTTCTTTTACGAATCTCTGGCATTAAACTAAGAAACAGATAAGAGTGATAACCAACAATTTTAGCAAAATTTAACAAATAATTTATTTGTATAGAATTCAAAGTGAAAGTTTAAAAAGAACTTACAGTATTGTTAATTAAATCCCAAATAGTCATAAAAGTTCCATCACAAGTTCAAAACTATCGAGTATTCCGAATGAATTCCTGTGTTATTCGAATAAATTATAATTTTGAATGTGTTGATGTACCAATATTATGGAATAGTGTTGATAGACTAACAACCTAGGCGTATCACAATAATATTATCCAAAATGTCTCTAAATGAATTCACAATAATCCCAAAATAGTTATTTAGTCCGAAAATATTAATGATCACTTTTGTAAATCCAATGGATATTTTAAATATATAAATTCTCGCGAATTAAAACTATTCACAACTAAAATACTGATTTCACTCCAAATGAGTAAATAATTTTGATGTAAATGACCTTAATATGAAAACCTAAGACACAATCAAAGGACCAGAACATTCTATGTTATAAACAAAATCGGGTATGTTATAAACTTTAAGAAAGAGCATGGGAAACATAAAATACACCAGAACATCCCGCGGGGGAAGACCAATGTCTTGAACTCAATCCAAGTAATTATGTTTATCAATAAGCAATAATTTTCTTAAAATATATTATGTAACCTATTATAATAATTGTAGTCATTTGTTATATGGCATGCGTAGGTAAACATGTAATCATCAGATCTTTCTTGCACTTAAAAATTGAACTTGTATGGTTGTTCAGTCTAGCTACTCCGAAAATGAGTAATCTTTACAAAGTTATTACAAGAAGTTCCATTTCGTATATAGATTTTTGTTAGCTACGTTTGATGCATTTGTCATCAATAAAATTTGCTGCATCATGGTTTCAACTAGGATAGCAGTATGATATACCTGCACTTCAATACAGGACATGCTGAGAGTTGTGGAATTAAAATGTTTCATTGTATTCAGTTATCTAATTATTGCACGTGGGCTTCAACCACGCGATGAAAGATGTATAGTTATTCTAAATTAAACATCGGTCCAGTACTCCATTTATATATCTGCTAAGAGTGATGGATACTTTTGTCAAGGCAAAATAATACAGTGCAGTTTAATATTCATTATTGGTGTTAGCTATCAAATATGTTCAGTTACTCAAATGCAAAGGCTGGTATACGACTTTTTCTTACCTGCTGTTGCATTGTGATCTAATGCCAACGTCATACATTGAAGCTTTGCTATTTTTTTCTTCAAAATAAATTCTTTTTTCCGTCATATGTCATTGCTTATAACTCTGAACGTTCTATTGCAGGAGAGGTACTACCGATCAAGTCATTTAATCATTCAAAACGCATGACAGCAATCGTTGGGGGTCCAGTCTACAGGGGATCAGCATTTAAACACCTACAGGGACAATATTTATATGGTGATTTTGTCAGCGGGTAAGTCTCTTTCTTTTCAACTAAAATGGCATAATCTAAGTAATTACTGTAAAGCAAAAAAGGTTCCTTAGAAAAATTTTAGAAATCGGATCAGATTCAATGTACAGTATAATTAGTGTATACTCAGATAGTATGTTGCTCCGATTCCTCTCTAGCTTTTACTTTTCTATTTAAATAATGATTCTTTTCATTATAAGATATTATAAACGAATACGATATCTATATATTACAAGGATCAAATTTATGGCAACTATAATGTGCCTATATTTCCTGCGACAATCATGTAGATGATGGATCATCGATCTGCATGCTCACAACTTGATCAATCGGTCATCAAAGCTTGCAATATGTTTATGGTTGACGGACAAATGGGCGAAGATAGCGATCCATCAATTCTTGCACATATATTTTTTAATACATTTACCTGACATCATCAGCCAAACAGCTGTGGTGGCGCTCCATTGTTTCATATTTTGCTTAGGGTTATAATTTTAAAGAAACGAATTTCTTCTGGTTTCTTCACTTATTATACTGGCTATTTAACAAATACCTCGTATATCTTAGGTATTGTTCAAAATATCTTTATTTTACATTATCTTGGTGTATGATTGGTGTGTATAATATTGGTTATTGAGTATACAGCTTGGCCTTACTCCAGATGTGCATCTTCCAAAAACTGTTAGCTCCTCTTGGTCATTTTCTCTTCCTGGACTTCAGAAGTAAATTGTAATAAAGAGAGCCGATAACATTTTGTTTTACATTTTATATATATAGCAATTCATCCAATGCACGTTCAGAAGCTGTTATTTTCTATTTGGGCAAAATTTATTTTCCTATTTTAATAAGTACTAAAAATAGTGTACTTTGGACTAATTCAGGCTGTTTGATTAGCAGAAGGGAGCAGTCATTTTAGTTAGCAGTGTGCTTAGATCATGTACAATTTCCATAAGTACAGTATCCAAAGAAACGTCAGCCACATTACATCAAAGTAGTATAGAGGTATGCCAATATTCTCTCCACTATGCATGTTTCAAATGCAAACAACTTCACTTTACATACGCCACTCTCTCAAAAGTACATAATAACTGGTGAGCGCCCCTTGTGTTAAATGAATGAAGAGTCAGAGGCTACCAGTGTGTGACGTTGTTTCTTAATATGCACGGTCACATCTCTGTAGATGACATATGTTCCTGTTCATGTCTGTCCATTCGTTTCTTCCCAGCTTCCATTCTTTTTCAGTAACTTCGTATGGACTACTATATTTGGTATGGTGCGTTAGTTAAGAATACTTTACAGTACAATTTTGTCGAGTTATGACCACTACATGTTGTGGGACTTTATAGTAAAATTTAGTCGAGTTGTTATGTCCACTACATGTTGTGGGACTTTACAGTAAATTGTAGTCGAGTTATGACCACTACTTGTGGGACTTTACAGTAAATTTAGTCGAGTAATGAACACTACTTGTTGTGGGACTTTACAGTAAAATTTAGTTGAGTTATGACCACTACATGTTGTGGGACTTTACAGCAAAATTTAGTCGAGTTATGACCACTAGTTGTTGTGGGACTTTACAGTAAATTTAGTCGAGTTATGACCACTACTTATTGTGGGACTTTGCCCTATAATTTGTTTTATAATTACGTTTCTCTTCAAGAACTCTCTGAACTGAAGCTTCACACAGGAAAGACCTAAACCAAGCTCGAGTTTTCTTAATTTCCCACCACCCCTCGCACACAATGACATAGGTAGAGCCAAACGTTTGGAATAAAATATTCCCCTTCAAATCTTTAAGGCGTCATCAGACTTTTGTTTTGATGATAGGGGAGTATTGGTTTGTGTGAAAGTGCAAGTTAAAAAAGAATACAAAAAAAAACGTACAGAAAATGCAAAATTTGTACCTGGACTGCATGATAATTAAAAAAAATTCATCAACAACAAATATGAATTTCGTCTATGAATAGCTATTGCAAGAAACTTTTAAATCACAATGTTTGATGCCAAAACAAATTTATTAATTTTCTCAGCTGAAAAGGTAATAATATTAACAATTTTAGAAAGCAAGGGATGTTTTTGTTAATGCTATTTCAATATGGATTCTTTTAGAAAAGGGACTCATAATCATGGGAGTTAACCTCTAACGATATTTGTCCCTAGTAATAAACAGTTTTTGTATGAGTTACTTTCCTTGACAAGAAAGGTTCTGCTTTTTTATTGTAATTGGTCATAATCCAGTAGAGAAGTCAGAAGAACCTGACAATAATTAAGAAGCATGTCAAATGTGCCAACCAGTCAATGAGATTTAAAAACGAGGATTCATCTCTGTAATTGGGTCCTGTCCATAGCCATCTAAAAAAGTAGTAATAAAGAAGCTGATATTTAAAATCACGACAAAATCGTATCTTTGGCACATCACATGGCTAAAAACTTTCGTCTAAATTTAAACGAACCACAATCCAATCTTATCTTTATTGAATAACCGGACTGGAGATCCACGTCTTAATATAAACCAGCCACAGTACAGTCGTATCCTTGATACATGACCGGGCTAATGAGCCAAGTCCCAATTTAAACCAGTCACATCACAAGTGTATCCTTGGTACATGACCTGGCAATAGGATACTCTGAAATTCACTGATAATTAGTGTAATTAAGGTATTACAAATGTTTTACAGTGATTTGTATTAAAAAATATATTCCATCTTAAAATCACGTGATAACACGCAAAGGATAAATCATAAAAAAAACCTATTCGCAAACTTGAAACTGAAGTGATATTGAAATTTACTATAAAGAAGGACTGAGACAATTGACTTTTTGCAAATAAATTTTTGCATCATTTTTGACAATTACTACTTTTTTGTTTACTCATTTAAGGTGATAGATAAGAATCTAGAAACAAGAAATTATATTTTCGTGGATTTAGAACACTTTAAATTATTTTCATACTTTGCTAACCTGTGTAAAAAAAAATCTGTATAACATTTCTTTTCCTTTTAATTCATGGAAAAAATGTAAAAGTTCGCAGTCTTTTCATCAGTGTCATAGATTTTTCAGTCGGTTATAGAATAGTTGTATTCATTAACCTATGGTCAGGAGTTTTTTGTGCAGGTCCCATATTTGGATAGGATTATACAGTCTCAAACATACTGCCCGTCCCGTCCCATCACGTCACATTCGTACAAAATTTGGTTTCTGCTGAATAACTTTGGAAAAACTGCATGAATTTAATCAAACTTGGAACGAGGCTTTGAATTAGAAAAACTTGTCAAGTTTGATTTTCACCGTTTTTCAAATTAAAGTATTACATATTATTAATTTGACATAAAATCTGCCCTGTAATTTCATATCTGTACAGTTGCTTTCGAAAGGGTTCGTCAGTTTAATTTTATATTCGTACAGTAACTTTTAAAAGAGTTCGTCAGCCTAATTTCATATTCATACAGTAACTTTTGAAAGGGTTCTTCAGTTTAATTTCATATTCGTACAGTAACGTTTGAAAGGGTTCGTCGGTTTAATTTCATATCCGTACAGTAACTTTTAAAAGGGTTCGTCAGTTTTATTTCATATTCGTACAATAAATTTTGAAAGGGTTCGTCAGTTTAATTTCATATTCGTACAATAACTTTTGAAAGGGTTCGTTAGTTTAATTTCATATTCGTACAGTAACTTTTGAAAGTGTTCGTCAGTTTAATTTCGTATTAGGAGTTCGTCAATTTAATTGAAATTTGCTTTAAGGTTCTTCTCTGAGAAGGGAGACAAATCCCAATTTAACTGTTTTTCGGAGAAAGTTTGTATAGTCATGTCCCTTGTTTGAACTTCGTCCTTCAATTCCACCTCCACCCATTAACCATTCAAATGCATGATATGGGCGGGTGTATTCCTGACGTATGAACACATTTCTAACTCATTCATATATTACCTTGTGCGCTACAAACTTTTGCCAAAGACTGGTAATAAACCAGACAATAACAATTATTGTGTCGTAAAGGAGCACCGGTGCCAGATTTAAAATCTGATT
Organism: Potamilus streckersoni; assembly: GCA_016746295.1. Taxonomy (NCBI): domain Eukaryota; kingdom Metazoa; phylum Mollusca; class Bivalvia; order Unionida; family Unionidae; genus Potamilus; species Potamilus streckersoni. Next base: position 349,219 of record JAEAOA010002344.1, on the reverse strand, counting down.
GCTACCACCTTTTCTGACGTTCGTGAATTAATTAACTGATATTCAGTGAAATTTTGCTGTTATTATAGTTCATCTAGTGTACAAGTATTGTTAGCTGGACAATATACTGAAACGTTTCGCAAACAAAAACATACTAATACGCATTAGAGCTTTTATTTATGTAATTAATCACGCGAGAAAAAAATTAAAGATAGAATTTATGAAGAGATAACAGCGTGTGGTAAACATCCATTGGAATACACCAGGCTTAGTTTCATTAACCTTGCCACATTTGTTGTACAAATATCCATTTCGCATGAAATTACATCAAGTTATACTTGAAGTACTGAAGGAAAATGACAACAAAGACGACATAGATTAAAAATTTCTAATTCGTTAGTAATAAGCTCACGAGTTTGAGTCCCGTCCCGACCATGATCAGTCATATCTCTGAACACGATATGTACCATCGCTTGCTATATTTACCAGGACTTAAATCGGAGCGGAGGGGGATTGAATGATTGTGATAACCTGCGATGGACTGGCATTATGTGACATTGCCACAGAAACCAAAATATACTTGCCACCTTTTAAAATCGATTTGTGGTTGGCATAAATCAGACTGGGAGAGAAACTTAAGGTGGTGAAATATAAAAAACAGTTGATTTGTACCTACTTGTTTCCATTTAGACGCTAAGTAAATGTATTGGTACCTTTGTAGATTTGACCTTAAATCTATATTGGACAAGGTCTTTGCAACGTATCGGGCATGATGGTACTGACCTCATGACATTTACCATTGTAGAGCAACAAAGTAAGAATTTTACTGTTACAAATAAAATTACCTATCGACAAATTTTGAAAAGGAAAATGCAATATTCTCAACAAGAAGTAGAATACATCTCGCTCAAAAACAAGTATGAATACTGTAAATCTTTATTGGAGAAACCTGTGTGCGTGTTAGATGACTGACAACATTGTTAGTGAAGAACTACTTCACTTACAGATCGATGACTTAAATACTCTAATTACAAATGATGAAATTATGAGAAGTTTACTTAAAATCAAAAACAAAAATCCCTGGACCTGATATGATACCAACTCGTTTTTATTAGTGGACATATGAAATGATCTTAAGATTCCTTAACGCTATATTCAACAAAATCCTTGAATCCGGTTATTTTCCTAATCAGTGGGAGAAGAGTTTTATCTGTCCGTTATATTTGTGTGGTGACAAGAACCATCCAAACAATTACAGAAGTATTTCTCTCATTGATATCCTATGCAAAGTCTATACTGATATTGGGCTAAAGAAAAGGGTGCTTTAGACGAAGAATAGGCAGGCTTAAGGAACAAAAATACTCCGCATGTGACAATATCTTTATTATCCAGGCTTTAGCCCAGAAATATATAAAGATAAAATACAGCATGATATATAATGGTCGTCAATAATACGTAAAGATATGAATGGTAAAATAGGAAACATACTAATATAAATGTATAGAAATCTAAAAAGCTGTGTCCAAACACCCAAAGGTTTAACTACTTATTTCGAATATACCTTAGGTAAATGACAAGGCTGTGTTTAAAGCCCCATTCTATTTTCCCTTTTTATTATTGATTTGATTACGCAGCTGATGTTCAAATGCAACAGAGGTGTTTTTACCTCAGAAGATATTGATGATATTGTTGCAATACTTTACGCTGATGATGTTGCTAATTGTGCCGATACAGTAAGGCTACTTCAGAATCAAATGTTACCGAACGTTTCTGTGATAAATCTGGCATGATGGTTAATCTCAATAAAGGTAAAATCATTGTTTTCAGCAATGGGGAATTGTGGTAAATTGGTGACGTTCAAAACACACCAACCTCTTCCACTAAGGTTCGTTGCTAGGGAATGACCTCCCGTGGTGTAATTTACCGAGTGTAGATGGATAGAAAGGAAGAATGCAGATTTCTGAATAAGTATATTGAAGAAATAAACAAAACGACCCTCCTCTTCAATGAACAAATATAAAATTAAATCAATTCAACAGCATAGTTCAAATGGAAGAAATCAATTTCTTGGTTACAAAAGAAGAAAAAAATGTACTAACATGTACTCAAATAAAAAAAAAACAATACAAATTTTCACGTTACGATTACTTGTCAGTGACAGAATTATTTCGGTTTCGTCATAGCCTACGAGTCGTGACTATTGAGTTCAACGATGAGCGACATCATCACCAATCTTATCGGGACATCGAATATTCCGTTCGTCCCTGCACTGCCAACCTTTTCCTAGTCGTCTGGACCTGGACTCTTGCCAGTCGAAACTTGCCGATCGTCTCTAGAACTAGACTTCTTGCTCAGAATTTGCTCTGGTATTTGGAATTTGTACAGGAATTTCCAGGAAATTCCCGGAAATTTCAGGAAGCTTAAGGAAGATATTTCCTTAAATAAATAAAATGTCTCGCAATAGACAATAGGTCACTTTTCCAAGTATATATTTATATTTTACATTAACCAGCTCAGAAAATAGAATGCATAATTTCTGTCGTACTCACGTTCACTAATTTCTATGTTTACAAACAGAGACGGCCATTACATGTCCTGACCTCAATTCGGATCACGCTAGCGGGAAACATTAAATTCCACTTCACGACTCATACGTATGTGCCCGTATTTAACACCCCTTAACTTCTTACATTAAACTATCTAGTAGTGTTAAATTACATATGGCTTAGCCCCTCAAATCTAACTATTCTAAAATAGTTTACGTGATCAATTAAATATTACGAACTATTATATGAATATACACTCAATAGATCAATTAAATGTTACGAACTAGTATATGAATATACGCTCAATACATGACATACTAGACAGAAATCTAATTTATAAATCTACGAACATTACCCATCATTTATTAGGTTTAATTCTTGAAAACTCTTAAGCACTTCTCTCAATGAACATTAAATTACATGCAATCTTGCCAATTCTCCCAATGAATTGATAATTAGAAAATCAAAGAATAAAATGTCGTGACTAACATTTTACTAAACCCATGAAAAATGAAATCATACATATATACCTCATAACATCAATACATTTACAAATAAATCAACAAATGAAATAGCATATTAAAATCTGGAAATTTAGATTGCGTACCTTTGCCGTTTCTTAATCGTTTTCCACGAATCTCCAACGTATAGTCTGTCTCCTATTTGAAACGACTATCTGGCCCCTTACTCAATAAATGAATAAACGTAGTTTTACGTTAGACCGGAGTCATATCTAACTTCTTGCAAGTAAGTTTTAAGACTGAATAAGTTTTCCTAAAGCAAAACCCCTTAATTCTTTACAAAAGTTACGCCCTTAAGTTTCCATTAACCAATCAGAATCGACGGTTTCCTAAATCGCCTACGTGGAATTTTTGATTGACAAAACATCTAATCATGCCGTAATTAACGTTCCTTTGAACAATCAATTATTAACGAGTTTCCTCTTTTAACCGGTTGATTTTGGTAAGAGTGTTATGCAAAATCCTTGTACCATAAGAGGTGACTTGGTCAAGTTTCGTCGCGTGGAACAAATTTCCTTTGACGTTCGGAGATGAAATGAAAATAATCATATAACTGTCTCAAGCCCTTTCTATTTTAATTACGTTGACTTTGATATAATTCATTTAATCAATATTTTTAAGAGTTTTCAAAATTCGACACATCACAGGGATATCTCAAGCAAAAGAAAATATGGTTTTTCAAAGAAGGTCGTATTGTGCGCCTTATTACAAGTACATGGGTTTATTTTTCAACCCAAAGTTGTTTTGGACAAACTTATGGTGACTCTAACAGCTCAGGCAAAGAAAGCACCTTAAAAAATTTTGAATTATCAAGAACGATTCGGCTGCTTTTGTGTTAGAAGATGTATTTAAACAAATTATTCGGCGAAAAAAACAATTGCTTGCTATTTGTCAGATATTTTGGGAATATAAATTTGTGGAGATATTAAATTGGGCAGTAGAACTTTTGCAAACAGTATTTAGGTGTTCCTAAATCTTATAATATTGCGATTATCTTAGAGGAGTGTGGAAGATACCCACTTTGCACCTTATGTTGTTTTTTTTTTACTTTGCATTAAATAATGGTTGAAGGTCGTAAGAATGCCTTCAATTCTATACCTACACCAATGTTATTTAATGTTGAAACGATTAGATGAAGCTAACCGTGTCACCTGGACTACCAAAGTTAAAGACATGTTATTTCGTTTCTGTTTTGGTTATGTTTGGCAAAATGTTAAGGCCAAAAAAATTTTTAAAAAATCGCACTAATTTTGCAAAGAATAAAGGATTTATCACTATAAAACTAGCAAAATGATGTTAACAACTCACATAAATGTGGGTATTACAACATGTATAAAACCGAATTAGGACAGGAAAATACCTCTAACGTGGATTAATGTATTTTCTTGGGAAATTTCCTGCTAAATTTAGATGCTCTTCGCATACACTAAAATTGAGACAGGTAGGCGTAGTAGTATTGATAGGAGAAATAATAGGTATTGTAAATAATAGGTATTGTAAATAATAGGTATTGTAAATAATAGGTATTGTAAACTATGTCGGAAAAATTATGTTTATTTGGTAATAGATGAATCCCTTTTTGCTTGTGTTTGTGTTACGACCATATAAGAAAGAAATACTTCAAAGGAAGTTTATTAATTCTTTCCGTCTGTAGAAAAAATTTGTATCCCTAAAGAGTCTTAGCAATATATTAATTATATGAGATCTGTCTTACTACATAAATTTGGCTTTTCCTCTTAGAATATTTTTAATAACTCAAACGAATAACATACTTAGAGGTAGTAACATCTTTGTAAAATAATTCACTGATTGTTAGAAATTATGTATCTATACTCACAATGAACACTATATGGAATTTCTTTACATTATGCACATTGTAATTACTTGTTTGGTATTTTGTAATATGGGCCGTTTGTCTTTATTACTGAACAAAGTATTAATAATAATAATAATATTATTATTATTATTATTATTATTATTATTATTATTATTATTATTATTATTATTATTATTATTATTATTATTATTATTATTATTATTATTATTATTATTATTATTATTATTATTATTATTATTATTAAAACTGCCTATAGAGATACGAAATACGCAAAACCGCATTCGAGTTTGTTACGGTGTAGAAATAAGTGATGCTGAGACCTACTGATTAGCCGTATTAAATGAGTTGTCAGAACCAAATATTAATGCATTTGTATGTATTAAACAGCCCCTTTTTATGTGTTCTAAATATATCAGCTTCTTTGTTTGAGTGAAATTTAAAATGAATCGGAATTAAATTCACTGTCTAAAAACATCTGAGCGCTGACGTCAAAGAAAGCATCTAATATCGTCCGAATCTTGGCGTGTAATTTGGAAATATGGACTGAACAACTGTATCGAACGCCATATTTGTATCTGTATATGATTTACGTAGCAGAAACAAATACTGCTATTTAACAATTGGGTGGGGAGGGATGGAATTCACATCTTAGTGGGTCTTGTGGAGTGCTGACTTGAAAAGCTTCCTCTGAATTGGGGTTCACAACACCTTCGTCATTGCAGTTCCAAAGCACAAGTTTAAAGAAAGAGTTTTAAATTGTTCCATACTCGAACATTCCATATAGATGAGCCATACTCGAACGTGTAATAATGAATGGGTATGCAATAACGTATTTTAATAATTTTAATACAAACTAGAATGTTACTTATATGAGCCGGGTTTTTTTCAATCGTTTTACAAGCTTAAACCAACAGTCACTATTGATGATTTCAACCGTTTTCTTGGTCTTTGATATTTTCACCACGTGCAATATTGTTTAATTTCGTTGTAACATTTTAAGTCGAAGGTGGCTCAACCTGTTATCAATAAATTTGATATGATCAAAATTCAATAATAATCTGTCAATAATCTTCTATGTTCAATCTGCACAAAAGAAAAAAGGTACTATAATTTAATATAGTATATTGCAGTTTCTTTGCAAGTATCATTGCCTGATTAGTTTTCACTGAATTCATTCCTGAACACTGTTTCAAAAAGTGAATTGAAAAGGAAAACATTAATCTATAGGCTACCTCTTCAGTCATTGTCTTATCAATTATTAATTTTCTTAGAAAATGCAATTAGATTTTCCAACAGCGAATTTCAATTAATGATGTTGAAACGTGATACAAAACTGCGTTGGTTGTTTATAATTTATCTATGCAGGTCACTCATTCCATACCGTGTTAGTTCCAGTCTCGGCTCGACTTATGTGGATATAGGAGAATGCTTATCAGTAGCTTCTCGTGGGTCGTTAGTTTTTTGTGTGTATTCTCTGTTCTTCCTACACCAAAATATACTGGCTACTTAAACAAAGACGTTAAACTCAACCAAACTAAATCTATTAAATAGTCTCGACTATAAGAAAAGGGAAAAATCGTTTGAACGACCTCTAGTCAAAATTACATTTTGTTCTAAACGTCATTTTGTGCACATGGTGATTTAAAGGCATGAATAAGAAATAAAAAGTCGCCATTATTCTCGAGATATTAGTACTTTTGGGTCAATTTGTATAGGGGGAGAATTGCTCCTTGAATTCATGGCTTGGAAGTTAAAAGTCATGTCATACTACAGTATGAATGTCCATCAGCACAACATTGAACCACATAACCTTGTATTTAAATATATCGATTGACATTTATGAAAAATACAAAAATTAAACGGACTAATGAAAAGGTATACATAAAATTAAAAACAAAATAATAGAAATAAAAACACGTAGAAAAGGACTCATTTATGTACAAAACAGGCTTCGCACCTTGGACCTTCGCTAGAGGTTCCGTCCCACAGACACTCTCCTACTTACTTAGCGTTCCCCTGCTTCCCCGATATTTTTGGATCCGCAATAATTTATTATTCTATGTGTTTTCTCTCTATATGAATAAGTATTGTTATGCATATGTCACTGACCGCTCCAGTGGCATAAATGGTTAGAACTTCCACCTTGGATGCGGGAAGTCGCGGGTTCGAACCCCGGCAGAGTCATACCAGAGACTTATAAAAATGGTACTAGCAGCTGCCTTGCTTGGCGCTCAGAATTTTAGGTTAGTGTTAGAGCTAGTCTGCCTGGTGTCAGGATAATGTGACTGGATGGGACATGATGCTACATGTCTGCGGCATGATGCCACAGTGCTAGATATCACAATTAACTACTACACTGCAGACATCGTAGCAATAAGTCTGGAAAAGTGTTAAAAGCTACATTAAAAATCCAAATCACACACACCCGCGCGCGTCATTCTTTATATATCTCTGTATGGGGCAAATTGTAAACAATTTATTGTTCCATGCGTGTCACTCTGTGTATCTCTGTTTACAACAGACTTTACATAATTATTGTTCTACAAATGTCATTCTTTGTGCATCTCTGAATATGTATTTTTTCGTGGAGGTCAACTTTCAAAAAGAGTATTAAAATAATTCTCAAATTTATGGAAACATTCGTTATAAATCGTACACTACATCTTCACTAGCTATGGTTCCGATATGATAACCCTATCTACACATTGGCATATCGAGAAAATATTTCTGTGCTTCGGGTCTGTGAATTTTATTGGACAAGCAACCACATCTAACCAAAATTAAGTTGTTCAAATATGAACAATGCTCCTACATGATCAAGAGTGAACATAACTTGAATGGACTAATAAATAATTAATTCTCCACTCTCAGTCCATGTTTGTACAAATATCATTCACTCAAATACACCTTTGGTTCATGGTCATACTTTCGATGTTAAACTTACAAAATATCCTATTTAAGTCGAATGCCTCCACTATCTTCGGCTGATGTACAATGCACGGTTATACTCGCATTACATACTAATGGAATTCGAGCTAGCGAAGATGATAGCACTTCGTCTTGCGTTTTAACAAGATAAATGCTATCGTTGGAGACGTGGGAACACTGCGGTGGATAAAAGATTATAATACATGTAACAGCATGATTCCTGTGATTCGAAATTGGTAAATATACGTCGAGAATCTTGTCGATAAATGGGGTAGTTAAAAGAATATTTATTTATATGCGTTGACTCGCTACGGTAGTGTACTATATTTTTAAATAAAACTAGGTCAGTCGCCTTACCGTGTAAATATGTTGTTGAAAGATATGTAAAACATGAGAAAATCGACCATGGGTCGCAGCATAGGATTTGAATGAAATTTAAAGGCGATCGGTATTGACAAATAGCTATCATATTGTTGCAAATAAAATTTGGTGATGACTATCAACTTGTGACTTAAGTTGAAAAAGAGGGTCTTACCTGATGACACTTTCAAATGAAATTTATATAACAAGTCGAGCAGTTTCTGTTATTGTTAATTTTTTGCAAGCCTTAAGGACCACATACGTGAAATTATTGCACTCGTGACGGGTCTTTTTTTTAGAATGAATATGCATGTACGATCATATATTTATCTTGTTGCAAAAATAAATGAGGCGTCGATGCGAAAAAAGTTTATATTATCTAATATTCATATCATGAAAACTTAACTTTAGATTCGTAATAATGTCCAAAATTCGGTTCCTGAAATGGACGGAAATCGAAAGCATAGACAAGACCAGTTCGCATGACCCGGTATTTGAAGAATGAACTTTATTACGGCAGAAATAACAAAATAGTGATCAAACAAAATGACCATTATGGTGAGAAGACATGCATTTATAACACCCATTTTTCTTATATATATATATATATATATATATATATATATATATATATATATATATATATATATATATATATATATATATATATATATGACGCACAACTTCACCTTTTCAAGACTCGTTATATGTATGTATGTAGATTTTCTTTCTATCTATCATTCTCTTCCTTTCTTAATGTAAATATATTTGCGTTGTTCGGAATGGCGATTTTTATTCAAAAATATTAAGTCACACAATTATTGAACATTGTGGTAAGTTGGATTATGAGTGATGAAAAGTAATACAAAAGTTGCCTATATTTCTACAACGCTAGAGCAAAATTGGTTTTTTTAGTCTTCACTGTGCCAGTATATTCAACATAAAAGGTCAAACTGATTGTCCTGTTTACACGATGCCAGCATATTCAACATAAAAGGTCAAATTGATTGTCCGGTCTAAACAATGCCATCGTGTTTAACATCAAAGGTCAAATTGAATTTCCTGTCTACACAACGCCATTATGCTCAGCTGGAAAGGTCTCATTTGATATGAGATATATAGTGGATATTTTAAAAGTTCAACAGACGTATTTACATATTCACATGAAAATAGATATAAGCTATATCAAACAACAAATCATACACACAGACATACACATTTACAAATGTTTTATATACATCGTTCATGACCATGGAAACATTTGATGAAAATTTCCAATCTGTGAACAGCTGTTTTGTAAAATTAAAGAACTTTTTCCCGTAATCGTTTTGCTATTTTATTTTCTTTTTTCAGTTATTAAAAAAAGTATTTCAGTATGCATGCATGCATGCATGCATGCCTACATGTATGTATGTATGTATGTATGTATGTATGTATGTATGTATGTATGTATGTATGTATGTATGTATGTATGTATGTATGTATGTATGTATGTATGTATGTATGTATGTATGTATGTATGTATGTATGTATGTATGTATGTATGCATGCATGCATGCATGCATGCATGCATGCATGCATGCATGCATGTATGTATGTATGTATGTATGTATGTATGTATGTATGTATGTATGTATGTATGTATGTATGTATGTATGAATATGAATTGCAAGGGTTAGTGATGGAGAGAATTAATGTTCCATAATATCGGCACATCAGCACAATTATCTGTATTTCATTCAGAAAACCACTGGAATTCATTTGGAATATTATATGCTACCTTGATATTGCGCAGAATATATATATATATATATATATATATATATATATATATATATATATATATATATATATATATATATATATATATATATGTGTGTGTGTGTGTGTGTGTGTGTGTGTATGAAGTTAAGAATGCAAAAAAATGGAGAAGTAAAGGAACGATAAAAAAGAAGAATACATAGAAAATGAAATTGGAGTTTGGATATTACCCTATGTTAAGTGTCTAACAAAATAGCTCCAAGTTACTCGACCCCCTTTTTTTGTTTGTTCTGATGGCTTGCTGAAATCAATCTAATCTAAATCTTCATTTTAGTTTCATCTAAGTAAAGTCTTTCGTAAAAATGTCTTAGCATTTGTTTTTGATAAATGTAAAATTGGTCATGCTCATTTGAACACTTCTGCTATCAAATCTTCAGTTTCAGAGATGTGTAGTTTTATACTTTATCAAGCTCTGCATTTCGGAGGTAACTAAAACTTACACGTAATCTGCAGTTCCATAATACCTAAACGGAAAAGGTCGGTTTGTTGGGGGGAAAAAAGAACTTATGAAACGTTTGTATGTTTACGAACTCTAATCAATTACTAAATAGGAACATACGGTATAATGACTGCTAAATAGAAATATAAGATTACATCATCTCTAAAAATGATTATGTGTTTCGTAATAATCACTACATGGAACTATAAGCTAAATATCACCACTAAATGGAAATATAAAAAAATATTACCAATAAGTATGATCATACGGCATAACGACCACTAAAGGAATTAGTAAGAGGGGATTGTGGCATCATGTCGCAGACATGTAGCATCATGTCCCACCCAGTCGCATCATCCTGACATCAAGCCCACCAGTCCTACACTAACATCTTAATGCTGAGCTCCCTGCATATACCATTCTACAAGTCTTTAGAATAACTCGGCAGGGTTTCGAACCCGCGACCTGCCGCATCCAAGCGGAAGCTCCGGCAACTTAGACCAGCGTAGCGATCCGAAATTTAAGGTAATATTAGCGTTAAATGAGATCTTATTGCGTAATGACCACTAAATGTTGTTGTTGTTGTTATAGGGGTAAACGTCATTTTTCAGCACAATATAGGCTATACATGGTGGCCAGTATTAAGTATTAATGGTGGAGGAATAACCCTGGAAAACCCTGGGAAGAACCACCGACCCAAGAGAAGCTTCTGGCAGGCTTTCTCACTTGCCCACGTTAGCCAAGTCTGGACTCGAACTCACGCAGACAGAGGTGAGAAGGCAGTGATCCGTAACGGTCAGCGCTTTGGACCACTCGGCCACACCACTAAATGTGATCATGCCTCCTAACGACCAGATAATGGAGGTATGCAATAAAATCACAACTAAATGGGATCAATTTGCATAACGACTGCTAAGTGGAAATATATTGTAAAAATACTACTAAATAGGAATCTACTGCATAATGGGAGGATTGTGAATAATGACCACTGAATGAGAATCAACTATACAATAACCGCTAAAAATGAGTATACCACCAAATAGAACCTATTTAATTAAAATGACCTTTAAAAACCAGAATTAAAAATATGGCTATAGAGCACACGGTAATAATTAAACTCCCACATAAAGGCAAGTCACACCATAGAACTATACTTACTGTATGTTTCTTTGCTGGGAACCATACAAGCCAAAACATTTTTAGAAATAAACTAGGCGTGCATGAATCTTGTATCATGTATTTTGCACTTTAGGAATAAGCTGCTGCATTCTTTACTGGGTTTCCAAAAACCAAGCCAGTCAAGCAAACAATGACGGTGGATGCATAGAACTGCTTTCATTTCATTTCAAAAAGTGATATAATTAGCATTCAAAATATAATTTTACATGACTTTAACATTTTGTTATCAGCCAATCATGGCCTCCCCACCTCTTAAATCTTCTATTTTATAATAAATGCTACTTGACATACCTTATAGTAATGTCAGAATACTTGAGTAATAGCACGCACATTTTCGATTGACAAAATTTACACTAATGAGAATTAGTTTCAAAATACTCCTTAAATGAAACGAGGGTATCGAAAATCATGAGGGAATGTTGGCATTAAGTACGGTGTTAGAGACTCAATCGATCAACATCTGAACTTTATACTAGAAAACACAGCTAAGAAGTACCAAATTGGTGACCGTAATTACTACATATACGGTAAACTGTCTAAAATGTACATATCTTCTTAAATGGTTGAAACACCTCCGTCCAATAGTCAAATTCCATACAAATCCTCTCTCTCTCTAAACCACCCCTATCAATCAATCAATCAATCAATCAATCAATCAATCAATCAATCAATCAATCAATCAATCAATCAATCAATCAATCAATCAATCAATCAACATCGTCCTCTCCCCTCTTTATCCTGCAGACCGTTCCGGTGGCTTAGTGGTTTGATTGTTTTTGGATGTGCAGGTCGCAGGTTTGAATCCTGACCGAGTCATACCATTGTAAAAAAAATACTATTAACAGCTTCCTCGTTGGCACTTAGCATTAAGAGGTTAGTGTTAGGACTGGTTGACATGGTGTCAGGATAATATCTCATGGTGGGATATGTTGCTACATGTCTGCAGCATGATGCCTTATAGATCGATAAATCAATCCCTCACCAGATTTTCGGTTTAGGGGCTGATATCACACATTCATTAAAAGCTGCAAAAACTGGCAGCCACATTTGTCTTCACAACTTCGGCGTACATTTTATACACTTAACGGTATTTCTCGCGGCTGTGCAGTTACCGTCAGTTGAAGAGTTCTTTTGGTGATATATACCTTACGTTTCCTATAGACCGATAAGTCAGCCCCTTGTAATTTATAGTCGATCAGTAATTTGGTGACTTGTAAATCAGGTAACATCAGACCTACATATCGTCCATCAGTATCAATAAAGATTGGGGGGGGGTTGTTTATCGGACTAGATACTTAGTGCTAGACATCACTATAAAGTATCACACTGCAAGCATCGTAGCGAGATGATTAAAAATTGTTAACAGCTACGTTAAAAATTAAAATCATACGCGCGTGCTCTATCCTGCCCACTGTTATCATATCTGATAGTGTGTTTAATCTCCTGCTGAAAAATCATTTCGATGTAGAAATATGACATTCATTTTGCTCTAATTGTAAATCACTATAAGGATCAGGTTGCCTATAGGTAATAATGCCGTTAATATAATAAACCCATAGAGACGCCATCATATTGAAAATTAACTATCTTTCAGTTTATAAATACTCAGGGCCAATCCAGTATCTCACATTGAAAACCGTCTGTCATGACTGCTTAAGTGATAAGAAAACTATATGAGCTTCGGCAATTTGTTAAAACTAACACGTGCTTGAAACTTACGTTACATGTCTCGCACCTGCTGATTTCATTATTGGGGTCCAAAAACCAAACTAATAAACTGACTGACAGTGCATCTCCCACATCTTATTTTAATTCAGGATAAAATCAGCTTTCAAAATATTTCACTTAATGTTTACCTCTCTTATCAACCAATCATGATCTGACAAATCCATATATATATCATTGCATATACCTATTTCTTGACTGGTTCTGATCTTTTTTTTATAGTTAGTAATGTTAGTCTTAAAATGAACAGATGCATATATGACTGATATATGTATCTATATTTTGTCTAACTCCTGGTACACTAATTTATTTAATTTTTGTAATTTTTGTTTATGGTTGTATATTGTACAGAAAATTTTTAGTTAAATTTTGTATACTTTACCAGAATATGTTGAAAGCGTAATATTACATAGAATCAATAAATAGATCGTATGTGTTGACAAGTACTAATAATATTCTTAAACAGTTTTGACTTACGGGGTTTCGACAGATCTAGAAGAATTAAGTAATTTTCCATTGGATGGGCTATGTCACATGAATATTGGTTTGCGCAATAACATGAGTAGCAATATTGTAATTTTGCAGACGTGTTTTACGTCTGTACTTACGTTGTACTTCGATATTATTCTTGAGGAAAAATATTTGTCTGGATTGTTCAGTGGAAATACAAAGTGCTCATTATTTTGGACTATAATATTACTCTGGAACTGTGTAAATTATTCAAAAGACAACTTCGCGATTCTTGGCGGAGTAATACATTTCCGGTTTAGAAATTTGTGCATAATGTTCATTGTTTTGAACATTCATAACACTTTACCAGGAATAATTTTGGATTTCATTTAATAATATCTTCAAAGAGGTTTTACTAATCTGGGAAACATATCCTTGCTAGAGAGGAACTATTTTTCTTTGTTACCTTAAATATTGGAATATCGATAACTGAATATTGGGATATTGATCACTGAATATTGGGTTATTTGATCACTGATTATTGGGATATTGATCACTGAATATTGGAGTATTGATCACTAAATATTGGGATATTGATCACTAAATATTGGGATATTGATCACTGAATATGGGATATTGATCACTGAATATTGTAATATTCATCACTAAATATTGGGATATTGATCACTAAATATTGGGATATTGATCACTTAATATTGTAACATTGATCACTAAATATTGAGATATTGATCACTGAATATTGAGATATTTTTCACTGAATATTGGAATATTGGTCACTGATCATTAGGATATTGATCACTGAATATTGTAATATTGATCACAAAATATTTGGATATTGATCACTGAATATTGGGATATTGATCACTGAATATGTAATATTGATCACAAAATATTGGTATGTTGATTACTGAATATTGGGATATTGATCATTGATTATTGGGATATTGATCACTGAATATTGGAATATTGATCACTAAATATTGGGATATTGATCACTGAATATTGGGATATTGATCACTAAATATTGGGATATTGATCACTAAATATTGGGATATTGATCACTGAATATTGGGATATTGATCACTGAATATTGGGATATTGATCACTAAATATTGGGATATTGATCCCTGAATATTGGGATATTGATCACTGAATATTTGAATATTGATCACTGAATATTTGAATATTGATCTCTAAATATGGAGATATTGAATTACTGTGCTTAATATACACAACATTTAAAGTGATGGTTTTTCTTTATACATGTAGAAAATCATGGAAGAGCTATAAGCTTCATGTCTAATCTATACACGCTGCGCATTGTAAAAGTAAACTTTTGAAATGCACACACGTGAGTTACCCTGTAAGTACATAGATCAATAATCGCACCATTTGAATGACGTTTGATTTTAGAAGGTACACATAACTCAGAATATCTCTGTATCCAATAGGAAGCAGGTGTTTATTGAAGGAGACTGGGACATAATTATCCCCAGGCGTTCAATCAAACAGCCTCCATTATCATCGACCAATATTAGATTTCCATTGTTCCTGTATTTAAAAGCAAATAAAAATGGTCTTTTCTCCTGATCTAGTGTTGTAAACATATTATCCCGTCTAAGAAGGTATATTTTGCTGCCATTTCTTTAATTGCCTAAAATTATATATTCCCACCCACCCAACCCAAAAAATATCGCTGAGGGTGAGCCATTAGTAAATACATTATTTACAGACTGAACATGTAAATGTTGTTGATATGTGTTTACTTGTATCAAGAATTCGATATAAATGTGTCCAATACAGTCCTATGGAAGCTTGACATCGAAGGATACAATTTGTGTAATGCCTTAAGGCTAGATACTGATAATGAGGAGACGGGATGATAAACAACATTGCGACTTATGCATATACATTCTGCTACCAAACTCCCGGAAAAGAATTCTTGATAAAGAAAGACGATTTTTTTTAAGTCAAGGGAACTGAATTATGTTGCTTAGCAATCTGCCTTAAGTCACGATCCTATGAAACGTGACTGTATGAATACGGGTTGCATTGATTGAAATTATGCACATTTGATATGTATTGTACTTTGGCATATATTAGCTTCAAATACCGAAAGAAAGTGTTCATTATTAGTGCAATCTGGAGATAAACTAGCCCTCCTCATCGATGTCTATCTGGTGAGTAATTAGTCACGCCTTTCTCTGGGTAATTGCAATGCGAAAATCGTGTGCCAAAAGGCATTGGTCTGATGAAGATGACATCTTTAATATGTACCTAATCTGGTATTTCTTGTAGGCAGTTATACTTGCTTCTCGAAAACAGCGATGGCACCTGGCAGGATTCCCAGTTAAACGCATGCCCTCTCGATTTGTGTGACTGTGATTCACGTGCTTTTGCTAGCACGCACCTACTGGCATTTGCCGAGGACAAAAAGGGTAAAGTACCCAAATAAAATGATTTTATGAAGAAAAGAAAATCTCTTTATTTTTCAATTAGATCTACACATACAGATGATTTCTTTTTCCATTTTCACTGCAGAAAGAATATTAATTTCGATAGGTGATCGAGGTAATCTTATATAGGCGTTCCATGTACGTTCTTTTCAGTATTTGCACTTGCAGAACAAGGATAATTAGGAGACCTCAGTTGCATTGAAATAGATATAAAATTTACTGCTTCTGTTTGGATTTTCAACCTCTGAGAATGACGTATAGATCTTTGACAGCTCTGAAAAGCATATTAGAACATTAGTAAGTAGGCCAACGTTTAGTAATTTCCTATTACACTCACATATAGTGTTACTCTGTTTATTATTATTTTGAGTCATAATTGTACTAAATAAACGTTTCATTCCATTATTGTATCGTGTTTCAGGTGAGGTATTTCTACTTATGACGTCAGAGGCTTCTCCCTTGAAAACTGACGGCACTATTTACAAATTAGAGGCTCCAAAAAAGTATGTTATAGCTGGAGTTTTTATGCTTCACTCTCGCGTCAAATACGTGTGTACATGTATGCTTGCATACATACATACATACATACATACATACATACATACATACATACATACATACATACATACATACATACATACATACATACATACATACATACATACGTACATAAGTACATGCATACATACATACATACATACATACATACATACATACATACATACATACATACATACATACATACGTACGTACGTACGTACGTACGTACGTACGTGCGTGCGTGCGTGCGTGCGTGCGTGCGTGCGTGCGTGCGTGCGTGCGTGCATCCATCCATCCATCCATCCATCCATCCATCCATCCATCCATCCATCCATCCATCCATCCATACATACATACATACATACATACATACATACATACATACATACATACATACATACATACATACATACATACATACATACATACATACATACATACATACATAGGGTGGCCGTCGCCGTCACTGATGCTTAAAAAGACCAGGCTTCTGTTCCCAAAAATCTTAACTTGGATTGGTATCAACGTCTCCGTGATTCCAGGGGTGAGTTTGAAGTCGACGGCGTTGCGAATGTCATTAGCACCTTTCGCGTCGACTCATTCGAACATACCGAAATGAAGTACAAAGTCCAAAGCGATAGCCTAATCTTAAGTTGGCTTATAACACACACTGCCATCCGGAAGACGAAGCCTTTTGCCTTAAGTTCCTCTATTATAATGTAAATAAGGGTGGTGGTGGTGATTGTTGTCAATAGTAGAGAAGAATGACTCGATGAGGAAGAAAAAAAGCAAGGGTGAAAATGGTAGTTGAGGTTTCAGGACATAATTCAAAGAATTCGCAAATTTGGAAGACTACTTCGTGGCCAGGGTTCGGCCTTCTTATTGACGATTGGCGACATCGGTCATTGTTAGCGTACATCTATCGTAGAATTAAGAGGACCTAATAATGGATTGTAATATTATATCACTGCCGGGTCATTGTTCGCGGAGGTGGCAGATATATCGTGCACATAGCATAAATTTTAACCAAGCCAAGGCAGCATACCGCGAGACTTTAACGAGCTTCCACCACATTCTTCCTGTAACTTCGTAGGATGTGGAATATCTCCGCATTTTCTATTTACAGTTGCTAAGCTGCAAAATGAACATATCACGCTACATCTCGACAGGTTCTTAGAAGTACTTATAAGACACAAAGCCTTCTGTGTTGAGGCCACCTACATCAAATATTGTTTCTTACATCTGGAACACAGGCGAAGCATGTAGACGTACTTTCAACCGATGACCAAAAAATGCTCTCAGGCGATTTCGTTAATGTTCTGGAACTTTTCATGGCGTGCCTCTTGTCGCTGAGTCGGCTTGCACCTCTTGATAGCCTTCAAATTCATTGTCGTCTTGCTCATTGGCGGCTTTCTTTGGAATATATCAGCAAGAAGAGATTGTTAAAAAGTAGTTAAGGCCAGGGCGCTGACAATTGTCATGCCGACCGTTGCCAATGGTGATTCCTGGTTTTTATTTTCGTCTGGATAGTGTCCCCTTTCATTAAGATATTTCACGTTTAAATAAAGAGGGGTCAATGGCAACTGCCTTTTCTGCCTCCTCAACATCGAGATACCTTAGTGCGATGGTCGTATAGGTATTACTGGAACATCGTGTATCCTATTTTGAGCCCACCAAGCATCGTTCCATAAATTTCTGAACTTTTTGGCTGACGGTGGCATAGACATCTTGTAGCGATAAGTGAAAATCCAAATAGAGTTCGGTTGTTGACCTTTTTGAGCTTATTGCTGAAACCTCTTTGATCCGCGTTCTGCGAATCTGTGCTGGCGCATGGCATGAGGCGTAAACAAGGCCTGCAGCAACCAAAATTACGACGCCCAAGACAACACTGTAGGATTTAATGACCATGGGTAGATATTTATATTTTTGTAAATGTTACCTATTCAGTCACAAAATAATGTCCGAAGCGCTTTATGTTAACATTATGAGTGATTAGGTAACAATTTATGCATCGATAAATACCCAACCATGAATATTTAATCCTATAATTCCAAATTATTTTCTTTCTGTCCTATCAACAGATTTCCTTAACAAAGTGTTCATTTTTAGGTTGCTAGAAGTTTTTTGTATTATCGTCTTCACTGTAACATAATATTTAGCCCTTCCCCTTCTTCGTTAGCCAACAGCGGTCGATTCGTATGTATCAATATAGGATATAGTGTCAGAACGGATCATGCCACTATCTAAAGAGCTTGTTCTAATTCTTTTTAATTAAGGAAAGGTTGATGCTATTTCTGTTTATGACAGTATTCTTGCGTATGACACATGTTATATCATTCGTTGTTCTGATTTCTGTGCATTTCGATCTTAACATTTTGTCTGTTTTCTTAAGATCCTGACGTCAGCTGTACACGTTCGTAAGTAACAATGCTCTCAACAAGTGATGCCATTCAAGCTCCGTTCTTGAAAGACAGGTGGCCGCAGATGCTCGTTAAACTGTTTAGGCGATCATTTAATTTTAAAGATCGAGCGAGACCTTGTCAATATTGTCAATAGGCAGACTGACCGTGTCGACACCTAGCAGAGACACCTTGGAAACGTTAACAAAAACCTCGAGTTTAATTACGTATAAGGCATAGGTCTTGACGACCTTCTTAACGCTCATCGCCTTGTGAACGTCAGAGTTTAGAGAGCGACAGAGGTACTCTTTTGCAGATATGGAATATGAATGATGGTACACCCTTCGCCGAGGTTTCGAACACTCTATCACGACCAAAGGCTGCCGTGGCCTCACTACCCAACCATAGGTGCCAGCATTGATCTCAACGTCGGACAGAATCAGGTAAAAACCGTTCTCGATGGCATAGTCAAGCATCCTTCTAACGTATCCAGGAGCTCCTGGTATTTTCGAATCCATCTGTAGCGTTCTCCACACTGACTACCATATATCCCACTCTGGCCAATTAATGCTCCTGAACAATCAAGACATTCTATCCCTCTGCTATTTATACTAGCATCTAAGTTTGTGCGCCAAAGATCACCCATATGTACAAAAGGATTTTTTTTAAAATGAATCGTTCCACCTGTGTTCTAATGAATGACTGAGACCGATCAAGCATGAATACCACCTATCCATTTTGTTCTCTTGATCCCTGTTGTAATCTGTTTTATAGACGCATCATTTGGGGTGTGCAATTACATATTATCAAGAGATTATGTCATGGTCAGTGTTATGGCCGTACTTTATACCACGTTTGTCAATGCGGCCCTGCTTGTTTTGTCCAAAATTCAATTCGTTCCAGAAAAGCCTGTAATTAAGCGACTATGTCAATCAATGCCATTTTCATGGGCTCTCCTACTTGTTAGGAAAATTAGGGGGCAAAACATATGTGTTATAATCTTCTGTGCTTGATAGTAAACTTAAAACCAATAAAAGCCTCAAGCCATTGCCGGCAGTTCCTCTCTCCGTAGGTATTGGTGGACGCTGTTGCCACATCCGGTGGACACTCAACCAGACCGAGAAGCTGGCCTGGTTTTGTCGGAGCTTCATTTCGTAATATATTTTTATTATATATTCTAACTTGACCGGCTGTTCGGGGATATCAACGAACTTGGTTTGGAACGAAACGACGTTTCACACATAAACGTCGGTGTTGATCAGCACGTGGATTTACTCTCTCTCTCTCTCTCTCTCTCTCTCTCTCTCTCTCTCTCTCTCTCTCTCTCTCTCTCTCTCTCTCTCTCTCTCTCTCTCTCTCTCTCTCTCTCTCTCTCTCTCTCTCTCTCTCATCGATGGTTGCACCTCAGACTTTGTTATTGTACCGAAGAACATGTGGCACAATAACCATTGCATTCTCAAACAGCTATGACTTTTAATGTCGTCATAAAAAGATCTCTAGACTAGCCGGTCGAGCTGGAACAAGCAATTCTAACTGGCCTCAGTACCCGTGTTGGGTTCTGCAAGATCCCCTACAGCCCTGAACGGTATAATGTCTCATGTGTTAATTTCCCCCAAACGCACACTACATTGCAGTAACTTTGATGGAAAGCGTCACTTGTACATCATCTCTATCTCAACCCGCTTATCCAATTACTTGCCTTCGAGCTACTTGGTTTCTACAGAGCTAGTAACTACACATCACCCAATCAACCAGAGTTTACAAGTGTCACTCAACCATACATAGACATCCATCATATAAACTCAGCTGACAGTATAGTAATAAAGAGCACTCGTGTGTGTGTGTGTGTGTGTGTGTGTGTGTGTGTGTGTGGAGCGTTGCATGACAATGTCGTTTATTACGACGCCAAAGACAACACTGTAGGATTTAATGATCATGGTTAGATATTTATCTTTGTGCAAAATTTACCTATTCAGTCACAAAATAAAGTCCGAAGCGCTTTATGTTAACCTTGTAAGTGATTAGGTAACAATTTATGCATCGATAAATAGCCAACCATGAATATTTAATCCTATGATTCCAAATTATTTTCTTTCTGTCCTATCAACAGATTTCCTTAACAAAGTGTTCATTGCTAGAAATTTTGTTTTATTAGCGTCACTGTAATATAAAATTTAGCCCTTCCCCTTCTTCGTTAGCCAACAGCGGTCGATTTGTATGTATCAATATAGGATATAGTGTCAGAACGGATCATGCCACTATCTAAAAAGCTTGTTCTCATTCTTTTTAATAATGGAAAGGTTGATGCTATTTCTGTTTATGACAGTATTCTTGCGTATGACACGTGTTATATCATTCGTTGTTCTGCTTTATATGCATTACGATCACACATCACCCACTCAACCAGAGTTTACAAGTGTCACTTTACATAGATATCGATCATATAAACTCAACTGACAGTATAGTAATAAAGGGCACTCGTGTGTGTGTGTGTGTGTGTGTGTGTGTGTGTGTGTGTGTGTGTGTGTGGAGCGTTGCATGACAATGTCGTATGAGATGATGAGTTCATGTTGATCCTCGACGAATATGACAAGTACGTGAAAACAGGAAACATTAACCGCAAAGTGTCTGTTCTCCTGCTCACATTTTCGTTTGTATAATTAGTGTTGCAGCTATTATCATTGCCAGCAGTATTAACATTGCCAGCAGTATAAACGCTTTAATAATAAACAACCTGAGCTCCTTTGTTTTCCTAGCCAGTGATAAACCACGATCTAATCTAAATAAAGTAAAGGCCCGTAACTGCTTATTTATTCCTTCTCTTCATCTACTGTCTTCAACTCTTTTGTTTGTAAATTTACTATAACTGCGATTACGATAGAACCACTGGAACCAACAAAGAAAGAAGTCCACAACCGCAAATATTTGGCATGACGGACCTTTTCCTCGAAGATGGTAAATTACATGAAACGTCTGTTCCAACTCATTTTTTTTCTCCGTATTCATATTTAGCTTACTAACCACGTCCCTAATCTCTTTACTCTAAGCAGTCAATATCCATTTTTATTGAAGTAGCAATATTTGATTAATATTGTACACCCCAATGTGTACATTCATTTAATAAATATATTATCTTAGTCGCACAAATATCGCATATTAAGACCCCGGATGCCCATCAATGCTGTCTCCATCGACTATTTGTGCTGGCCTTTACATCACACTTGCTTTATTACTGCGTTTCTGGCGTTCAATGTAACCAATCCTCTGATATATAATAGTCAAAGGGCGAGAAGACATCAGTCACGCAGTCAACAAAGCTGAGTGTAGTCAAAACAGCGTGTGGACTTTTCTTGCTCATAGCAGAATAAATCTGTAGAAAATTTTAATAACTTTTTTATGCATAGTACAAGAGCGTAGTCATGTCACAATTAATCCTGAAAAAGAGCTGGAGCTAATCTCCGCTGGATAAATGCTTTTTATACATTACTTAACCAGACAACCTTTTATAATAAACAGTTTCACATCTTTTCATGAACTAAAACAATTTATACACGTTTTGACTATATTTAATGTGGCTAGAGTGGCTACCCAAGACGCGAACATTGTTTCGAACATGCGTACGGGCCTCAAAATACGCCTTAATGTTTTTATCTTTGGAAAACACCTCCGCAGCAATGGTCACTCCTACCACAAAGTAAACTAGTTCGATTGCTCACTCCTTCCCCCACTTATGTAGATGCATAGTGTTCTAATTATATTTAGTTTTTGATCATGTGCTTTGTAATATACATTGTTTTTAAGATAGTAATGAATACGATGGTAGTTCGTGACTTTATAATGAATACGATTGTAGTTCGTGACTTTATAATAAATACGATGGTAGTTGGTGACTTTGTAATGAATACGATGGTAGTTCGTGACTTTGTAATAAATACAATGGTAGTTCGTGACTGTAATGAATACGATGGTAGTTCTTGACTTTATAATGAATACGATTGTAATTCGTGACTTTATAATAAATACGATGGTAGTTCGTGTCTGTAATGAATACGATGGTAGTTAGTGACTTTATAATGACTACGATGGTAGTTCTTGACTTTGTAATGAATACGATGGTAGTTCGTGACTTTGCAATGAATACGATTGTAGTTCGTGACTTTGTAATGAATACGATGGTAGTTCGCGACTTTATAATAAATACGATGGTAGGTCGTGACTTTGTAACGAATACGATAATAGTTCTTGACTTTATAATAAATACGATGGTAGTTCGTGACATTGTAATGAATACGATGGTAATTCGTGATTTTGCAATGAATACGATTGTAGTTCGTGACTTTGTAATGAATACGATGGTAGTTCGTAACTTCATAATGAATACGACTGTAGTTCGTGACTTTGTAATGACTACGATGGTAGTTCGTGACTTTATAATGAATACGATGGTAGTTCGTGACTTTGTAATGAATACAATGATAGTTCGTGACTTTGTATTGACTACGATGGTAGTTCGTGACTTTATAATGAATACGATGGTAGTTCGTGACTTTGTAATGAATACGATGTTAGTTCGTGACTTTGTAATGAATACGATGGTAGTTCGTGACTTTGTAATGAATACGATGGTAGTTCGTTACTTTGTAATGAATACGATGGTAGTTCGTGACTTTATAATGAAAACGATGGTAGTTCGTGACTTTGTAATGAATACGATGGTAGTTAGTAACTTTGTAATGAATACGATGGCAGTTCGTGACTCTGTAATGAATACGATGGTAGTTCGTGACTTTATAATGAATACGATGGTAGTTCGTGACTTTGTAATGAATACGATGGTAGTTAGTAACTTTGTAATGAATACGATGGTAGTTCGTGATTCTGTAATGAATACGATGGTAGTTCGTGACTTTCGCCGGGTTTTTATCATGAATATGGCACTATATCATGACGTATACGAAATTTGTAATGAACATGGCTCTGTACTATGGCCTTCGAAAGTTTTCTTTTGAGAAAAATAATTAATTTATATCTTCTTACATATATTTCAGCATTAAATCAGCGACTTGCGGTTCTGACGGTCATGGAGGAAATTTGTCTGCTTTTCTAGTCACAACTGTTTTCATTTTTTTTATTCCGATAGTAATTTGAATAACATTCCAACAAAAGGTATGGTCGTTTACATCTAACTGTGCGCTTCTGTATGACATCGGTCTCGGAACCACAATCAACGAGGTTATCGTCTTTTCTCATTAGAAGATGTTAATATTCTCATTATCATGTCAAGACTTACAGCCAGTCTGAAATCTTTAAAATAAAACTTTAGATCACAAACGAAGAAAGAAGTTGTCATCGTAAAACTAGTCAAAACCGTATTTAAAGTTTCTCCTTTCTAAAGTAAAACATTTATTTATTTATTTATTTTTATTTCTTGAAAGTAGATAATTCAGATTATCAACAAAAAGTCATTAGCTCAGTTAATGTTCTATATCATTGTGACTGAGTTGGTCTGAAGCATTTGTCAGTACTATGTAAATGTTGAATTCATTCCAATACCCACCAAAAATATTCTACCACAATTAAACCATGTTTTGTAACTTCCATATGTAAAAACAATAACACTTTTGTAATAATATAATAATTACTTGTTACAATATCATTTTTAGATGACTCACATGCTAATGACATTGATTCGATAGTTGTATTCGTTTTATTCCAACATTCTGTAACTTGCTGTATGCATTTTAATGTCAATGCTCAGTGACTCATTATGCTATTATTGTGCTATCTTGTATTCATTTTGTAAGAATATTTACATTAAAGTTCAAAAGAAAATTTCACACCTGCTGTCGTAATTGTTTTAAATAAATTCCATTGGCTGCGATACCGTGAAGTCGAAACAGTATCACGACCAAATGATCGTAAGAGTTATCGTTATAGAATAAATGCTGTAATATATGTGTGTCCTGCGGACTGAGGTGGGGAAAGTGTACCGAACTTACAATATAGTGACAATTACAAACTTTTATCTAAATTTACCATTGCGCTTTTAATTTTGACAAACATGTGCGTCATTTTAACAGATTTTAACAGATGTATTTGGTCGATCCGAACGCCCAACATAAAGAATTAGTTATATCTCAAGTTACAAAACACCTACAACTGACTAATGTTTGCCCTATTTTGAGAAATTAGATACAGTCCATTTTACTAAACGAATCCATACTGTCAGAAACATCTGCATGGTGTACATTTATGACTTCTGGTCCTAGAAATTCGCCAATTACTCAGGTTTGGAAATAT
Organism: Potamilus streckersoni; assembly: GCA_016746295.1. NCBI lineage: Eukaryota > Metazoa > Mollusca > Bivalvia > Unionida > Unionidae > Potamilus > Potamilus streckersoni. The sequence goes on along the minus strand of JAEAOA010002344.1, from coordinate 323,718 downwards.
CTTCTCAATACAGGCTCTCCATAATTAACATATTATTATTAAAATCTAGCAAGCTATCAACTGAGACGAAAGCACAAATATCATATTTGATAGGTTTATCAGTGCACAAATGCCGCCGAACATGACATATCCCCGAGTTATCACCAGCGTTATACTTTTGGTCATGAATCACAATTAATTACTCCCATTGAATCAACCAATCTATGATTCCCACATTTGATTACAAATCTGACCCCTAGATCTGCCACTCTCTATTAAACTAAAGAAAAAGTCATAATCACTTCACTTAACAATGAAATGCATATAAACACTGAGGAAAACCTGCATAAATTTTACATGACCATGCTTCAGCTGTACTATCAAGGTTGCATATTTTTGGACATTATTAGCAAGTTAGAAATCTCTTCAAACAATTAAGTATCTTCTTCAAGCAAGCTCATTAAAAAAAATGAAAGACGATACGATGCGCTAGTAGTATTGTGGGGCTATTTGGCGACAATCGAAATCTCAGTCAAAAAAGTCATGGGCACTATTTGCGGCAAGCCGTATTTAACATGGGCAAAACCCCTGGAGCTGTTTAGCGACAAGAGGAATTTAACATGGGGAATATTGCTATCTCTTTTTGAAGCATTGAAGTTTCCCCGAAAAAGACCTTTAGTTTTCTTCTTCTTCTACAGTCTCTATTCCTTTTTTTCTCCACCAACAACTTATCATTCCTATCACATTCTTCTTTTCTTCTCCTTTTCCTTCTCCTACTTCTCCTCGTCCTCCATTTTCTTCCTCTTCTCGTTTTCATTTTCCTTTTCTATCTTTTGATTCCACTATCTCATTCTAAATCTATCCTCTTCATCATCTTTCTCCTCCTTTTCCTTTCTTATCATCTCCCTTAATGTCTTTACTTTTCTTCAGGTTATTTAAAGGTGATACGTTCGCTTCAGTGAGAAGGCTTTCACACGAGGATATCGTAAATGCTCACAGAACAAATCTTATATCTTGATGATGAATTGGGTTCAAGATAATCCGTAGTCCAGTTCTGTATAAATTGATGATGCCTTTTGTGTCAGCACCCCAGTCAGTGTTCGCAATTACCTTAAGCAAATCTAGAGATTTCAAGCATTTAGCATTCAAGTTCTTTATGTGTGGAATAAAGGTCGAGTTTTTATCGTAGATAATACACATAGATTTTGTTTCTTCAACAACTGGTATAGGTGTTCCGTTTTTTTTTCTGGACGAAGTATGGGGTTAAACATTTCGGTTGTAGATTTAAAGCCATTCTGCGAATATGAAACAGTTTCTTCTGCATTTTGCTATCCAGAGTCACCGATTCTACTGTACAGCTTAATACGGTCATCGGAGCACTTTTGCTGCATGCTTGTTTGTTTCTCTTTATTTATTGGAGATTTATGTAATGGGGGTGGGTGGGTTTGAAAGCTGTTTGCGTGGAGAATGTGTTTATTTGTGGTGTGGAATAATAGTAGTTGCTGTTGTATCGGGTATATCTCTTTGAGTTTGTATATTTTAAATGTCTTTGGGCTGGTTGTTACGACAGTAGAGAAGGCTGGTCCACGTGGATGGAATCGAGATTCGACCAACTTTTTGGCCTCTGGGAAGGGGATGTTTGACATATTTTACCCTTTAAATCTCCTGCTATAGCTTCCAGCTGTCACAGTCTTTAGAATTGGCATGGGGACGTTTGCCACAATTGGCAGAATGGGGTTCAGTTTGGTTTCGCAGCATCTGCCACATACAGGGCATCTGAAGTATCTCTTCGTGGTACCGTACTTCTGACACTTGAAACAAAGTAGAGGATTGGAAAACACACTTCAACTTTAACCTGCAAAGATTTAAGTTATGCTAACAAGGTAGTGTTGGTGTGTTAAAGTTAAGAATGATGGTGTTCGTGTCCTGGATTTGTGCACCGCGTTTTGATACTAATTCGACCAATCGCAGTAGCACCTTGATTCCTCATTCCATCGACGATTTTAGTGTCGCTGACGCCAGCAAGGTGTCTGGCAGCGAATGGCACCTTTGAATGAATCAAGTGTCGAGTAAGCGAAAGAAGTAACTGGAATATCATAAAAATCTGAATTTTATTGATATTTTCTTTTGCACTCTTAGCTCAGATTCAACCAGAAAGCTACTGATGTGAATTCTTGATACTTTTTGGAGTGCCTACTAGGCCGTGTATAGCCTTTTCAACTATAAATGATGATAGAGCAGCACTTGGTTTTTGTAAACTCCTTTGAATTAATAACAATGAAGAGTAGTAATGATTGCACGCTACATCGTTCGTTATCTGAGTCATTTATAGGTTTATAAAGTTTTAGTTGGTTTTTGGTTTTGTTTTCCATTATGCCTTGTTTTATATTCATCAACCAAGTTCATCCACCCTCTTCAAAGTCCAATAATGGAACACTTTATAAGTGTCATGCATACATAGGTGGTATACTCAGCAAGTAAGGATACATCCCGATTGACCCGATCACCCACTGCCTACTAGAATGTCTTTTTGATAGTATGAGAAAAAATACTTGAGGGGTAGACATTAGGGGCAACGGTGGGATCAGGGGAGATACATGGAGAAAGACAGAGAAAGTGAGCGAGTAAATTAAGACCTCCTAGGGCCTGGTGTGACCATCCGATTAGTCGAGCCCGGGCCCTCCCGACCACCCCTTCTAGAAGAAGTAGAGGTATTGAATAGGAAAGCCTCTGCTCAATCACCAGGATCCTTTCCTCCCACGAAACAGGACGCAGCTAACGGCAAACAGATTGCCTCTACTTAATCGCTTCTTACAAAACGTAGTAAGGACACGTCGAGCCAGTTCTAAACACCGGACCCGCAGGAGGAACGAAAGAAGAAAACAATGCGACCAGGCTTCTGATTTCACAAAAAGGCCAAGAGATGCCCAATTTTGAACGAAAGCCATTCCTAAGGGAGGATTAGCTGAAAGATGCAGACATCTTTAAAAAGCTTTGAAGCAAAACGGATGAATATGTCCCAAGCAAAAAGCTTGTTATTCATTGGATATAGCCACTTCCCAAAGATAAAAAGCACGTCTCCTATCTCGCTATGATCGTAATGAGAGAGATAATTCAAAGCGATGTTGCTTACACTAGGAGAGAAATAGTAAGAAGTTCACCATGATGCATATCTTATGGTTATATATAGAAAAAAAAGGTTAGTACCTTGATAGATGAACTGGAATCCAAAGTGAACACCAAGGTCAATCAACATATTCATGGATGCCCACAATGGATATATCTTGATCTCTTAACTGTGGTAATCTTATTGAAAGTCTCTAAAGGATACTAGAAATAAATTTCAGCGCTTATAGGTTTAAAAATGCAAACTTGTTATGCAATTTGCATTTATCAACTGGCCGTCATTTAAATATGTACATGTGGATCATACTTAGACCGAATACAGCTCGTGCGCATGCGCACACGAAGAAATATGACAAAACTACACTCAAGTTGTTATAATAGAAAAGAGAGAAGAATAATTTCTCCCAAAGAAGTAGCAGATGAGGATATTGTCGTTATTGAGTAATGTAGGTAACTGACCCAGACTAAATAATACATGTAACGTTGAATAACAAACAAACAAAAATAAATTTTTTATTCATAAACATATAATGAAATACACCATTGTTACTCATTAAAGTTTTCATTACAAAACGCTTGGAAATTATTTTCTATATTTATGATAGTTGAATAAAATTAACATTTGCTTCTACTTTGCCGTAACAAGCATGCGGAATAGAGAAAATAAGGAAATATACATAAATGAGGACCTATTTCGTTATGTGCCATATGTTTACATTACACAAATCACGAAGCAGGGCTATCCCCTTTTGTTATTTGTACCGAATACCACGTGATTAGTAACCTCCTTTTTAGAAAAACCACGGAAGTTGTTTGCCCAAAAATAAACCTTTATGTGATGTGTCGAATTTTGAAACATATTGAAACCCAAAGTTAAATAAAGTGTGCTTTCAAGTTAACATAATCGAATCAGAAAGGTCTGGTGAAAGTTCAATGTTTATTGCTTCATTTCATCTATGAACATAAAGGGAATTACGTTAATCCTCATTTGAATCTGACCCGGTTATTTCTTACGATACGCGTAATTATATTCTGTCCCGACGCCGTTCAAAAAGGACACACGTAAAATTATCGAGTTTTCAAGGGAAGCTAATCGCGACATGTTTACGCCAGTGAAACCGACAACAGCCACTTGATTTGGAGGGAACATTTTAGGAACAGTTATTTCTGATTGGCCAGGGAAACTTAAGGACGTACATTTTGACGAACGATTTAGGAACTATCTATTGGAATATCCTTTAGTCAGATTTTTCTTGAGAGCAGATTAAGTCTACTCCGAAGGTGCTAGTTAATGAAGTAGTGTCTTCATGAAATTGCAAAGGCCGGATAGTTGTCTTAGAACAGGAGACAAGATTAAAGGCTAGGACTGTTTGTTTTGGAAAAGAAAATGGCAGTAAAGGGAAAGCTTTGTACTTTGAGTTTTATCCATTATATTTAGTACTCAGAATGAGAGAAAGGAGAAGGAGGAATACGGAGGAAACTCAATGAGTTAAAGAGTAAATCTGCATCTTCGGATGTCAGAAAAGCGAGGGTCGACAGAAGACCAATCATGTAGTTAGACGTGGGAGACAAGTCGTGTGAATACAAGTCTCAGGTGATCCTGTCAAAGCATAAGATTGGACTCAAAATCTCCACTCGAATACATGATGATAGTTATATTCTGTAATTGAGTTCTGTCATTGACCAGCAGTCGAATAGAAAGTGAATTTGGCTATGCTTTAATTGAATATATACGTAATGTACTAAATCGGCTGTACGAGAATTAATTTTTTATTAGATATTATTTAATTAAAATTTTATATTTGTATTCATTGAAAAGAAGCTCGTTGTTTTTTTATTTATTTCAATATTTTGCTCAGCTATCTGAAACGTCCATCTATCCGTCCACACTGGGCAATTACATTGCGGGAGATCATTCTCTAGTTAACGACGTCTAATTGAAATGACAAATGTTTTAATGTTTTAAATCCCCCTCATCACACTTTATTCCCAATTCATCACAACACTTTTCAAGATTAAATAATCACTGTATCTCGATTGGATTTCCAGAAAATAAAGCTAAATCATCAACATATAGCTAAGTAATGTGTTATTAATGTCTATAATGGAAAATACACTTTGAAAATCATATGAAAATCAAGAAAAATATCAGTCAAAGGACTCGGTCGATCCTATATATATATATATATATATATATATATATATATATATATATATATATATATATATATATATATATATATATATATATATATATATATATATATATATATATATATATATATATATGTGTGTGTGTGTGTTTGTGTATATATATATATATATATATATATATATATATATATATATATATATATATATATATATATATATATATATATATACACACCACGATTTTTTTAAGTTACCGTTTACTGCTCATTTTCAATTTTGGAAATCTATGGCGTTAATCCTTTCTATCTTTCTATTTATGGTATTAATATATAAACATACAATATAATCTGCCATTCCATTTTCGAAGATATATCGGTGTGTGTGTGACAAACAAATAGTGTACATAGAACTGAATCATTGTCTGGTGCCCGTTTGTTTTTATCCAATTAGCCATCTCTGTTAAGATCAATTTGTAATCCTCTTATTCAATACTGATGTGAAGATCTAATTTAATACGTTTAGAAGACCAATCCCTCTATAATTATATTGGTTTTGTTGTACCTTTATTTATGCAATGGGTATAATCGCTCTATAATCATATGGGGTATTTTTGTCTCCTTGTTTATGCAATGGTATAATTATTGCTTTACACCAATCCTTAGGGACGTAACAGGTTTAAAACATTGTATTAAACATACGAGTAAACAAAAATGCAAGATAAATTCGGCTGCGTCAACAAATTCAAATGCTATGTCATCAGTCATCAATACCCAGACTTATGTAATGGATAACTGCTTTAACTTTATCCTCTTGCATTTCAGAATCTCATTTTTATTTTTAAGGTTTGGATAAGCATCAAATTTGTACGTCAGCGTTCATAATACTTGATCAAAGTCATATGAAAAATTGATGGAATTATTCCTCGTGTGGAATTTTACTGGAGCCAAATTTGCTTACATCTTGAAATTAGTTTTAAAATATATTTATGTCATTTGCTTTTCAAGGACTGCATTGATAATGAATCGTCATAGTAAAATTTCCTTTATGATGTATCTATCGATGGTTGTCTTGTTGTGGTTGTATAGTGAATTGTTATATAACTGTTACCTGACCGTTTTACTTCATAACCGTTATTAAACCATTTTGCTCTATAACTGTTAAGAGACCTTTTTTTCATACCGTTTTACGTTATACCTGTTAAAAGACCATTTTACGCTCTAATTGTTACCAAACCTTTTTACGTTATAGCTGTGACCTGACCGTTTTAATTTATAAGTGTTACCAGAGAACCAAAGCTAATGTTTCAATAGCTTTACCATAATCAGATGTTTAAAATCATATTGCAAAAATATGAAATGAAACGTTATGACCTTGCTCAAGCAAATATTCCTACTAGATATAGTATATACCGGCTTTGTAAGCTTTAACACACACACACGTACGCGCACAAAGATATATATATATATATATATATATATATATATATATATATATATATATATATATATATATATATATATATATATATATATATATATATATATAATTTATTTTATGTAAACAACTAATAATAGCTTGATTAGTCTCTATGTTCAGTAACTTAATACCAGGATCTTTATTCAGCTAAACAAGAAGGATTAAATGTGTTGATTTCTGTCAGAGTTTAGGAATTTCATAAGTGAATTTTACAGGTCATCTTGTTGTAAATAAACAAGAATCGTTAGATCATTTTAGAAGGTTATTTTAGGTTAGGTAATGGTTTTTGTTTTCAAGAATATGTGTTACGAGTCTATGCTCTTAAAATTAGTAATGAAAAAGAAAATGAAGAAAACAAGCTTTGTAAAATTTGACCAGTAAAAGTCTCAGTTCAAGTATAGAATAGATTGAGATTGAAGGCGATGACGTGTCTGTTACGATGTACTGATTTGTCAATAGTCTCATGTTGAATCACAAAACTATTTTGCCAGGTTTTAATTCAGTATAAACTCTAATGAATGTCTTAATCCAAGAATTTTGTACGAGCACTTTTCTATTTCCTGAAACAATAATCACTTGAATTCAATAATTTGAATAAAATAAATTGCAGCCCAAACTGGTCACAACATGATACAACTTGCAGTGCTAGATGTTAAAGGACAACTAGTAAAATCTTCACAGACAAAATTCAATATAGTTCTTTGTTGGGCCTCAGGTCACAATTTAGTATTTTCTAAAACCAACCATTACCTAATGGAAAATAACTTTCTACCATGATTTAATAACCTTGTTTACTTACAACACAATCACAATTAAGTTCAGTTGGGAATCTCTAAAACCCTGACCCTGATCGACATGTTTACGCCTTCTTGTTTCCTTGAATAATAATTCGGTCCATGAGCTCATGCATATAGAGAATAATGAAAGTAATATTAGTTCTATACATCAATGAAATAAACAAAAATTAAACGTCAATCAGGTGAAACTGATACAAACTCTATTGCGGACAAAGTCATGTCCAGCAAACAATACTATATTACTATTACAAGTAATGGAATAAAAACAATTTAAAACTAACAGACAAACAATTAAATCAAATATACATAACACTTCCCTTCATAAAGAAAAATAAAGATTTATACCATAAAGCTTTCTTTTACTAAAAGTCAAATATGCAAATAATAAAAATGATCAAAAGATGAAATCTTATGAACGATACAAACTATGTATGAAACAATATATTTCTATACACTTGTAACAACAAACCCCACCATAATAATTTGATTTTTGTTTTTCAGCTTGCGGATAAAAGTAATGGGTTGTGATCACTAAACGCAATAATCGGAGAAGGAGTAGAATATAAACTTCAAAGTGTTGTAGTGATAATATCAATACTAAAAATTCCCTAGCGATAGTGGAATAATTTCTCTGTTGCTTATTAAAACCTTTTAAGACAAAAAAAAAAGCACACAGGATGATCAACACCATTTTTGTCTTCTTGAATCACTTGCATCAACAGACAGTTTAAATGATTGAAATTTGGAGCTTTAAGAACTCTTGCACTCTTAAGTATGACCTTTAACTTATCAACAGCCTTCTGACATTTTTCAGACCAATGAAACTTGGTTATCATAATTTGTTAGGGATTTAGCAATTATGGAATAATTTGAACAAAATTTCCGATGCTATCCATCAATACCAAAAAACCGCATCAGTTGCTTCTTAGTGATAGGCACAGGGAGTTCAGACACAGCCTTGACCTTAGCATTTATAGGTTCAACTTGTCTGTGTCCTATGATATATGTCCTAGAAATGTGATACAATCACTGCAAACTCACTTTGGATCAATTAATTGTCAAATTTGCATCACTGAGCCTGTCAAAGAATTTCCGAATTGTTGCTGAAAGATTTTTTCCGGTGTCGTTGTAGACGATATCATCGATGTACGCATCACAATTATTTAGACCAGATGTAATCATGTTTATTAAACGTTGGATAGTACTATGCGAACCTTACATCCCGAACGACATCACTTTACAGTGATAAAGTCCATCTGGAGTCATAAAGGCCGAAATTTCCTTTGCTCTATCCGTCAGTGAAATTTGCCAAAATTCTTTAAGAAGGGGTCAATTTTGGTGACGTGCTTGGAATTTCCAGTTTTATCGATGCAGCCATCGATTCTCTAATGGAAATGAATATCTGTTTTAGTCACACTGTTCGCTTTTCTATAACCAGTGCACATTCGGAAAGTATCATTTGATTTCAAAACAAATATACCTGGTGAAATTCATTTACTTTTACTCGGTTCCATGAAATCATTCTCCATTAAATACTGAATTTTTTAAAGTATTCCTGTCTGCGATGGTTCATCCTCTACGGCTGCTGTTTCATAAGTGTGGAATTTACGATTTCAACGTCATGTTAGTTTTTATTTGTTCTTGTTGAAACATTTGGAAATAAGAGTTCATATTCAAGTAATAGCTGTTTTTGTTTCATTCTTTTCTTGTTGTTGAAAATTGTGAATGTTTTTGGTCCAGATTATTCATAATTTCTGAATTCTGAAGATTTGTTACTCCAAAAGCAATAGAGTTACATTGATTCCTTCGCTTAAATCCTCAATTAGTGTAACAGGTACAGCTAAAATTAATTACATGATTAACCGGTCTATCTCTCTCAAGATACTGGTACTCTCTTAATTTATTTGCATTTCAGGATTAATATTATTATAACTTAACTCATTCATTTTTTCTCAACCTTATAAGGACCGTAATACCTAATCTGAAGAAACAAAAAAACTTTGATGAATGAACAAGAGTCAGAACTCTATCATCACAATCAAAATGTCTCTCTTTTCAAGTTCTGTCGAACCATAATTTCACTTTTGACTTGAATTTTTGGATGCCAAATTCAAGCATAACTTGTTGGAAACTTCCAGTCATACAATTTCACCATTGATCAGATTGTACAGATTTAGGAAGGTAAAACAGAGCTAAATCAACTTTATCAAAGCTTTGACTATTGTTTAAGTTTTAATCTTCCTAAAAGGAATTGCCTCCGGAAATATTCTTGATACACACATGGTCAATAAGTATTGGTTACCTGACTTGGTATTAGGTAAGGGACCGACACAATATACCATTTTTTCTGCTACATGGTTCGTCAAATGCAGGAATAGGTTGCAAATGAAGCATAGGTGTCATCTGATTCGGTTTTCTTACCATTTAATAAAGTATGACAAGCTCTGCAGTATTTACAAACATCACAATAATGTTTGGGCAATAAAGTGATTTAAGATCTTGTGGTAACGCTTATTAATCCGTAAATTACTAGCCAGAGGCGTTTCATGGGCCAGACTAGGAATTTCCTGTCTGTATCATTTTGGAACTGCAATTTCATTGTTCATTGAGCAATTGTTACCAGCAGGTACCTCAGGAGTTCTCACTTTTATCATATGAATCCAATTTTTAATAAAATAACTAACAGGTGCTAAAGATTCCTAGAGGCAATTCCTTTAAGGAAAACTAAAACAATAGAAAAAACTTTGATACAATTTTTATTACAAAATCTATAAAATCTGACCAAGGCTCAAAGTTCATGTCTGGAATATTACAGCAAGTTATGTACCAATTAGACATCTAACAAATCAAGTCTTCTGTCTATCACCCTATGCGCAAAAGACCTTTAGAAAGATGATCAATCGTTGTAAAATATTGTTCGGTCATATTGTTTTGATACTGGTAAAAATTGGGATGAAGGCATTTTTTAATATTGTTTTGCTGTTAGGAAATCATTTTAAGAATTTTTCCATGTAGCCTCCTACAAATATAACAAAAGAAAAGAGTGAAGCCAATAAATTTGTACATTTTAGCAACAAAAAAATTTCACTAGAAAATTAGGTAAAAAAAGAAAATTGGATTTTACAGTTTGTGAAAATAACCCAAAAATTAATCCAAGAAATTTAAAAATACAAGTCCTATCACTAAAGAGTTCTTATCGAATTCATGTCTGAATCTCGATGAAGTTCCAATATGGAAGGTGACGACGTCAGATATGGTCGTTGTACTGATCAAAACAGTTCCTCGTTGAATATTGTGAATCAAGAAAAATATTCAGGTTTTAAAATTCTAAATAATTCCCGCTGAATGTCATTGATGTAGAAGCACTTATTTTCCAGAGAATATAAATTATTCTTTAATAACAAATAACTCAAAATAGCAACAAGACAAAATATCTGATCTCCTAAATGTATGTTTACGACTGAATCAATTTAATAGCAATTGGCAGTTTTAAGCCTCGATTTTATATCACATGTGTACGTGATTTCTACTTTGAACGTCGCAATGTGAAAAAGCCATTTGTCACGTAGCTAGCAAAAGCATTATCTAAAAAATAAGATTCATGCTAGAAATGAATAATAATAAATTGTTTACAATATCGGTAACACGTGAAACTGACATGACTTTGGGAATAACCAATCATTTTAACTTAGTGTTAACGAATTCGCAAACCAAGGTCAGCCAAAAGTAATAATAAAAAATTATTACCTTCCACTTAGGTCAAGTGAATTTTCTGAAAATTATCACTACAATACATTATAATGTAACAAAAATAAAATATCAAAGAAACTTTAAAACTATCACACAAGCAATTTACTTACATATTCGTAACTTGTCAATGGCTTGTGAGGTAGCAAGAAATAATCTGCACGCTACTCAGCCAAAAATGAAATAAAGTTATGATAAAAGGAAAGGAATTTTAAGCTTGGTGATAGAATATTAGCTCTTTTGACGGCACCACAAAATCCTGACACAGTTGAAAAGAAAGTAAATGATTTAAATTATATCATAAATACTCACTGGAGGCGAAAACAAAAATAACTTTGCGATATAAATATGTTAAAGGATAATGTTGAGAGAGATAGCCAGTTTAATTATGCAATTAATTTAGTTGTATCTGTCCCACATAGTGAGGATTTAAGCAAAGGAATGCCGATTTTCGAGTAACAAATCTTCGGAATTCAGAAATTACAAAATAATTTATTTCCTTGAAATAAGGTAAAAATATGAAAAAAGACTTACAGTTTATGAATATAATACAAAATTTAATCCTGAAATCTAAATATATAAGTCTTATTACTCCAAAGTTCTAAATGAATCCAAGTTCGAATCTCGATAAAATTTCAATATGAAGGACGGCGACGTCAGATGAATGCAGTATTGTTCTGATCTGTCAGCAATTCCTCGTCGAATTTTGTGAATCAAGAATACTATTCCTGGGTTTAGAATTGCAAATAATTTCCACTGAATGTCTTTGTCCAAGAATTTGATGAAGAAGAGTATTTTCCTAGTGAATAAATTATTTTAAATGAACAAAAAACTCGATTTAAATGGCAACAACAAGAATATCTTGAACCTGAAGGTATATTTTTATGACTGATCAAATCTACTAAAAACGTCTGTTTTAACCCACGATGGCTCAGGAAAAAAGTGACATTTAGCGCGTAGACTAAATTAGCCCTATCTAAAAATGTTATTCTCACGCTGGACATGAATAATAAAAATGGCTGTTACAGCATAGCTAACACTTGGGCCGAGCATGACCGTGTGTAATAACCAATCATTTTTACTCAATGTTTACAAACCTCTCAATCAAGGTGAGCTAAAAATAGTAATAAAGCAATACTTTTGTATTCTAATCAGGTCAAAGGAGAAGACTGCATTTTCCGAAAAAAAATATCAAATCCCGTAAAAATTATCATTACAAAAATTAATGAAGCAAAAATAACAAGAGAAAATTAAACTAACATACAAATAATTTAATTACATATTCGTAGCAACAGGATGAACCGTCTAAAGAAGTATACTTGAAAAAAGAAGTAATTGTGGAGAATGATTGGTATTTGTATATCAAACTATTGGTATATCAAACTGTGATCCGTCCATGGAGCCATTATAGGCATATATAAACATTCTCGCGAGCGTCTGCAGTTGATTCGATTGTAGATCAAGAATCAATTTCTACAAATTAGTCACTAGTGACATATGAAAAAAAAATGATGAAAGGTATTAATAATCCACTTTTCTAAATTAATTTAATATGGTACACATTTTCATCACAATCCTTTCTGCTTTCTGTTCTCCCCTTCCGTCTTAAGCATAAACGGCACAAAAATATGGAATGAAAGAGAAAAGGAATTTGGGCTGAATTAAAACCTTGAAATAGAAATTACACCAAGTAACCTACAAGAACCTGTCAATTCCTCTGGTACACCTACTGTGACATTTAATGTTATGCTTTTTTTTTGTTGATTTTTTTCTTAAATATAGCATAATATTCTAAATCTAAAAATCGATTAAAAGCATTATTTAAAAATGAAAATATCCGAAAGAGAGAGAGAGAGATTCTCTTTGTGGGTCGGATGTACTGCTGCTAAAGCAGAATAATAACTTAGATCAAGTGTAACTATATTAAAATATTTTAATTACCTCTTCTTGGTTCGTCAGTTGGCTTGGTTTCTAATCCACTTTAATTTCCATGCGCCTGAAGGTGAAATGCCTTGCGTTCATTTGAATGGTATAGATATCCAAAAATTGTTACTGCTCTACTTTTATTAATAAAACCATATTTCAAGTTCAACTGATAAATGTATATTGTATTTATATTTATTTTGTCCATGTGGAGAAAAATAGAAACCAAGAAAACAAACCAATCAACTTATCAATATGCAGAGGTGATTGCATATTCCTTTGTATGAAATATTTATACATCTTGTGGTATCATTGATACAGCGTCATACTATATATATATATATATATATATATATATATATATATATATATATATATATATATATATATATATATATATATATATATGCAATAAACATATATATATATATATATATATATATATATATATATATATATATATATATATATATATGCAATAAACATATATACGACAAACAAATAAACATAAAAACGTTGTGTTTGTAAACCTCTACATGGCTGTCTTCACATGTGCTAAAACTATAAATACAACCAGCTTGTATAGACTAGTTGCGGAAACTGAAAACGTTATATAATTTCCTAAACGTCTACAAGCCAAAGCGACATCTATTTTTACTTTTTGTACATATGTAACGCAGATTATATCCCGGATATTTGATTCTATACCGATTACTCTTATAGTAAAAATTGAAGGATAATAAGAAGATTTAGAAAATGTTAAATTCTACTAGTGCATAGTTTTCATTTTCTAGTCTTCTTGGTTTAGACCGCTGGGTTTCAATGTTCTAAGGCGGCGTATCCAGTATGATTCCTTTTCCTTCCTGGTTTCGGAACTCCAGCTGTGGTTGTTAGCAATAGCGATAAGTATTATATCACTGAAAGTGTGGCCAGGGGAGGAGAAGTGTTCTGCGACCGGGCTTCTGTGCAGCTTTTTTGTCATCCAATCAGATCTATGAAGGTTTATCCTTTTGTGTAGCTTTTCAGTTTCTCCGACGTACTGAAGGCTACAGATCTTACATGTGATGAGATAAATCACATTCTCTGTTTTGCACGCTGATTCTACTGCTAGTTTAATATTATCTGATATGAACACAACTCACTAAAAATTGAATTCATCAGACAAATATTTTCTTCAGGGCACAATCTTTACCTCATATGGACCTAAAGTCCTTACCTCATGTGGACCTAAAGTCTTTACCTCATATGGACCTAAAGTCTTTAGTGATAATATAATCTTGGTATCCAGACAAATGAATCTAGAAAAAGTCATTTTTTAAAAATAATTTATTGGCAAGAAATGACTTTAATTAGGTTATTTATAAAAAAAGTGTGACTTCTTTCTTTTTCTTCACTCTTCTTATCATTTATTATTAGTGTATTGTTTATCTTTGTTCGATCTTCTTGCGTACCGTTATCTAAATGATTTCATCGAATTCCGTTTAGGTGTCCCTTTTATCTATGTCTCTATCATACAAATACGTACCATAAGGAACAAAAATGCTTGGAGACTTCTGGAGTGAGAGAGAAAAAAGAATCTGAGCTGGACAAAGTCAATGAACTTTAACTTACACCCAGTAGCAATGAGGAACCCAAGTCGATATAACTAGGTGTACATATTTCATAATATTTTTGTACTTTATAACTAACGAATTCGCTATTGTCATGATTTTAGTATTTCATTGTATTTCTTTATCTTAAAGTCTTCACAAAATGGAGAATTAAAATTCTCTCTCTTTCCCCCCCTCTCTCTCTCTCTCTCTCTCTCTCTCTCTCTCTCTCTCTCTCTCTCTCTCTCTCTCTCTCTCTCTCTCTCTCTCTCTCTCTCTCTCTCTCTCTCTCTCTCTCTCTCTCTCTCTCTGTACCATTATCGCACTCTAAAAGCAATAATGCATGAAGAAAAAGACAACAAAAAAAACACAAGCGCAGAAATCGTTCTCACGCATGGTGTAGTGGACCCTATGTGATATCTTTGATGGAAACATTGTAGTCTCCGAAAGAAATATCTTCGTATTTTCTCCAATGTTGCAATCCCCTGATTTGTCATAATGTCAATGCCCTAGTTTATCATAGTGATCAGGAATTCGGACCCATAAAAAGGTGAGGGCAGAATAACTCAACCCAGATTTTCAAAGAATAACACCCCCATAAATGTAAGAAAATGATAAGGCTTATTCCACTGCATTATTTTGCAGTTGAACACGGTGAATTTAATACACGTATAGCGTTATCACAGAAATAGTCTACAAGATGATACCTATAGTACATGTTAGGGATATGACAGTATTATTTGAATTAAATATTAATTCTGCTTAGCAGTATCATTCATTGTAATGTATAATCCATGGATAGCACTTTACTTTCTATTTGGTGTACACTAGTAACTCTCTCTAATAAATTCTAGATACTTTGATTTCTGCCGTAGGAATCCAGAAAATCTGTGTTGTTAAACGAAAATTAGTTACTCGGTCGACATGCGACTCTCTGAAACGCAGGAGTGCATATCTCACTGATTTTGTAGCATCATTTTTTTGTGTGTGTGATGCGTGCTATATGGTCTGATGCGTGAAGGCAAGGGGAGATGGAAAGGGTGCCGTTTACCAGCGGTTCTGGGTTAGAATATTCGAAGAATACTGATTAAAAATTCTCTAGTATTCTTACTTAATTCTACCCTAGTGCTATCTTGCATTCTCTTGCTGAATCCATGGATAGAACTCTCTTCGGTTATGCATTGCTTATATATATATATATATATATATATATATATATATATATATATATATATATATATATATATATATATATATATAGAGAGAGAGAGAGAGAGAGAGAGAGAGAGAGAGAGAAAGAGAGAGAGAGAGAGAGAGAGAGAGAGAGAGAGAGAGAGAGAGAGAGAGAGAGCAATGCACTTGATTTAACGTACTCTGCGTTAGTATGATTTCAATTTTTAATAACACATTGGAAAACAAGTTTTTTTTGTAAAAAAAAAACTGTTTGCTACTTCAAGAAAATTGTAATCATCTGTCATTATCCGAAAACGCCATAAGTTTATGTCTCTACTTGTTTCAGTTTATTAGATTATAATATGAATTAGACATGGAATAACATTGCTGTAAAAACATAGTTGCGTGATTGGGTGTCATAACATACACAAATCTAAAACCAATGCAATCTGCTTTACAAATTCAAACATTTCTGATGAATTTTATTTATGGTACTGACTTCCATTTCACAGTAGTTTGACAAGAAAGCAAAGGGACAAGCAAATCGGCAAGTAATAAATCACTCGCTCTCAAAGAAAAATTTTCAAAGCATTGCAATCATCCTACCATTACCAGGGTCAGATAGCTAAACTCTGTGGGTGGTCATTTATTAATTACAATTTATAGGCATCAAAGTATTTGTTTTTTAGACAGTTGAGAAATAAAAACAGGCCACAACTGTATTATAAAATATTGGGATTCCTTCTTTTCTAAATTTTCCTTTTGAGAATTTAAAACGTGTTTTTCTTTTTCTTTAATAGACGAGAAAAAAAGATTATAAACTGAAACACCGTCTTCATTAATGATACAGTATTCAGCGTGAAATTATACAATACACTAAATATCACATGCAAACCATTTGTGCATTATTAGACTTCAAAAGAGTATATTTTAATGTAGATAAACCTAGGGCATGTGTGCTTCGTATTTATGTTTCCGTTTATAGCCTTGTTGGAGTTTGGTGATTATTTGTTCGAGTATGGGAGTCGGTACTGGGAAGATATTTCGCAAGCCGAGTAATTAGCCAATATCTAGGAACATGTGTCATTATGTGCAGTATTTACTAGACGTTGTAATAACATGGACTTGTTTCGTTAAATGGACCATATAAAATTGTTTAACACAAGGAATTCATAGGATAAATGAATGTATAAGTGTTTGGGCAATTTGAGATATACACAATTATTTGCATTAGGTTTTCAGTTTATGTTTCGGTATGCATGGCTTTTTGCGCCAACCTTCGGGTTGGAAATCGTACTGATGGATCATACAAATGTGATGCAATGACCTTTTAATTTATAAAAAGGTGTTAATTAGAGTTTTTTCCTGATGTGTGGTCATTGGGTTATTTTAACAATATTAATTTTAGTTTTCTGCACGTTTAGGAACTCTATTTGACAATGACTGTTGCTCTCAGGTCCTTGATAAAGAGAGGCAACAGTGTACCTTACGTCAGGCTCACGCTGATGTTGTTTGATTCTCTCTGTTGTCACATCCATAGAGTGTAACAATACTCCAGTAGGAATTCATTGCCTTCACCTCTTGAATGACGCCATCTCCAATGTGGGCGTAATGGTAATTCCTCATACTGCAACAAGGGACTGTAATGCTTGTGAAATAATCAAGGAACAAACTTTCACACATGGTTAATTTTGGCCTTGGAATGACCTAAATGGATCAATTTTAATTACGAATTGTTGACATTGGAAAGACCCAAATAGATCACTTTTAATTAAGAATGGTTGGCAATGGAAAAACCTAAATCGATCAGTTTTAATTAAAAATGGCTATTATCATAAATAAGAGTAGAGTAAATATTGTTAGTCAGCTATTGAGAAAACATGTTGACATACAAGCATGACTACTTTGATGTGCAGGAATGTATCGCTACAAAAAATGGCATAGCTATGTACACTTACACGGTGCGGAGAATTACTATCGCAAACCATCACTGCTGTAATTCTCTTTATCGTATCTACGCTGTATATATGGCCACTTGATCTGAAAGTGTTTGAACACTTTCTAGAGATGGTTGACTTCAGCGTTCAATTAGTACAAGCCCTAGATTTATACTTCCTCTTGCCTTTCTTCAAAGTATTTGTTGTTTAGATAAATGCGTTTGTTATTTCGATATAAACAACACACATTTATATAAATATATCTCATAATTGAAACATGGTTTTACATTTGAGGAAAATTTAAATATACATGTACATACATCGGCTAGTGAATCATACAAATTACTTTCATATGAAAAAGTATTTGTTCAATAAAAATGTTACTTTTTATCTCACCTAATACAAGGAACAACTTATTTTTGTACCATAAAGATAAATAGGATAAACGATTTTAAAAAACCCACAACTTTAAATCAAACTTGATTTGAATATTTTAAATACTAATTATTATTTTCCTCATAATTAAGTGAAATCATTGGCGTGCCGACTTTACCGTCGTGTACAACCCCTAAAACGACTCGTTTGAATTTCGACATTGTGAAATGAGAATGAATTGCCAAACTGTAATTCTAGCTATGCATAACATATAAGGACCCTTCATTTTTAACCATATATTAAAGAAGGATTTATTCCAGTTGTTTATTGAAAATAATAATCACCAGGAACGAATTAAGAAGCGTGCTATCACCTGTAATTTTAATCTAATAATAATTCTCTTTTAAAAGTTTCAACCCAAGCTAGACAGTTTAATAAATGCAGTCGTTCTGAAAATCTCACATCCAAATGCTGCTAAGAGTAAATTGGATTTTGACTAGTTCGTGACTGCTCAATCGTATTTACCTTCCTGAATCTAGTCCTAATCACGGGCTTTGATATCATATTTACCTCTCTGAATCAAGTCCTAGTCACGGGCTTTGATAATTGTTTCAGTATGTTTCATTTAATATATATATATATATATATATATATATATATATATATATATATATATATATATATATATATATATATATATATATATATATATATATATATATTCTTTCTCTCTCCATTCTTTTTGTATTCTACCTTACTCATTCCTCGTTACTCTAGCATCTTTATCGGCTTTTTTTTTCTCTCACTATGTTTCTTTTATTTCCGTTTGTCTATAGTTAATTCCATTTAAACGCTTCACATCAGTCCTTCAGGAGTGGTAAACACAAACAGATTATTTAGAGAAAGTACTTTCTTCTTTATGGTTCAAAAAGGTACCAAAAGTAAAGGTGCTCGTCGAGTTTTCAGTTTAATTTGTTTCTTTACTGTTGGACTAGTTACTTCATTTGGAAAGGTTATACTTTCCCTCTTTTCTAAACCTTTTCAACAATATCTATTACTTCCTTATTTTATGCAAGAGAAAACAGGTTTGAACATATACCTTGGAACAATGCGTCAAGGTCGGATATTAGGGCAAGTTTCTTGTTTACAAGAGTGCATACACCTCGAAAGCTGATTACGACAGCAGTAATTAATCATTTGATGTTTTCATCCTTTATCAGTTCTGTCAAGGCAATCTTCATCCAGAGATAATTACGACGCTAACAGGTAACAGCAACATTGTGTGAAATCAATGCATATTAATTTACTCTGTGCATGAGTTCATCAATCAAGTTCAGCCAGAAATAATTTAATTCTGTTCCCGAAAACAATGCCAAAAGCTAGTCGTTTGCATGGAGTCCACTAAAATGGCTATATTATTGGACCTGCCCTTTACACTGAACCCCCTTGTCATGTGTTCATATACGGTAATAATGATCACTTTCATAAAATACAAAATTTGTATTCTGATGTCTGAATGACGGAATGCGTAATACGAGTTTAGGACGATAAGACTTGATATACGTATTGGCTACCTCGCGTGTTTTGAACTCATGAAAATAATGTATTCCCGCGTGGATATTTTTAAATAACTAATATGAAAGTAAAGCATCATTTACAGACTTGTTTTGCTCATGGCATTGTGTTTATTGAGCTCTGCATGCCAATATTACATCTCAGAGCTCTGTAAAACAATGTATTGAACTTCACAAAACCCGTAATTCTATATTGGTTATATACACATAAACGTCTCCTCAATCTATCACATACAATTTTACTAATGGACATGCTAAGTGTTTACCAATGAGAAATGAGTATGAAACAACGAGATAGAAAAATACATTAGATTGCATTTTAAAATAAATTAATAGGTGATAATTACATTTTTAATTTCATATAATTACGTTCACCTTTATTTCATTTCGTAACCATTAAGACATGGTACTAAGGTTAATTGTGTTTGTTTATTCCATCATTCAAACATTGTAAATAGCACAAAGAAGGAAATAAATTAAACACTGACGGAAATACAGAAAAAATAAATAAATAAAAATGAAATAAAGAAAACAGAAATAAATAAATATAGAACGAGGAAATGATGAATAATTTACATGTAATTGATCATATTTATAAATATTCAATCTTTGTTAAAACAGACTATTTCCCTCAGAACGTCTACTTCTAGAAAAATTCTGAAATTAGATTTTTTATATAGATTTAGAAATTTGCAATTAGAGTTTGGTAAAAATCTAGAAACCTGAAATTAGATTTTTGTAAAATTTAAAAATCTTCAATTAAATTTTTGGAAAGATTTAGAAATCTGTAATTAGTTTTTTGGAAAGATGCAGAAAGACAAGATTGAACACGAATACTCCTGCATTCTAAAAAGCTCAGTGCATTTATTTCGGGAGCCATGGCTATAAAACGTTGAAATTAATTTGAGAGTTCTATAAATTACTTTTGGACATTAACATAAATATGAGTCTATATGTGAACTGACTGATTGAAATGTTGATATAATTCAATAAAATCACAATGTACTGCAAGAAATAGATTTTGTAGGGCTTACAAATGCCCCTGGCCCTACGTCTTTGCCTTATTTGAATTTGACGTAGTTTTTTTTCTCCGTTAACTTTACATTGTCATTCATATTGCACGCACGTACACGACACGAGTGCCCAGTGTTATTATAATATATTAGAAACTACTTTGTAGACAGATTACATTCATGTAATTGCCGTCTTAAGTTTTGTTTGATTGAATTTGTTTCTCAATGATCTAAAGCTGTTTTTTCGTGGAGTGCCACACACCAGCTGTTTTGCAATATTCCACGCCAACTTTTTATGCAATGTTTCTCATTTAGGCTAACGATAGACGCCATACAGATCATATCATTGATGGGGCACCTTTAAATATCATGCAAGTGGCAAAGCATAAACGTGTCTTCTTTAGCTGGTAATAAGAACAACAGAAATATATTTACAGTTTTACATCCTGAATTTCCTCAAAATGTAATTTGTTAGTTCCGCTAATACGAATTACATGAGCTAGTCATGGGTTCTAAAACTTGATTACACACTGAAAAACTGTACTGACTGATTTAGACTACTTGTTCAACTGCAATAAAATTCTCCTTTTTGTACTCAAAATGTAATGAACGTGCTATTCCGTAGCGTCTTTGTTGATAATTAAAATTGAAAGAGTTTATATTTTCCCACATGATTCCTGTCATTCAACGACAGAACAGAAACACAATTGTAGATAAGTCAAGACTCGTTCCTCCATGTTCAAAGCGACTGTGCTATGTGCGCATTAATATTAATATTGTGTATTGAAGAATCTACGGTTGTGTAATCTGTTTATCACACAGTTTCTATTTTAACTAGTTTAAATGTAATAGGTTAGAGAGAAAGAAAAATAATTATTTCAGTTATTTCTGCTAAAACCTTTCAGTTTAAAGAGTAAAATAGCCAATATGCTAGGCAAATTGATAATGAGCACTTCTATAACCAGTAACGTTTAAAAGTAGTGTTTGTTGGTTTTGCAAATTATAATTAAAAAAGCAACTGTCCTTCCAAATCAATAGAATATTTGACACAAACACCATGTTTCATGACCGGATATCAGATGGAATTTTCGGCATTATGTCAAACAGTTCACTGGTTAAGTTAGACAAACTATATACATGGATTTCTAGGAGAATGCTGATAATGTTTCCGCCTAAAATGTTTCAATTTAACTACTACGGATGCAGTACTGCATATGGCAAAAATTGTAGCATTCCATTTGTTAAATATAAAGGAATGATAAGTGGATGCAAAAATTGTACTAAATCTAGAATAAACACGTTGGAGTGTATCGTAATTCCAGATTTGGTGTTCCTGTATATTTGTGACCGGATATTTAAATTATTTGATTGGGAAGAATGAAGTGATTGGATAATTTTCTGTCAGTCGGGAGACCGGTATTTTTTGACATTCTTCTCGAAATAGTGGTGACTTTATTTGTTCTATTAGGTTATCATACGGCATGCTTGTTATAGGGGTAGGGTGCCGGTTATAAAGGTCTAAACTATAGACCTCAATCTTTTGATTGCTAAACTTATTTTTGCTTCTGGGTAAATTGGCCACAATCAGACTTATGTAATAATTTGATCTCGATACACCTAGAGTAATCGATTGTGAAGACAGACTCAGCCAAAATGTCAATAGTAAAATTACTAAAAGGTAAAAAGGTAACCGAAGGCGGGACAAGGAACATTCAAACGATTGCAGCCAATCACTAATAATAATAATAATAATAATAATAATAATAATAATAATAATAATAATAATAATAATAATAATAATAATAATAATAATAATACTCGACAAGAATCTCAGGATCATAGTTTGGACCAGTCATTTACAAAAACTTGAAATTATTCAACAGGTTTTATGAATTTAATATTTAATAATAAACTATTTGATATTATGTACATCACAGTTTTATTTAGGGTGGAAATACTCTGGATAAAACGAGAAGCAAATATAATATCAGGATTTTAATTAGGCGTGGCTCAGACGTTGCACATTTCAATCTTGCAAGTGCACCACTTCTTAAAGCTCCAAATTGCAATCATTTGAACTGTCTGCGAGTGAAAACATTGTCCCAGACACATGTTGAAGCAAAAAACAATTTTTATAAACTATAATTCAGAGACCAAATGTCCTTCTCACCAAAAGGAAATTTGACAAGGACATCATTTCTTCAGCACTGGATCTCTTATGGGAAGTCCTCACAAACCTTTGACGACATATACCTAAAATTGGAAACGT
This sequence comes from Potamilus streckersoni, assembly GCA_016746295.1. NCBI lineage: Eukaryota > Metazoa > Mollusca > Bivalvia > Unionida > Unionidae > Potamilus > Potamilus streckersoni. The sequence continues at coordinate 300,586 of JAEAOA010002344.1, read as the reverse complement.
AATCGAGAAGAATAATTTGAGTATCTTCATTAGAAGAAGTTTCTTTTGAAAACTTCATTGGTCCACGCACAAAAGGGTGAAATCGATTTGGGAGCAGGTTTGGCACGAAATAAAAAGTAAATTTTCTTTTCATGGCATATACTGGATATGTGTCATATTACGGTACAAAAACATTACATTTTAACGCACACTTCACCACTCAATAAAATACTTCGTGTTTTGTATCACAGTTAATTGAAAATGCAATAGTATGGGTTATAATACAAAATTTAGATATACAAGTTTAAGTATGTATCATTGTGATTAGTGGACCTAGATTAATTACTACAAATGAACTAACAAACAATCTGGAGAAGATTTTAATAGATTTTAGTTATCATAAAGTAGGCATCACATGGTGGCCATAATAATTGCTGGAGGAATTACCAGAGAAAACCCAGAAAAGAACCAGCGTCCCACGGGCAAGTATTTACATGCCTTAGCACACTGGCCGAGCCCGAGACTCAAACCCACGCAGACAGAGCTGAGATGGCATTGATCCTTAACGAAGAGTGCTTTAGGCCACTCAGCCACTCGGGCCCCCAAACTTGAGAAAGGACGAAAAAGAAAGAGAGAAGGAAAACTACACAAAAAATGAAGTTTAAATGGTATAAAAAGGGCATAAATTTGGTATAATCTTCGCATTATTACTTTAACCAATAAATTTGAATATATTTTGATTCCTTCAATAAAATACAACTTACAGTAATCCGAAGTAAATCCCAAATAGATCTAAAAGATCTATCACCAGTCCAAACAAATAAATTTCCAACTTAATTCCTGTGGTATTCAAGATACGATCCAATATTAATAATGTTGATGTGCTTATATTCTCAATCATGGTAAAGTTCGAATGGCATAAATTGTAATGACGTGCTTTCGATGTATCACAACTATATAATCCCAAAGAAATAGTCTTGTATGAATGCACTATGATTCCAAATTAATGTTCCATCCAAGAACATTATAAATAAACACTGTGTAATTCTAGTCAATAATTTGAATAAATAATCCCACCCAATGACATACTGAACACAAGAATAGGAACTACTCTACCTCAAATGTTAAATGCAACAATAATTAACTTCTAAAATAAACAAAATTATTTTTTTTTGTATCTTCATTTATTTTGGATTGCAAATCAGTATCATTTGTCTAATATTGAGCGGCGTGAATGCCAGAATGTACTTTGTCAAAGCGTAATCCTACGGAGCGTTTATCGCCGTTAATTTACTTGATTGGATAAAGTTGCCAAACTTTAATTTGGGTTTGTTGTTGTTTTTTTTATAATATTGGTATTAATGTTAAAAGAATAAAAAGCTTTCTAAGCCCTATAAAATCTGATAAAATTCTCTTGAATGAGAATTTGAGAAGTTTTTGTTAAAACTTTAGATTTTCAGAAATGGGGCAGTATTGAAAGCAGAAACGGCACCACTGATACAGATCTGAATGCCCTTTATGCTGGAGTCCTTTCTACGAAATGTTATCTGATTATGTTGAGTGTTATTAGCGAAGTAACCGTTTAAATTTCTTTCTTTCTGTTTCTCTTGCATCTTTGTTATTGGTGATCCCATTCTAAGGCAATTTTTTGAATTTTTTCAATGAAATATAAATTCGTAAATGTCGGAGTGCTCTTTTTTGGAAAAAATCAAATTTGGTAAAATTCTGTAAGCAGTTTTTTTTTTCCAATTACCGATATGCAATACATTTACATGATATGACGTAAATCAGCACGACCCTTCTGACACGAGATGTATTGACACGACCGAAAGTATGTATATATGTCAAACAACGGGATCTTAGTCTTGTTCGCCTACATATTTCTAGATTTCTTCTTCGAATCCAAGAAGTCATTGCATTTCTGTGCAACTTATGGGTTAGTGTCCCTTGCAAGTGATTCCACACAACACTTTCTACAGTGTAATGCATACAGCTTTATGAACTTCTTTACATGTACAGTTTTACACAAATTTTAATCATATTACATCATTTTAGATGTTTGATGTCCTTCAGCTGTCAGATCAAACAAATCCCAATACTGCGAGATCTTCTCCAGCTGCATTACCATCTCTTAGTGAATAGATTGCTAAATTATCGCTGCAAAATTTTACTGGCAGAAATTGCTTATGTACTGTTACGAATTTATGATCACAATTAATGTAACAGAAAGAAATAAATATAATAAGTTTTGTAAACTTAAAGAAAAACATTTTTATTATCAATATTATCAAATGAAAATTTAAGAAGAACTAAGAGTATTATGGATTTAAATCAAAATAATTCTAAAATATTATATTAATGTCTAAAGGAATGAAACAATTTCATATCCACTAATATACTGGTCTGACTACAGTCGTGAAGTGTCAAATTGCGTTGTCCAGAACTCCTTTAATTAACTGATGAAAGTCCCAGACAAATTAAGTTCAATTAGCACAATCTGTTTCCAATAATGCAAACAAATGCTTCCTCTCCAAAAATATAAATAAAACATAAAATATGTCTACAGACGTAAATAAAATTTACAGAAATTATAGCTATACACAACTGTACTCATTGTTAACTTGAATAGCTTCTTTGTAATTTCTACGTCGACTGTAATCTCTTAAAATCTAAGTCATATGAAGATTATTTATTTCATGAGTTTTTGTTGTGATACAAACATCTACCATCATGGCCAGTAAGAATTTAATGCGCTTTACTCTTCATTGCATATTCAACAGAATTGCTGTGCCAGTATTGAATGTGTTTATGAATACACTTTTACAAATACATTTCTGCTGACAAAGAGCTAAGAGATATGCATTATGTACATTTATTCTACTCCTTTCTGAAACTTGTTCAACTTGTCTGCTCCACATGCTAACAAACCAAGCTTCTCTGTTTTTCATAGTGAATGCAAGAAAATTCTAACAATTTCCTTATCGATGATGTTCTGCTATCTTTTCTAAACTTTTAAATCTGCAAAAGGGATCATTTTGTAGACTTGACTTCCTTTGTGTGCAAATACAAGCCTTCCACTTGCGTGGATTTTTTATCGATATTCAGAAAGCTTCTTTTGTTGTTTCGGACTCGGATGACTTTGATGACTGGCATCGTTGTGTTGTGTTAGATGCAGAGATAAATGATATGCAGGTTAACATTGAGATCTGCTTATTTCTTCCTGTAAATCAAATTTTTCCTGTAAATCAATACTTCCTGTTAATCAGTACTTCCTGTAAATTAGTACTTGGCAATCTTATGTGAATTTTTGCAACAGTTTTGCTACAAATGCAACTATTAACCATGAAAATTCAGGACCTATGTTTCATGCATTACTGGAAACAGAGCCTAACCGTCCATTAGAATTAACAGTTAACATCAGACGGGTCACTAAGAATATCCTGCGTTATAAACCAAATCAACGGTTTGAATATCATGTACGAGATGCTGAGAATCGTATAGATTGGGATCTCTAAAATTTAAAGTGCAAGATTTCCACTTAATACAAAAGGTTATTTATTCTTTACCATACAGGAGTGATAATTAGGTCATAAACATGCTGAAGAAAGTTAAAATTTCGAACACAGAATCGATGGATTAGATGCTGACAAAAATAAAGAGTAAATAATGAAAGAGAACATCAACAAAAAGGATACAAACGGACAGAAACAGATCCAACAGAAAAGTTGTATTGCATGAACACATGGAAAGTGTTGAAAACACATAAGAACAGAAAGTTGAACATCTACCACAGTAGGTCCGACGTTTTGGAAACAATATTGAACGTATGGAAGAAAGTTACAAGAATTACAATTTGACGAAAGAAAGTGACATTTACTGAAAAAGACTCGTGTTGAAATTGCTTTTATAAGCTACAGCGGTAGCAATGACTATATCAACAGTTACTCTGCAGGGGCGATTATGGAGATGGAAGCGGAGAAATGAGTAAAACAAAGCACGAAACAATTGGAACGTTTTTTTAGGCAATTTTATTCCCCATGAGGCACTTAAATTTATGCCCTAGAAAAGCTTCAGCTTGTAAATCAAGTTCTCTTATTGACTGAGAAACAAATTGATCTCCTTCTCTTATCTCTGCCATTCACATGTGATAAGGAGAAAAGAGGCTCTGGATTTTCATCCGGATATAATTATCAACATGGGGACATTGCGGTGATGGTTTGATCTATTTTCATTTGAATCGATATTTATTTATCAAAAATGATTATATGTATGTATGTATGTATGTATGTATGTATGTATGTATGTATGTATGTATGTATGTATGTATGTATGTATGTATGTATGTATGTATGTATGTATGTATGTATGTATGTATGTATGCAGCATGCCTGCCTGCCTGCCTGCCTGCCTGCCTGCCTGCCTGCCTGCCTGCATGCCTGCATGCATGCATGCATGCATGCATGCATGCATGCATGCATGCATGTATGTATGTATGTATGTATGTATGTATGTATGTATGTATGTATGTATGTATGTATGTATGTATGTGCGTGGGTGCATACGTGCGTGCGTGTATATATATATATATATATATATATATATATATATATATATATATATATATATATATATATATATATATATATGTGTGTGTGTGTGTGTGTGTGTGTATGTGTATGTGTATGTGTATGTGTATGTGTATGTGTTCATGTAAAATAAATGTTGTTTATTCCGTGATGAATGTCATGTAATATTTCTCTCACGAACTACAATGGACTTCTGATGCGAATCGTGGCATTATTACATGTCAAGGTAGATCAACAATCATCAAATTATCACCATATGTATTAAGATTGTAGGTAACAACGTTGGTCAACAATCATCACCTTACCAGCATATGTATTAAGATAGCTTGTAACAAGGTAGGTCAACAATCATCAAATTATCAGCATATGTGTTAAGATCGCTTGTAACGAGATATACTTCCTGGATGACTCTGACATGAGGCGGGTAACAGGAATATATTGAATATACCAAGGTATCGATGATAATAACACAGCACGTAAACCACCCTGAACTCTTTCACTTTATTTTTAATCAATACATTAATAATGTTTCTGTACTTTGTGCTAGACGTTTAAGGCACCAAACAAACAAAAGCAACACCGCATTAAATGAAGATATGAACTCGCCAGCGAGGAGCCTGAAAGTTATATGTATGCATGTATGCATGAATGTATGTATGCATGTATGCATGTATGTATGCATGCATGTATGTATATATATATATATATATATATATATATATATATATATATATATATATATATATATATATATATAAGTAAATTTTGACAGGATTTATTTTCGCAGTACATAGTTTATAATCATTTTAATTTTCACGCCATTGTCCTGTCTACCAGTTTTTCGTTAGCCATGTGCATGCAAATATCAATTTGAATCTGTTTTGCAAATTATGCATTATTGGTAACGGTGTGATGGCTTGCATCTTTACCATTATAATGGTGTTTTGCTCCAGTATTGTATAACAGTCATATCCCTAACAATTTATCCAATCTACAAATCGCCTATGGAGTTACCATGGCAACGAATAATACCTTTGAATATAAGAGGAATTAGTGTGCTCTGATGGTTCAGTTAAAGTGAACTGGCCAGGATCTCACGTGTACTCTCAATGAATTTCTATATACATTGAGATATACATTCCATTGGATTCTCTTCGATGGGTTGTACAATTTCAGCCAAGAATATAGCTCTCCGAAAAGAGAAAGAGCAAAATAATTCCAAGCAAAAGAAGATCTCAAACGATATATCATATAATACAAGAGAACTACCAATGTTTGATCCTAGGATTCCTTTGACCGCACGTCAGCGTTTCAATATCACGAAATCCTGGAAGGGGATTGCTCGAAATATGGAGCATACAGGAATTCTAATGTTCTTAAGGTGAGAACATATTTATTATAATTGTTATCATCAAAAAAATTCTCCATACTCTCCATTTCCAACTACTAATACATCTTATACACATAAACTCTCTCTCTCTCTCTCTCTCTCTCTCTCTCTCTCTCTCTCTCTCTCTCTCTCTCTCTCTCTCTCTCTCTCTCTCTCTCTCTCTCTCTCTCTCTCTCTCTCTCTGCATTCTAGTAGTTTAAAACGGACCGTGAGGATACATTTTCAGTTTGCTGAATTGAATTTATGACAGCACAATGAACAAATAGTTTTCATTATATATTGTATACAATATAACAAGAATGCCAGTAAAATAGATATATTGTGTACAATATAAAAAGAAATCTAGCAAGATACGAAATCAGATATGCATACTGATGCAGATCGATGTAAATTCAAATTTACAAAATCTTTAAAACTGTAAAAAGGTCTTTATTATAAATTACTATTCTGGGTTTTCATAAGTTCTAGAAATCGAAACATATTTGCTCTTTTTCTGAAATAATTTCAATTCATTTGGCTCTAAAGCAATTTGCTAATGCATAAATTACCCCTTCCAATTATTCTAAACGTCTTGTCTTAGCAAAAAACCGCATGTTTTTACAGTTTAAAAACATCTCTGACATTTGAAGACCGAGAACGGTAATCTAAAGTGGATTTATTAAGTTACGGAATCCAATATTAAATTTTGATCTCAATATCGCTAACTCATGTGAGAGCTACTTTGACCTTCTCTTTAAAAAAGGTCTAAAATCCTACATCTGTTTATTTGTTGTTCATTTCAACTTTATTTAGTTGATGGTGAATGGTTAGAAAGATATGAAACTAAAATTATAAAAATATATATCAAATGGTAGTTAAACGTATGGTTCGATTAAATACATTATGTAAATTTTTCATCATATATTTAAAAATTGCCTGTGTAATTCCAGAAACTGTCAATAGTTTAAGCGGAAACGATTCAGTTCTTCCCTTTTTAATTTCGTCTAATAAATTCCTAACCTTTGGCTTTTGATAAGTTTCAAAGTGTTGTCATCTGACAAGTTTTAAAGCTCTATCGCTTTTGTCAAGTTTTAATTTGTTTCTGACAAGTTTTATCACTATAAAACTATGATTTCAGGTATTTGAAACCGAGTCCAAACTCAGATAGAAAGGGTATTTAAGTATGCGGTTGCGTTTCCGTGCTTGTTTGCTTTGTAAATAGTTTCACAAGGCATCCGTATACTCAAAACGTGTGAGCACGGAAATTAAACTAGTAAAAAGCTTTAAACCACTAAATAAACACATTAAGTACATTGACTTCTTTGGTGCTAACCAGAATGGCGAAAATTTGTGAGAAACCAGTGATAGTTCATTCTTTCAATTTTGCACACATCTAAGCTAGTGAATTTCATTACTTGACAGATTAAAGCTAGTAATTTTCAATTCTTGACACAAATTAAGGATAGGTTTGTCTATATTTTATGTAAATTAAAGTTAGTCAGTACTGTACACAAATCAGGCCTTATGAATGTCAATACTTCACATAAATCAGACTAAATGAATGTCAATACTTCACACTTTCAGGTCTAATTAATGTCAATACTTTACATAAATAAAGCCTAATGAATGTCAATACTTCACAAACATCAGACATAATAAATGTCAATACTTGACATAAACCAAATCTAATGAATGTCTGTACTTTACATAAGTCAAGTCATCAAAGTTAGTGAATTTTCTTTTTTGTACAACTCAAACTTGGTAAATGTCAATAATTTGCCCAAATCAACGCTGCTGAATTTCAGTACTTTTAGTCTTGAGCTCAAACTTGACTTTTCGGCTCAAAATGTTATACGATTACGTGGACCATTAATTAACACAACCAGTTTCATAACAGTTCTGTTAAAAATCTGTTTCATATCATAAAAAGCGAAAGGTTTGATAATTAACAGAATGAAATTTGGTCCAAGCGGAGTAAAGTAAGCATGGAAGTGACAATACAATAAAGCTACATTATTTTATATGTTTCATAAATGCAAATTATATTAAAGCTTTCTTCTTTCTAGATTGTTCGAGACAAACAATGAAATCCAAGCGATGTTCTCCAGTATGACAAAGGGACAGTATGACTTAATGGATCTCAAGACAAATAAGAAATTGGAAAATCACGTGACCCAGGTAATGTTCACGCTGGATGAAGCAATATCCTCGCTAGATGACGCCGACGTTGTTATCAACCTGCTACACACAGTCGGGAACTCGCACCGACGATTGCCTTCTTTTGATCCGCAAATATTTTGGGTGAGTATTACTGAAATTTTCCAGTAATTCTATTTTTTTGCATTAGAACTTTATTTTTTTCTTCTTTTATTTCTCCTTTATCTAAACAGAAATCTTAGAAAATACATCTTTTTCCTGCAAATAGGATGGGAATTAAACAGGCATGTTTTAAATTTATATCATCAACTAACGCTTTTTGTTGTTGTGTCCTCAGCCACTACATTCAGTCCGGCATGACTTGTCTGTGATTCCGCGGTTCCTCCGGCCACTACATTCAGTCCGGCATGACGTGTCTGTGTTTTCGCGGTTCCTCCAGCCACTATATTCACGGCGGGATGACTTTTCTTTGTTGCTGCTACTTCAGGGACGGCTGCTGATAATTGTCACTCTCGTCTTTCCCCGTATTCTGGAAAAATATTTATTAGAACCTAAAACTAAAACTCATACTCACAAAATTAAAATTACGACATTACAAGGTCAATGTGGACAGTGAACTCTAGCATGTTTGTAGAGGAACACAAATATAAAAATGTCGTATTCATTATATGATTCTAATTGTATACTTATTTAAGGAGAGTCACTACGATTTGAAGAGCTACGGTCTGGAGTCGTAAAGGTTATGAGAATGCAGTGACCAAATGATTTTGCAATAAATGGACTAACAGAGACGAAAACGGATCAAGTGAGTAACAGAAGTGGTTTACAGATATGGAAACGAATAGAGACACGAGCAAACAATATCTACATCTTTTGTTGAGTGTGTAATCCGATATAATTCCTTAAAGAAAATGTAGGAAACTTAATTCTTGGTAAGATGTCGCCCTAGTTGTCTGAAAAATATTGTCAAAATAATATCAGAATTTTGCTTTAGCTGCTATTGGGACCTTTGGATGGGAGCTTAATTTCGCATGAGGTGTATTAACATTTTCGCATGTAGTGTGTTAACATTTTTACATGCAGAGTTCATGCCATTACTGTCAGGTAGAGAAAATGACACAGATGAAAATAAAGCCGAAGATGTTCTGATTATACACTCATTCTTTCAGAATCGATAATAAGGAAAATACATTTCAGTTCGGTTAGGAAGTTTCCTCGACAGATAGTTGCTAATCGCAGATTTGTATATAGAAATGTATCTGTTATTATTTTTAAGACGACCATTATATTATATACTTTGAATGTATGTATAACACCACGCTCTCTATACTATATACTGAAAATGAGCCACCGGTACTTGATACAAACTCAGAGAGAGAGAGAGAGAGAGAGAGAGAGAGAGAGAGAGAGAGAGAGAGAGAGAGAGAGAGAGACAGAGAGACAGAGAGACAGAGAGAGACAGAGACAGAGAGAGATCTTATCACATTAAAGATCTTCATCCTTTTAAAGGATCAGTCTTCACAGATCTGTTTGGAAGACAAAGAAGTACAGTTGCAGAACAATTCTCTTCTCGTTGCCAGACATTCAGTCATATGACACTTATTGCAATTGCCAACAACCCCAACTGCAGTTCCGAAACCAAAACAAATCTTGCTGAATACGCCTGTGTAAACACTAAAATCAAGCGGATTAAACCAAAAGGAATATAATAAGACAACAATAAACACATATTCATTATCTTTTTACAGTCATCATTTTTTCATTTAAATAATTCATCATTTTTGCATTAGTCACCCAAGACATATCATTTTAAAAACACAAAAGTCCTGGATAAAATTTGCGGTTACGCAATTTGTATTAAACAAACCCACAGATTTAGATATTGTTTAATTGTTTATAGAGTTCAATTTCAGTATAAAATATTTTCAGCATCAGCATCACTTTGAAGCCAACAAGTAGAAACATAAACAATTTTAAGCTTTTATTTCTTTTGAAATAGTTATGAATATTTTTAATATTAACCTGATCGTCTTTTCTGTTATTTTCTTCTTGATTGGTTGGTTGGTGGGTTGGTCGGCTTTTTGATAGTTTGTTTGTTTGTTTGTTTTGAAAATGACATCGTTTGTAGTCGAAAGCTAATTAAAAACTAATTTTGGATTGATCGTTGTCAGTTATTGCGTGCATTAAAAGTTGTGGATACCTTAATTCTCGGACCTAAATCTCAATTACAAATTCATTACCTTGCACGACAATATTTAATTTCCATATTTAAAAATTCATTTCCTCCATATATATATATATATATATATATATATATATATATATATATATATATATATATATATATATATATATATATATATATATATATATATATATATATATATATATATATATATATATTACTTGGTGCCATTGTTGTCAATCTTTCTACTGATTTGGATGGAGTGTGTTATCAATACATGTATTTGACACTGGTGCTGCCATTTATCCGT